>CM068320.1:20632311-20674811 GCA_034766995.1 Acanthacorydalis orientalis | reverse complement strand
AGATTTTGCTAGTATTTTTTATAACAGTAATTTATTTTATTTTTAATTTATACCGGATTTTTATCATGTAAATATTGCAATAATTAAGGTTATTAGGTAACAAAAAAATAAATTTGACTGCAAGTTTAGAATTAGCTTAATTTAGGATACACATACACACACACACACACATATATATATATATATATATATAGAGAGAGAGAGAGAGAGAGAGAGAGAGAGTAGACTCCCGTATAACATAGTTAACTCGTTACGTGTTGTATTAAACCGCGTTATAAAAAATCGTGTTATACGAGAATTTTTCTCGTATAATACGAATAATATAAATAATATGTTTGGGATGACTATTTTCATGTCAGATTTTGTTTTCTATGTTTTACCTATTGTGAAAAAAACAAAATAATAACGAAACAGAAGAAATCGGTAGCGATGGAAATAACAAGATATCCTATATTCAACTAAGTAAACGGGGAATTCCCGCATTTTATTGTATAGCGCGTTGTACGAGAATAGCGTTATATTAAAATAGTAGTCGCAATATCTTTGGCGCGTTGTAAAAAATCGCTTTAAGGGAACATACACACACACACACACACATATATATATATATATATATATGTATATATATATATGTGTGTGTGTATGTATGTACATATAGGAGTGTATTTCGTTATAAATGTATAATTACTATAAATAGAACATGCTTATTTATAATCCTTAATAACTGATTTTATTAAAATTAGAATTGATTTTTTTTTAATTTTAAGTATTTTTTAGATTTTAGAACTTTTTCAAAATATTAATATAATATTTTTATCAAATCAGATGTAATAAATTCACATTTAATATTATTCAAATGAACAATATTGAGTGAATGTATAATATGTTTTACATTTATTGACATAAATCAATAACATCTCAAATAATAATAAACTTTTGATTTTATAAAAGTATTCAAAAGTTAATTTTTATTTATTTTATTGTTTTGATAGTAAATAGGTCACTTTGGGATCGCAAAAGTATAAAATATTTGTTTTATACTTCTGCGATCTGTTATTAGTTAGTCATAAGAGGAAAATATGTAATGGGAATTTTTAATTCAAAAAGTAGACTTTCGCTGTCTGTGCTATGCAGATCTAGAATTATTATTGAAGAGCGCATCGTCATATTTAAATAGATGTTAAGAGGCTTGTATTAGTTTTTCGTTCGAAAAGTGATATGAATTTTGATATTTTCTTTTGACGTGAGTATTAATGTTATAGATTTTAAATTTTTTACATATTCAATAAATGTCCTAAACAAACTCTCATTTTTTTATTGAAAAATTTGTACAAACTATGAAGGTATTGTAAATAAATTAACGGATTGCATCTGCTGCATGGCCAAACGGTGTACACGATTTCAGAGGCTGCGTTGAACTGACACCGAAACAAAATAATGTTCTTGTAGTATAATCTAAGAACTTCGGTATGACAGGATACTTTTTCAAATTTTAAAAATTCCAAAAATGGCAGCCGTTTGAAAAATCGTCTATTTTTTACCCACATAATTGTTTATTATTAACAAATGGACTAGCATATTAAAAAATCATTCCGTCACCCAATAGAGAATATTATTAATAATACTCAGTCAAAATTTCAAGCCAATCGGATGAATAGTTTTTGAGATAAGATATACACTGTTTTGAAAAGTGTAGTTTGGAGAAAATCGAACGAATGCGCTCGGGCTAAGCCCTGTCCCGCCACGAACAACCTTTACTAAAATCGCTGTAACTCGGAAAATTCTTGAAATTTTGATAAATTTCTTTTTGATAATGAAATTGTTGCTTTAATAATATGTAATAATATGATTTTGAATTTTCATAATATCCAATAAACCAAAAATCTATTTTTCCAAGATTTCAAACTTGTACAAGCCTTTCAATCAGTTTTTTTTACTAAAAAACAATAGATTATCGTCTAGTAAAAAGAAAATATGGTTATACAAATTTGTCGTTTTTTATGTGTGATTTTTTTAATATTAAATGAACGTTAACTTATCTCCAAAGAAAGTTTTCGTTACAATAGAGATGCTAATATAAAAAGTACTATAACTGAAAATAATGAATTTTATTTTTGGAAATTTGTAGGCATATATATATATATATATATGTGTGTGTGTGTGTATTTGTATATTATAGTCACAATTCGTAGAAATTAAGAGTATTTTCTAACAGTACTTTACATTTGTTACTAGTTATTTTTAAATTTTATTTATTTTTAAAGTCAAACATTTTTCTTTTATTTAAAATTCTTATGTTCGAAAATGTTTGATCTTTTAAAACTTTCTGTATTTCAACAGTCGTATAAAATTCAGGTATGTTATTACGTTTTATTAGATTGTATTTCCTCTCCCTCTTCTCTCTTGCTCCCTTTATATACACATATGTGTATATGTATATATATATATATATATATATAAATAAATATATATATGTATAAAATATATATATATATATATAAATAATATGTATGTATACATAAACCTATATTTTTTTCATAAAATAAATACTGCGGTGAGATTTTCAAACAATTAATATATCTGACATTAATTGTAATTTCATTACATATCTTATAAAAAAAAATAGTAATTAATCTTGTATATAAATCACATCATAATTCCCTCAGTAGTGATATTAATACAATTTTTTACACTGCATTTATTATAACTATCTATAGTTAATGTGTTTGTTAATAAAAAATTTCATAAATGTACATCAATATTAATTTCAGTATTAGTATGTAACCCGTCAAAATTGACTGGAAAATAGAAAGAAACATGAAAAGAAAAACTGTTTTTGGTTTTTACAACATAACATATTTAAATATAAAAAATAGCTGAGAATGCGAATCTTATTAAATTAAACTTAAACATCTCTTGCCACCATGGACTTTGTCCTGTGGATGAAGTGACGATAAATGTGGGTCTTTATTATTTAAAAAAATGTATAATTTATTACAATTCATAGTTATTTTCTTGTTTTTTTGCCGTCCTATGCAAATTTCTAACTTTTCCCAATTATTTTCTTATAATTTGACATAAATCATTTCAAGATAACAATTAATCTCAGTTATCGTATATCAAGAATAGAAGAATGTTTTTGGCGTACATGGTGTTGAAAATAAATTGTTTTAACATGTCGACGTCGGATCATTTTAACTTTTACTTAAAATATTTAATGATTTGAAAAAATATCTGCCAACGTAAATAGGTATGACATGTAAGTTGGGAGAATATAATTATAAAGTGACCATTTACGGCATGTGGTATACTGTGCTGTCAGTTAAAATAAATTATTGTACTGATAATGAAATTTGATAAATCATATTTATAACGTATCGATATTAAAAGATATATTTATTTATTATATATGATAAAAAGTGTCTGATAAGATCAAAGAAATAATAGTGTAACTTAATGGAAACTAATGTCACGCCCAATCACTTAATCGTTTATGTTTTGTTTTAGTGTACTTAGTACAAGCGCACGCATATTCACACACGCACACAAATAAGTCATATATATATATATATATATATATATATGTGTGTGTATGTGTGTGTGTGTGTGAGAGAGAGAGGGAAAGAGAGAGAGTTAATTTAAATTAAATATTACGTCTCTTAGAGACGTTTTATTTTACAACGATTTAGATCAAAGGACAATTTACAATCGAAATAATGATTTATTCTCCTATGTTCTGTGCATTTATTTTCTTATTAGTTCGATGTTTTTTCATAATGTTCAACAATATTGTGGTCTATTACTAGGTTTTTTTAAAAAAATAATAATTTACATTTACAGTTAATATTAACGAATTTCTTAAATGTTTGTCTTAAAGAGGGTTTTTTTTTTTAATTTTATTTTTAATAGTTTACAGCAGTGGTGTCAGTCTCATATATGAACATAGGTAACCAAATTCAGTTTGAGAGTCTGCGGGCCGTAAACAAAAAAAGTCGCCCAAAAAATAGGTCCCATTTATATTCGGAAATAATTCATTTAATTTTTTTCTTTTATTTTTTCCTAATAAATTTATAAAAATTTAAAAAAATACATTATTTTTTAGGTGTAATTATTAACTAGTTCAACAAAATCTTAAATTAGAGAAATTAAAAAATAATATATTTTACTAGAAACGTGTCATCTTTTGGCAGAAACTATTTTATCAATATTGGGTGTAATTTTTTGTGAAAATATTTTTACTACATATATACATTAAATGTTCATTTGTCAATCTAGACTTGTGTGGAGTCTTATTAGTCTTTAAAAGGAAAAATAATTGTTTACATAGGTATATAATACCAAACTTTGTCAAGATTCTTGCTGCAACCATACGCATTTCAATAAAATGTTTTGGCAAGTACAAATAAAAATCTAGAATACAAACTTCATTATAATTTTCTTTTAGCACCGTTTTGCACAGAATTACAAACAATTCCATTTGGATGTTACTTTTTGCTTCTTCGGTCGTAAAAGAAAACTGAGCACTAAATAGAAAAATCATTTCCATATAACTTGACTCCTTGAAATTGGTTTTCAAATTCAAATAAAAATTCTTAAATACTTGAAGCATATTTGCTAAAATCAAAATCGTGATATAATTCTTGATAATTTTTACATATAGGAAAATGAACTAAATCCGAATTGACCATAAAACGGCGGTGTTCCTTATAAATATACTTCTATAATTTGCAATTTTTTTAAAATGTATTTTATATTTTTTTGAATTCCGCTTTTTTATTTTAACCCTTTCACCACGGATTAAATATTTTTAGTTTTAGAACTTCTGTTTCGTTTGATGATCTTTTGAGTTACTTAAGTAATCTGTTCAATTTCCGTTAGTAATTTTTGAAAATTTTATGGGACACATGGGTCCCGTTAGTGGCGAAAGGGTTAATAAAATCAACTTATGCTATGGGCTTCAGGCCACATTCTAGAGTATTGCGGAACGCATGCGGCCAGAGGGTCGTGTGTTTGACACTACTGGTTTACAGTATATATATATATATCTGTATGTATACATATATATGTACATATATCTGTATATATATCTGTATGTATACATATATATGTATATATAAGTGTGTGTGTATAATTTCTCCCTGTTTTTAATAATATAGAAAAGGTAGTCAAATAGTTATCACTTTTGGCTATAAATGAATATATCTATGTTTGTCTTGGCTTTTGATTATTAATATTTTTTATAAAAAAAGAATTGTTTCCAGTTATTATATGTATATGTTTTGTAAATTTTATAAAATAATTTATTAAAAATTGTAGTGTTTTAAGTGTTAGTTTTTATTTTTTAATTCCATTGTTATTTATGGGATTCGATGTTGACTTAAGTATTAGTAGTGACATAGTAAATGGAAGAAAAAAATGTTATTGGTGTAACGAAAATATTACTAAAAATCTATTATTGAAACATATTTATGCACTTTTAATTATGTTAAGTTTATATAACGAATTCAATAAACATAAAAACAATCTAAAATTTATTTGATATTTAATATATTATTAAAGTAATATATTCCTTTTAAATATTCGCGTACATTTATATATATATATATATATATATATATTCTTTGCAATTAAAGCACATGTTGACAGATTTGCTGATAGTTTTTTTTTTTGATTTCAGTTATCGATTAGATATACTAAATATTTTCAGAATATTTAAATGGATCCGTCGACATCCTTGGTCATTCTGTAGATAAACATGTCAAAGTAACATTTTTATATAAAACCAATACTTGTTTATAATGTAATACACATATATAATAAATAAATGTTTATAGTATATAGTATGTATAATGACGATACGTGTGTGGCACTAACAGCTTTTGAATTCAATCCGTGCCAAACCCTGAATAAATTAATTTGATATGCCTCGTATTTAATCCGTGCCTTGCTCATATTCATAATGATTTCTACTTGTTACTTAATGCTATATATATATATATATATATATATATGTATTTATTGATGAAATTCAAACTCCAATTATAATTAATTAATTATTGGAATATTGTTATAAAATTTTGATATATATATATATATAAATGCTAGTTATTATTTTTTTAAAGAGTATTGTATACATTTAACTGGAATTCTTATAAACAACAATAGAATGTCTAGTTAATAGATAAGATACATATTATTTGTATTATAATACTGGTAATCAAAAGGAAAATTTTTTAAATATTGTTCAGGATGTATTAGTAATAATTAAGTAGTGTAATTGGTTTTTCCTTCATATTTTAAATAATCGAATCTCTATTACTGCTGTTTGTTCATCACTACGAAGTGTTGATGTGTTAGTAATTGGTAAACATACAATTGTTTGATAAGAAAAGTTACACCGATTCAGAATCACCGGTAATTTAGACTGGATTTTCTTCAAGTTTGAAAAAATACTCGACTGGAATTGACTTTCTATTATTTAATGCTTTGTATATTAATTTGTGTATGTGCTTTTTCAATTGCTGTTAAACTTGAACCGATCGACTATTTAAGACAAATTTTTTTTTCATTTCTAACTCTGTTTTCAATCGTTTATATCTTTAAACAAAAATTTCCAAAATATTACTTAAAACTGTTTGTTTATTCCAAATATCTAATAGGAATTAATAGAATTTAACGAACGTTATTGCAAATAATATGATAAAATATTTAAGGATATATGATATTAAATGTGTAAATTATATGTTAGTAGCTATTAGGTTGGTAGAAAAATAATTGCCGTCTATACCCTTAAAATTCATATACATTTTTCTCTTTTTTGATTTTCTTAGCTGTTTTAAGTGATTTAGAGCTGTTGGATGACTAATGGCTAATTTTTTTGTAAGTGCTCGAATTGTTGTGCAAAATTCTGATTCAACTAACGCCTTCAGTTAGTCATTATGAACTGAAGAAAGATGCCCGTGACTTTCTTCGTCTTCAAGGCTCTCGTCTCCAGCATAAAATTTTTGAAACCATTATTATGCCTTACGTTCCTTAATAGTACTCACACCAAAAGCATCGTTTAGTTGACGAACATATTCGGCTGCTTTGATATCCGTTTTGAACTCGTGCAAAAAAATTGCTCTTATTTTCTTCTTTTCCACCTATAATTCAATAGCCCAATTTGAAGCAAAATTAATAATAAAACCAAAATCGATGTTACCAAAATACAGACCGAAAAATGCGCTTTGAAATCATATTAACATGAACACGATGAAATGATATTTTCGTTGAACAAAATTAAGGTTAGAATTCAGAAAACAAAAACCGTCATTATTTTCCTACCAATCTAATATATTAAAAAGTTTAAAAATATTTAAGTCGATAAATCTTAGTTTATTTTCTAACAAAAATAATTTTTTACAATAAATTTCTGACTCCCCTTGAAACCATAAAAATGTTAAATAACTGATTATTGATCATTCTTATACTTTCATATTTTTCATATACTTTCAAATGATATTAACACTTTAACGATCGGGAACGCCAATTGGCGTCCTATATGAAATAATCATAGTGCAATGTGTAATCATTAAAAACGCTTAACTTACAATATTTATTCAACAATAAAAATTATAAGAATTAATTATAATTATACTGTTTGACATTTTATTGTTTGCTTTATATTTTGAATTTAAATGCCGACAAAAATAGATAACGAAAACGAAAATATATCATATTATACATATATTACATCATATTAGAAAAATATCAACCACAAGTAAGCATATCAGAAGAAGATGCCGTGTTTGTGCTTCTCATAATATAAGGAAGGATACAATATATATATATATATATATATATATATATATATATATATATATATATATATATATATATATATGTGTGTGTGTGCAACGAGTGCAAAGTTCCTTTACATATTGATTATTTCCCCAAATATCACACAAGGGTGAAGTATTAAAATTTTGTATGCATAAATTTGGTAACAACTTGTAAATAGTATAAAAAAACAAATACATATGAATATTTTCAATAATATGTCATTTTAATAATGTTAAATAAATAATGCAGAAATTATAATCAAAACCTCTTTAATATATCCATAAATTTTCATTTCAATATCTAAATTACTTCAAAATGCACAAGAATTTGAAGAAAACGATCAGTGTTTTTTCCCATTTTACAAAAATGCCCCCGTTAACAGGTCACAGGTTCATAGCAAAACCGCCCGGTCGATAAAGTGTTAACATGAAAACGATGAAATTACAATTTTACTGAAAAAGGCTATTATCCGGGAAAATAAAAAACGCAATTATTTTCCTACCAATCTAATATAAACTGAAAAATCCTCTCAGGATCATAACTAAAACTTTAAATGTTTATTATTTCTGAATTTCGTTATATATATATATATATATATATATACATATATGCATACAAAGTTAAGAGATATCTTTGAATAGAAATTGTCTTATTATAAAAGAAATAAATTTAGTAGAGATATAAACTGAATATCGATAAAATTGTGTTTATTTCAGTTATTTTTATTAGAAACAATTAACATTCTGTGTATCCTCTAATATCTCATGATGTGTAACTACAGGTTGGCGCACTTTCGAAATAGACTTCTGAGTTGTTACTTTTATTTAAATACACTCGCTCGCCAACGACCGTATTCCGAAGATGTTTATCAGAAACGTTCGAATGCTTTTCGATTTTACTTAGATTGAAAGAAATCGAACGTGAATGTAACAGGAATCTAATACACGTAGAACCTTCTATATTAGTTAGTCACTTCTTCTAGTATATAAATTTATAACTTACCTTAATCGTCATTTTATAGATCGTAACTAACGATAAAATTCACTGTACCTGTCCTGCGACACCTTATAAGCAGCATACGCGCCTTATTTACTGAGTAATAATTTTTGATTAGAACTAACTGTTGAAATGAATACACAAATCTTTCAAAATTAAACAAGCATTTTCTGCTTTTGACATAATTCTTATAAACGATTGCTAAAGATGTATATCAGATATATTTTTTGACATGTGTTTCACTTCATTTCACGGTTTGTTTAAAAATTTTTTTTTATATTTATGTGAAAATTTATTCAAACGAAATCGAACATTATAAATCTAAACGGAATTAAGATGACATAGAATTAAGTTTGTTTATTTACTGGCGGACGTGAAAATCACAGATGAAATGTATTCATATATTTAAATAGTATGTCCATAAATTCTCATTAACTGTTTTGAAATAAAATAATTATTTGTATTGAGAAACAATGTTTTAGAGAATGAAGTGTGTTCAGAAATTTGAATATTTGCTTTATAAAAATTTTCAAATGTTTCATGGCGTAGCAACAGTGGCACGATGGGGATTTATGGAGCGTAGACAAATATGAATTAGGGGATCTCATGTACAGTGTTGAATTCAGACATTTTTTTTCATGAAATTTTTGTAGAGAATCTCCCGGTATCCCCTTGGATTCAACACTGCCTATACAACAAAATCTAAAGAACAATTTTAGATGAAATTTCATTAAAAAGTAAACAAAATTAGATATATCATATTGATGAACAATTAAATGTAATCCATAAGAAAAATTCATAAATAATACACTTAATTGGATTATTATGTACTTTTATTGCACTAAATAATAAACTAAATTGATTAAACAAGAATTAGGATAATATGTACTTACAAACTATAGTCATTTAATATAAAAAATAAAAAAAAATTAAACATCTTTTTAAAAAACACATTTATTAAAACAAAAAGTAACAAATTAAAAAAATCTCAATTACAACGAACATTTAAAAAAATAAAAGACAGATTACAGGGATGAAAAAACAAAATTTATTACTTCTTCACTTTTCATGCTTTTGGAGCTGAGAAATTGTCAATGAAAGTTCATTATATTCAACCTTGTTTGAAATGCCATTCTCGATGCATAATATTGCCAAATTGCATAATTTTTCTTGTTCAACTTGATTTCTAATATATTTTTTAATTCTTTTAAAGACATTGAACGAATGCACTGCTGATGCTTTGGAAATAGGAATTGATAAATATTTTTTAAAAATTATGCCCTTATTAGGAAAGGTAGAAACTAATCCTCTTTGAATTGCTATTCAAGGAGGATATTTTTACTACAGTAATGAATTTATAAAAGATTTATTTCCTTCCCCCCCTCCTGTTGATGTGGGCTCCAGGCAGTTGTCCTTTTTTCCCATAGGATAACGCGTCACTGCATAGCAGTTTTTAAAATATTGATTAAAGAATTCAATTATTTATATATCATTTTAATTCTATGTTTACATGAGAAGTAAGATATTTTTTTAATTTAAAATGTATCACTCTAATAAAAAAATATCACTGGTATATTTTTTAAATATTTGCTAAACTTATTGTAAACCTGGTTTTCTTTATCGAAACCGAAAATATTATCTAATACTTATATTAAATAGAGCAAGTGTATAATTTTATAACGATATTAACATTTATTTGAAAAATATATTTCGAAAAATATTTTAATGGAACGCTTATTTTTAGTTGTTTATTTTTATTTTTATAAAAAGCTCAATAAGTTCACTTCCAAATTTTTTAAAATACTCCAGAGCTTTAAAGGTGAAAACATATCTAAAGATACATTTAGAAAAAGCTTACATCTAAAACTACTTATAAAATAAAATCATTTTTCATTGTTTCATCAAAGCATGAAGCATGTATAATTTGTGAATAAATGCATATTAAATAATGATTTATAATCGAGCTCGTTCCAACGTATATTTAATATTTTCCCAATGATATGTATAAGGCTATCAATAGTGACATCATGTATATTACACAAACGTGTCTGCAATTTCTCAAGTTTGTAATCACAATGATCTTTATGTGTTGTTTATTTATTCCATTAAATTGTGATATCTAAATTATAGCATATTGTGGTTTTCGCATGGTTCAGTTTTCATTATAATGTGTTTATATCTCATCTGTTATTTTTATTCGCTTTCTATTATCAAGGCCTAAACATACAATTACTCATATTATTATACAAAAGGATCCTGTGATATATTTGGATTTATTCTGTGTGATCATTTTACAAAATTTAAATTCTTGTTAACTTAAACTAAGTCCATTTTTGATTTTTCTTTTCATTTTTAGTTACTTCATATTTAACATGATCTTTATTTGGAATATTTTCAAAATTTTTAGAAATTTCTATTCTTTAGTATATAGTTTTTTTTTGTAATATCTTCATGAAATATGAATATTAGTAATATTTCGAGTTCTTGATTTATTTTGTATTGTTTTTTCTGTTTTTTTAGTCTTTGGTTATTTATTCCTGGTTATTTTGTTATTAAATATTTTGTTTATGAGATTATTTCATTCGTTGTGAAAGTTAAATAAAAACTAAATGATATTTAAAATGTCTTTATCTCTCTCAATTTATTTAATTATATGTTGATCAGTGATCTTCAAACTTTGTCGAATTACGAAGCCTTTAAAAAATTGAGAAACTCCTATCATCCCCAGAAAACTCAAGATGCGTACCCCAAAAATTTTGAAAGTCATCCATCTTGCATGACCAAATTTTATCATTTACATTTGATTGAACGAGGTCGTAGTCTATACTCATTAATACAGTTTTAATGTGTAATAATATGTATTTATAGGAATAAAAGAAATTATTATGAATTAACTATTTTGAATTTTTAGTTTTTCGGGGTTTTCCTTCGAAAATGCTTTCGAATTTTGATTTTGACAGCGAATCCCCCGAAAGGATATTCGAAATCTCTAGGTTTCGCGTAAAACAATTTAAAAAGCACTGCTCTAACTGAATAAAATGATTAGAATCGTGAATTATTAATTTAAAATTTAGAACTAAAATGTATGTCCACTTATAAATGTGTCTAAGTAGTAAAAAATAATTGATCCGATAAAAAGAGAAATGCATAACGGATTTCATGATTGTGTATCATAAATAAAATGAAACTATTATTTCATTAATAACAAAACTAAAAAAAAATGAATAATAGAATTATCTCAATACCGAAATCAATTTATGAAATAATATGAGTTATATACAGAAAATATTGATTTTGAGATAAATCAGTGATCTATAAAAAAATCGATTTAAAAACGATATTTCTTTCATTATTTTTTCTTTTTTAAATTAAAATAAATGTTACATTTTATTATTTGAATAACATTAAAGTAAGTAAATTAATTAGTTAAAATTCAATGTTGGTTCTATTTATGAAGTTTTATTTTGATTACCTTTTATTTTTTAATGTAATGTGTAGTAAAACCCATATTTAGTCATCTACTATATTAATTATTAAGTATTTAGTCTATTTTAATTATACACATTTTTAGATATTACAACATGCATAAAAATATAGTGTGTATATATATATATATATATATATATATATATATATATATATATATATGACATATAGTGTATAAAAACAGTAACTACACAACAAAATCAAATATAAATTTAATGAAAGAATAATATTTAATTGCTTAGCATGAAGTATATTCTCTTTCATCAATTAGTATCTATGAAGAATACATTAAATTTGATTGATGATTTTTATTTAAGCGAATATTTCATGCAAATATTTCCAAGCTTAAAAAATTACCACCCACATGAGACAATGAACTTATACTCTGAGAGAAAACTCATACTTAGTATAATTAACAGATACTAATTTATAAAATAATGTACGTCACTGACAATTTTGAATATAGATACCGCTAATGTAAATATTCGCTTGAATAAAAGTACTGAATAATAATTGAATAAAATATATATTATACTTTATGATAACGTTGCAATAACTCTATTCAAATGTAAAATATTTTACGTTTTATGAACGTATTTATTGTTTTATTGTCTCTAAACTGTTTAATATTCATATTAATGCAGATTATGTTGTTAAAATACACGATTAAATAATGATACAAAATAAGAAATTAACAATAAATATACAAATAAGATTCAATATTACAACTGTTTTTGTGCAAAATGTATTTATTTTTCTTGTATAAAATATTGACCAATTATTTTAATAGCAATTATAATTTGTAAGCAGTCTTTTTATAGCGAGCGTGTACATTGTTTCGTACGTTTACTTTGGAATTCGTCTAATTTGAATAAATTTAATAGCAATTTAAAGGTAATATATTAAAATTTGCTGTAATAATTATACTTAATGTAACTTGAAAAAAAGACATAAATTCAGGATTTATTGAACTGCTTTCTCTTTATTCTTTTAAAATATTTTCATGATTTCATTTGAAAATAATTTACTCATTTACATAAAATTTGTAATTTAATTTATTTCATATATATATATATATATATAATAGATTATTATTTTAATTATTACCAAATTTTAAGAACTTGAATACTTCTTTTTTGGAATTCTTTCAATGTTATATTTTTAATTATTCAATTTGTAGAGATAAAAAGTAACCTGGGAGAGTGATGAGAATGTAAATATAATTCTTATAGTAAGGAATTGTAATTCTGCTTTGAATGTAATTTTTTATTATTTAAACATTTTTTAGGTCTAAAAATTGATTTATGAATTTAAGAAAATGAAATACAAGTTATAGGTAATCTAGTTATGGTTAAATTATGTTAAATATATATATATATATATATGTATACATATATATATATACATATATATATACATATATATATATATATATATACATATATATATATATATATTTATATATATACATACATATATATATATATATATATATATATATATATATATAGAGAGAGAGAGAGAGAAATAGGATTAGCCAAAAAGTAATTGCTGGAGATTTTAATGTTAAGGATGCACCACGTTCAGGAAGGCCAATTGAAGTTGATGATAGCAAAATAAAAGCATTGATCAATCAAATTAGCGTTTAACGACACGAGAGATTGCTAAGAATCTTAATATATCAAAATTGATCATTGAAAACCATTTAAAATAACTTTGGTATGTTAGTAAGTTCGATATTTGAGTACCACACGAGCTTAAAGCAATTCATCTCACTAAGCGCATTGATATCTGCGATTCTCTCTTCAAACGTGAAGAAAACGATCCATTTTTGCAATGTATGATAACAGGTAATAAAAAATAAATCATCTACAACGTTGAACGCAAAAGATCATGGAGAAAGCAGCATTAACCTGCTCAAAGCTCATCAAGTATTCACCAAAGGAAGTTAGGTGGGTTTTCAAAGGTATTGTGTATTGATTTGAGCTTGCATTTTACATTTTGAGTTGCTTTCAACGAACCACGCCATTAATTCGGATGTGTACTGTCGTCAACTAGATAAATTAAATGATTCCAATAAAAAGAACCGTCCAGAACTGGTGAATTGCAAAGATGTTGTGTTTTACCATGATAACACTAGACCACATACCAGTTTGGTCATTCGTTAAAAATTGTTGCAGCTTGGGAGATGTCTTACCACATACAATATATTTGCCAGACATGGCACTATCAGGCTACCATTTGTTTCATTCTTTGCAAAACTTCTTGATTGGTAAAACCTTCACTGCTGATAAGGATATCAAATCTTTCTTGTAACTGTTTTTTTCCGAAAAATATAAGACCTTTTTTGAGTACGGAATCATGAAGTTTCCTGAATAATGGCAAAAGGTAATCAAACAGAATGGACAATATATTGTTTAATAAAGTTTTTGTGTC
Organism: Acanthacorydalis orientalis; assembly: GCA_034766995.1. NCBI lineage: Eukaryota > Metazoa > Arthropoda > Insecta > Megaloptera > Corydalidae > Acanthacorydalis > Acanthacorydalis orientalis. Next base: position 20,660,072 of record CM068320.1, on the reverse strand, counting down.
CCATGAAAAATTCTCATTTCATTAACATAGAAAAAAAAACGTAATTACTTTTTGGACAACCTAATATATAACTTAAAAAAATCATTATTGAAAAGCATTTTAATGTTTGCTTAGAACATGAAATATTCTACTCAAAAGAGAGATTTCAGGTGCATATTTATTGAAATGTATTCATGTATATTTTGAATATACGAACAAATTTTGGTTTTTATACAGAAGTTTTTAAATAAACCTAAAAATATAAATAATATTTTACAAAAAATAAAAGATAACTACATATTTTTAATTTATGTAAGAAAAAATTCTTGTCGTGGAAGTTAATATTTTTTATCTATATGTAGGTGGAAATTAGTAAGCTAAAACGTTTTATGATCAGAAAAATATTATAACGAAAGTGAAGGTGATTTCTCTCTCTCTCTCTCTATATATATATATATTTATATATATATATATACATATATATGTATGTATATTCATGTATATTAAATAATTTTTAAATTCTAAAAAATGCATACCAAACGTCTCTTTTGTACAAAAATGGAGTGTATATCTCTGAGTTCCACTATAATCTCACTACATAAATAATGATTTCGATTTAGTAGTGTCAAAGATGATTTGGGTTAACTTTTGTTTTATGAAATGATTTTAAAATAACGGTTTTGTTACACCTCGTTGAACATAAATCAGTTGTATGAGAAGGTTGAAGTTAGTGCAACCGTTCGTTTTGTTTGTATTATTTAATACTTGAGTTTAGAAGGTAGCTTCCTCGATATGGATATCAATAATTGGTATCTTTCGTAATAGTCTATAAATTGTGGTTTTAATTTTTTATACAGAAAGTATGTATATATATATATACATATATATACATACATATAAATATATATATATATATATATATATATATATATATATATATATATATATATATATATATATATATATATATATATATATATATATATATGAGATAAAGTGTATGCATTTTATTAAATAATTTGTTTTAAAAAGTTCATGAACAAATATTTCTTAAAATCGGAGGGAAAAACTTTTAAAGTGTTAAATAATTATTATGACAAATTGGAAAGAAATTGACAATAATTATAATTTTTTTGGAACAACTGACTATATAATTGTTTCGAATTATTTTCATCATTCGGTTGACATTACAGTAAAATAGAAAAATATGAATCATTTGTGGAGTATTTTTTAATAAATATAAATGACTTCAATTACAATATAAATTACATATTGCAAGGATTTATTTTTTATTATCTGTCATTTATTAATTAGAATCCATTAGTCATTTAATAACTGAAACGTACTGTAATTAATATAAGAAAAGATATTTTCTACCAAGTAAAATTCTGATAACTTGCTAAAATATTCTGCATTAAAAAAAAATAAAAATTTATTGTTATATATGTATATATATATATATATATATATATATATATAATATTATAATATAAAAATATATTAATTCATCAATATGTTGAACATTGAGTAAGACAACTTGAAACTTGAGTAAGACATTTGTAATATTGTCGAACTGAAATAACATTTTGTACTTATTTGAATCTTAAAATTGATGATATATGAAAATATAATTCTCATAATCAATAGTTTTAATTGTGCATTGAATGCAATTTTTTATTATCTAAATATTTTTAGGTTTAAGAATTGCTTTATGATTTTTTAAAAAAATGAAATTATAGTTATAGGTAATCTGGTTACGGTTACTTTATGATAAATATTAGGTTGATAGAAAAATAATTGTAGTTTGTGATCTTCAAATTCATATACAATTTTTAATTTATTGGTTTTAAGTTGTCCAGAACTATTGGATGACTAATGCCCAACTTTTATGCAAGTTCTCAAATTGTTGTGCGTGGTTCTGATTCAAGTAACGTTTTCAGTTGGTCGTTTTGAACTGAAGGATGCCCGTGACCTTTTTCATCTTTAAGACTGTCGTCCGTAGTATGAAATTTTGGAACTACCACTACGTTGGAAACTACCGTACGTTCCTTAACAATACCCACACAAAGAGTTTCATTTAGTTAACGAGCAATTTCTGCTGCTTGACCACTCGTTTTTTAATTCATACAAAAACGTTTCTGTTATTTACTTCTTTTCCATTTTTAAGTCATTAGTCCAATTTGAAGCAAAATTAATAATAAAACCAAAGTTGATGTTTCCAAAATACATACCCAAAGATCCACTTTAAAATGATATTAACATGAATACGATGAAATATCACTTTCATTGCAAAAAATTAAGGTTAGAATTCATAAAACAAAAACCGTAATTATTTTCCTACCAACCTAATGTTATGGTTTTAATTATTATAATAATATATTATAGGTATTAACTTATAAGAAAATACCTAAATTGTTTATTATTTAAATCAGTTAGGCCACAAAGTGTAAAACTGATCCTAAGAAATTAAAAAAAAATATATTAATAATGACCAATCATTAAAATATTAATTTTAAACTCTTTTTCATAATTATTTAGTTGGAAAAAAAGTAAAAATATGAAATACACGTCATCAAAACTTTTACTTTTATTTGTGTATGGAATTTTCAAATATTGTAAGACACACACACACACATCTATGTCTATCTATCTATCTATATATATATATATATATATATATATATGTGTGTGTGTGTATATATATGTGTGTGTATATATATATATAGTTACGTTTTATGTAAGTGTGTGTGTGTGTATAATTTAGTGGAGATATAAAAAAGAAATAAATACAAACGTTTACGGTAAATGCTCTGCTAACAATAAAATATATTTTAAAAAGCCATGTCTACGCTGCATATAATGTAAAAGATTTCTCGCATATCTGAACAAATTCTTACTATAATTATGCAAATGTATATGTTGAAGTCGGAATGTAATAAATATTGTTTTACTGTATTTTTCAAAGAGGCGGTATTTATAAATATGTAATAATGAATACAAATGTAAAAAATCCAAATTTATATTCGGTTATAAACATATCTAATTAAAAGATTATGTTAATAACAATGTCACGGAAATGAAATAAATTTACTTGTTAAAATACCATTGCAAATTGGTAATCATCAATGCAAAAAATACGATATGTTTGATAATTGGATGTTTAGTATAATAACGTCTTAATGGTAAACACGAACACCTACATACCTACTGGGCATCTCATAAGAAGATTAAATATCGCGTGACTTATAAAAGATTATACGATAATTGATAGCCAACAAGTTTCGATATTTAATGAGGACATTACCTCTTTAACGTGTTAAGAAAGTTAATTTTATTGCAATTTCGTTTAATGGAATATATTTGTTTTAATTAACAGCTCGAAACCGAGTAGATTGTTTTATTGTGCGATGCTGTGAAAATTGAAAACTCTCTTTCCATTGATTCTCATGTAAAAAATAATATTTTTAAAAGAACAATGATCTATGCAAATTTTAATATCATCTTTGGAATTTTTTAAGATATTGAAACAAATATATATATATATATATATATATATATAAATTTCGATTAAATATAGTAAATTTTAAATTGAATTAAACTTTTGTTTTGATGCCATTACTTTTTAAATAAAACCATTCCAAGGTAAATCAAATATGAAATTGAAAAAATTATGTTATTTATAGAGGAGTATTAATTAAGAAATTGTTTGTAAGTTTACATTTAAATAAGGCAGCATTTGTGATCAGAAGAAAATTAATAGTTTGTAGATATCAAAAATTTACTGCTTCAGATTCCTGAAATGGATAAAAAATACTTTGTAGTTACCATTACAATTCTATAAACAAATGTATAGAAAAAGAAACCAATATATAGAATATATTTGTTTTAATTAACAGTTCGAAACCGAGTAGATTGTTTTATTGTGCAATGCTATGAAAATTGAAAACTCTCTTTTCATAGATTCTCATGTAAAAAATAAGATTTATAAAAGAACAATGATCTATGCAAATTTTAATATCATGCTTGGAATTTTTTAAGATATTGAAACATATATATATATATATATATGAGATTTGAATAATACAATAAAAGGATTAAATATAAAATTTATATGTGTTACTAATGAGTTAGAAATATTGGAAATTATTTATGGAATTTCTATATTGTCAAGTAATTTACAAATGATGACAGAGTATGTTCAAATAGGGTGTTTAATTTATATTTATGAGCCAGCACTAATACTGTTTAGAGGCGATTTGACTAAAATTCCAAAAATAAATATTTAAATCTTTAGAAAATTTTTATTTGAAAATGTGATTAAGATTTGAATAATGTTACAATATCTATCATACTTTGTGTGTTGATAGAAGATACTATTCAGTGAGGTTTATTTACAAAAAAATTAACGACATATTGTTGTCGACGTTGTATTTAAAACTAAGATACTAGTTAATTTCTATTAAAAATATTTAAATCTTTGAAATAATATTTTTTCCATTGGGGAACTTTTTTAATGTTCGTTTAAAAATTTCTATATATCACTAATTTAGAGTCATGAATAAAATAAATCGTATAAATTATTGATTATTTATATATATATATATATATATATAAATACATATGTATATATATATATATATAAATATGTATATATATAGTTGTTCAACAAAACTTGTGCAAAATAAAGGTGATTCCTTTGCTTATTCCCGCAAAAATTTCTATACAAACAAGGGTCGAAATTTTCACTAAAATAGTGCTATGAGCATTTGAAATGTGATGAAAAATACTAGTTAATTTCTATTAAAAATATTTAAATCTTTGAAATAATATTTTCTCTATTGGGGAACTTTTTTAAATTTCTATATATCACTAATTTACAGTCATGAATAAAATAAACCGTATAAATTATTGATTATATATATATATATATATATATATATTGTTGTTCAACAAAACTTGTGCAAAATAAAAGTGATTCCTTTGCTTATTTTCGTAAAAATTTCTATACAAACAAGGGTCGAAATGTTCACTAAAATAATGCTATGAGCATTTGAAATGTGATTTTAATTTTTCCATAATTTTTATAATTTGCATTGAAGGCTTATTGAAATTGCCAAGAGTAAGTTAAAATTAAATCTCTTAGTGTATATAAAGTATGAGTTAATTAGTGTGTATTTTAGTGTGAAGTACAGACTATAAAACTGAAACGTAGAGTTAAATTCTGCTTACTCTAATACTGTACAATTCTACTTAAATAATATTTTGTTTTTTTCTGATTTCTGTAAAAAGCTAATGATATTTTCATATAGAATGTTTATATTAATGCCATCTTCCATCTTCAAACACATGTTGTTATCTTATTGTTTATTTTTGATTTATGAATAAAAATGTCAGAGATATCAAGGTAAATTCTTGTGTTTGAGAGCCAGGCAATGTAGCTATGAGAAACAGACAACACAGTAATTCTGTTCTCTGTATAGCCATTTCTTTTTATAATATTTTTTATATGATAAAATATAAACTTTGTTTTAATAAATCTAATAGCTGATCTTGTGAAATATTACAACTTCCTTTTGTAGAAACCTTAAATCACTAATTCGGATTTCATAGAATCACTAAGAGAAATTATTAAGTCAGATATTTCTATATATTTTTCTCTGAAAGTGATAGCATCTCCATCAAAATGTACATAAGTAACAATTAAACATGATCAGTAAATAATTATTGATAATTTTTGATCAGGAATAATGTTGGTGGTGGAGTGGAAATGAATTATCGCTAAATCAAAATTTGATAAATACTTTCTCCTGTGTACCAGGAATTTATCAAAAATTTACAGATTATTTGTAGACACCGTAAATCGTATTTTGACTTTCTCAAAAAAAAACTGATCTTTTAAGATGATTTAATGTTTGCAATCTTGATATTTCAACATGTTCTGTTATCATGCATGTGAAGCCCTCATACTTATTTTAATGTGTTCTTCACGAAAAACACTGTGAAGCCTAATATCAGATCACAGTATTTTAAATGTTTTATTGTCCTCAAGAGTTTCATCTCTTTTTATTATATTTACACATATTGTCCAATCAAGAGGTATTACCAGTCCAGTTCTTTTGTGTTTTTTTTTTATATCTTTTGTGTACTGTATAAAACTCGATTATTAAAATTCTATATCGTGTGTGAAAATCATTGTTACAGTTTAGTTATATATAATGTTTCAAAAATTTCCTTAATATCCAAACACAGCAAGATTTTCTTTCTAAAGTGCAGAGGAAAAAAATCAAGGAGATAACAACCACAAAATTATTTATATTAACAAATTAGTTATACGTATGTTTTCATGATACTTCCTAATTATTTATGAAGTTAAAAAATAATTACCATAAGAGGTAGAGCTAATTTGTTTATTGTATTATAAAAATCACATAAGCAGTTCTTTTCTTATTACAAGAATTTCTTAAAGTTCATTCCGTGTGTTAACGGAGAATGTCAAGGCGATAATCAATTTCATGTTTCGTTCATTGTAATAAATCCACATTAACATTTTTTTATAATATCGTGAAGTCTGCATTTTTAATAATAATCACTTAGTTTTTTATAATATAATTAGTCTTAAAATGATTAATGTAGTGTAAAAAAACATATTTTTTTAAAATATTTTCAAATGCTATTAATTAAAACATGAAGATAATCTTTTTTTTTTCAATAAAGTGTATTATTATTATTGAAATTCAGTTGATCTCATGATATTTATTTTCTGTAAATATGATCTTTTATTTATATAATTAAAATGTAAGCCTTTCAAAACTAACTTAATGTAATTAGTAACATTTGAAAAATAATTCCTGTTAATTTTTTTAAATATAGGTTAACTATATATATATATATATATATATATATATATATAAAGTAAATATATACATAGGTTGGTTTTGGAATGCAAGATAGCTCTCGGCAGACTGGCTTTCCAGAGCGAGGTTCATCTTCTGTGGATACCGGGTCATACGGACATACAGGGGAACGAAATAGCAGACAGACTGACCTCATTAGGAGCCAGGTCCACAGTGGAGGGGCCAGAGCCCTTCGTAGGGCTAGCGAGATGCTGGACCAAGGGCGCCATTCGGGAGTGGGTCGAGTCAGAACACTCAGAATGGTGGCTAAAGATTGATGGTTGCCGTCAATCCAGAGTACTCTTAGGTCAGGCCCCAAATAAGGACTGGACCAAGAGAATCTATACAAGTGGCAGATCCTTCTCCCGGCTCCTGGTGCGAATTGTCACAGGACACGGGAGACTAAGCTACCACGAACATATACAATGAAGGACAGACGGGAAGTGTAGATGGTCTAGGGGAGCCAACGAGACTCCTATTCCCCTCCTCGCGGAATGTCTGGCATGGGTCAATTTAAAGCGACGATGGTTTGGGGAGTTTCTCCTCACCGAGGCCGAAATACGGTCTATAAACTCGGGCAGGCTGATAGGCTTCTGGAAGGAAGCGAGATTTCCGAGTATTTTTGATCAAGCTGAGGGGAAGCATAATGGACCTCGAGTCTAAGTGCCGGGAGGCAAGATAGCTTCCTCCCCCCTCAAACATAATCTGTCTATCTCTAAATATATACATACTTGAATTTAAAATCCAATATCAGTTTGTTTCATTTTCTATTAAGTACAGTTTTTATTAATGTAATTTACTTAAATTGGAATAATGGAATAAAGTAAAATATTGTTTACATACTATTCATATATTTGTAGTTATATAAATTAACAAATGAAAATTTGAATAATATGTAAAAGTAATATCAAAATATTTATAAAAATACAAAGTTTTAAAGCAGAAAATTCTATTAATTAATATAAAAACTACTGAGTTTTATAAAAATAATGTAATAAAAAAGTAAAATCACACAAATTTTCAATGCACAAAAGGCTAATGGTACAGTTTCAGATTAATAATTCTCTAAAAAAAAATTAGTATATATATATATATATATATAGTGGATATTAATTGTTAATAGAGGTTGAGAACATCTCATAAATTAAACTTATTTGAAAAGTTTTTGAGTACAAATTAAAAAAATGTTTATATTAGACAAGTACACTTATTATTTATTTATTTTACATGAATTTAACTTGTTACATTATTAAAATATTAGGTTGGTAAGAAAATAATTGCGGTTCTTTTTCTGAATTCTAACCTTAATTTTTTTCAATGAAAGTGATATTTTATCGTATCCATGTTTATATCAATTTAAAGTGTATTTTTGGGTATGTATTTTGGAAACATTGGTTTTATTATTAATTTTGCTTCAAATTGGACTAATGAAGTAAAAATAGAAAAGAAGTAAATAACAGAAACTTTTTTGTATGAATTGAAAAACGGGTGGTAAAGCAGCAGAAACTGCTCGTTAACTAAATGAAACTTTTTGTGTGGGTATTGTTAAGGAACGTACGGTACAGTGATGGTTCCAAAATTTCATACTGGGGACGACAGCCTTAAAGATGAAAAAGGTCACGGGTGTCCTTTAGTCCATAACGACCAACTGAAAGGGTTAGTTGAATCAGAACCATGCACAACAATTCGAGAACTTGCATAAAAGTTCGGCATTAGTCATCCAACTATTCTGGACAACTTAAAACCACTAAATTAAAAAGTGTATATGAATTTGAAGGTCATAAAGTACAATTATTTTTCTACCAACCTAATATTTACTATAAAGAAACCATAATCAGATTACCTATAACTATAATTTCATTTTTAAAAAAAAGGATAAAGCAATTTTTAGACTTAAAAATTTTTAGATAATAAAAAATTACATTCAATATACAATTACAACTATTGATTATAAGAATAATATTTTCATATATCATCAATTTTAAGATTCAAATAAGTACAGAATGTTATTTCAGTTCGACAATATTATAAATGTCTTTTACTCAAGTTTCTCAATGTACAACATATTGATGAATAAATATATTTTAATATTATAATATTATAAATATATATATATAACAATAAATTTTTATTTTTTTTAAAAAATCAATATTATAACAAGTTACCAGAATTTATACATGGCAGAACACATCTTTTCTTATATTAATTGTAGTATGTTTCAGTTATTAAATGACAAATGGACTCTAATAAATAAATGACAGATAATAAAAAATAAATCCCTGCAATGTGTAATTTATATTGTAATTGAAGTCACTTATATTTATTAAAAAATACTCCACAAATGATTCATATTTATCTATTTTACTGTAATGTCAATCGAATAATGTAAATAATTCGAAACAATTATATAGCTAGTTATTCCAAAAAATCATAATTCTTATCAATATCTTTCCAATTTGTCATATCGGTGTGTATTCTGGTATAACAGACTTTGGTTTTGGTATTATTAATTTTGCTTCAAATTAGGGTATTAAATTAAAGATGGAAAAATCAAATAAGAGTAAATTTTCTGTATGAGTTCAAAACGAGTAGTAAAGCAGCAGAAAGTGCTCTTAACTAAACGAATTTTTTTGATGTGGATACTGTAAAGGAATATACGGTGCAATGGTGACTCTAAAAATGTTAGGGACGAGAGCCTTGAAGGTCGCGGGCGTCCTTCTTCAGTTCATAACGATCAGCTGAAGGCGTTAATTGAATCAGAACCATGCAGAATAATTCGACAGCTTGCACAAAAGTTAGGCGTCAGTCGTCCAACAGTTCTGGACCACTTAAAACCACTTACATTAAAAAGTGTATATGAATTTTAAGGTCATAAGGTACAATTATTTTTCTACCAACCTATAACATGAATGTATACAAATCAGCTGTAGTTATTGATGTAAATGTAATATTAGCGAATGAAAAGAATGTAATATATACTAGAGATATTATGTTCTAATACAAAAACGATAACATTGAGAATGTTTATTGCACGTATTCTAAACATCGTCATTTTTAATTGAACATGATACTTGAAGAAAATCAAACATCATCCGTTTTGAAAACATGTAAACTTTTTACTTGACAATATATTGATCGGCCGTCCATACGATCAATTTACATATTTCGATGAGTCATTCGAGTAAAAAATTCAATTAAAGAGGAACGTGTCTAGGGATCGTAACACAATTACAACCTTGTTTATATGCATTCACTTAAGTATGTTCTTTATGCATTTTTTTATTATGAAACTATGAAAAGAAGTATGCAGCGTGTAACTGTTTTTTCGTTCTTATCTTACTATCTATTTAATTTAAATATTTTTTTCAGATCATTCGCTTGCTTTCTTTATTAATTGATATTTGAGATTCTTTTAAATAGAAAAACTGAAGCAGAGATTTTTTTGATTTATAACTTATAAAGGAGAAAAATCTATTGGAATATATGGAGAATGTTTCCATAATTTCAATTCTTCATATTAATTATTCAATATTATCATATTATAATTAATTGTTTTATATGTATTAGAATCATTTAAAGTTTTTTTTTAATTTTTTAAAATTAAAAATTGATAATGAAGTAAATTAAAAGCAGGAAATTTATTCCACTCTTACATTAATGGTTTTTGTACTTGGTGTAGATAAATCTAAATTTTATTTATAGATTTAATATATTCGAGATGACTATATATATATATTCAAAAATATTTTTAAAAAAATTATTACCTCAACATTTTGTCAACTAATTATCAAAAAAAATATTAAATTTGAAACAAATTCAAATGCATTAATATATATATATATATATATATATATATATATATATATATATATATATATTAATGCATTTGAATTTGTTTCGAATTTAATATTTTTTTAAAAAAAATGTTGAGGTAATAATTTTTTTAAAATATTTTTGAAAAATTTTTGTGTTAAGATCCGCATGAATTACAATTTTGAATTTATTGAGAAAAGTACACATGTATTTAATTGGAATATTTAAAAACTATTAAAATAATTTTATCATTATATGGTAAGATTACAGTGTCAGATTAACATACAATCGATCTATATTACTCGTATTTGTTGCTCGATTATTATTTATTTTTTAATTTCAAGTCGATAAAAAAATAAAATTACATAAAATCATACGAGACGAATATTTTTTTATAGTTATTTTACATTCCGAATCAGCAAGTAGATGCTTTGATTCTAGAACTTATATTTAAATAAATCGGAATATTTAGTGACTATACATTTATATTATCGTCGACATCTATTCAGATTATTATTTGTAGATATCGTAAAATGTCGAAATAATTCGATGTTGAAACAACAGATAAAAACAACATTTATGAAATTTAAATATTACTGTCCCGCAAACAACAAACAAATTTGATGCATGCTTTTGACTTCCAGACGAAACATAGCCGAAAACAAAACGTGGTATTATATCACAAATAATGGTTCTATAACTTGATACCTTACACCCCACTGTTTAGACCTGTGCCAGGAGTGTGCAACTGACAGTCTATAAGAGTAAAAACAACCATCATTGGAACATGTGTCATAAAAACAATCAGACGAACACGCTGTGCTTGTATTCTCAACATTCAAGTTGAATGAATATATTTAAGAAAACTTATCGATACGTATCACTTTTTTCTGAAAAATACAATCGAAGTTTTAATTTATAGATGGGATTTTGGTTTGGAAAGACTTTAAGACTATTCCAAAATTGTACTCTTTTATGACTGTTTTTTTATGGGTAATAATACTTGTTAATATAAATATTTTTTATTAGTGAAAAATATCTGTATTGATGTTTTCTCTCACTATATATAGAGAGAGAGAGACAGAGAGAGATTTCATCAATATAGATATTTCCCACGAATAAAAACATTTATATTAATAAATATTACTACACATAAAAAACAATTATAAAACAATTCTCTCTCTCTTTCTATCTATATATAAATATATATATATATAAGTATATAAATATATAGAGAGAGAGTGAGTGATAGAGAGATTTCATCAATATAAATATTTGTCATGAATAAAAAAACACTTTTATATTAAGTATTACTACACATACAAAAACAGTCATAAAACAATTTTCTCTCTCTCTGTATATATGTATATATATATATAGAGAGAGAGAGAGATATTGAGAGATTTTATCTACATAGATATTTTTCACGAGCACAATAACCCTTTTATATTAATAAGTATTATTTCATATAAAAACACAATCATAAAACAATTCTCTCTCTCCCTTCCCTCTCTCCCTCTCTCTCTCTCTCTATATATATATATATAGAGAGAGAGAGAGAGAGAAATTTCATCAATATAGATATTATTCACGAATAAAAATCACTTATATTAATAAATATTATTACACATAAACAGTCATAAAACAATTCTCTCTCTCTTTCTTTATATATATAAAAATATAGAGAGAGGGTGAGTGAGATGGAGAGAGATTTCATCAATATAAATATTTTTCATGAATAAAAAAAACACTTTTATATTAATAAGTATTACTACACATACAAAAACAGCCACAAAACAATTCTCTCTCTCTCCCTCTCCATCCGCCCCTCTCTCTCTATATATATATAGAGAGAGAGAGAAATTGAAAATTGGGTGAATGGATACATGTCCAAATTTTGTAAACAACTAAATATTTTTGGTTATTAAAAATAGAAATTTTGAATGAATGTATTTTATAATATTATTAGGTTGATAAAAAAATAATTTCACGACCTTTAAAACCATAACAAAATCACAATTATTTTCCTACTGACCCAATATTATTTTGAAATTTGAATTTGATGTATTAGATGTTATTTCAATTTTTTGAAGATATTTTTTCCATCGTTTATTTTATTAATACAATTCTAAGGAGATAAAAGTATTAAAATGTTTATCCATTCATACATCTCTCTCTCTGTATATATATGTATATATATATATATATATATATATATATATATATATATATATATATATTTACATTATTTACGAAATCAAATTCTTGCTTCATAGATTAAAAAATATCTTCAATCATCTAATCTGTAAATTATAATGATAAGTATTAATTAAATCTTTATAGGGATATTCAAAATATATAAGTATAAGCACACAAATTCACACAAATACACACATGAACACACACACACACACACATACACACATACACACATACACACATACACACATACACATATATATATATATATATAAATTTATCTTTCATTGCTCATAATTTGTAATATCGAACGATATTTTAAATTCATTAAATAAAATGAACAAAAATATCGAAAACTTTATTCCTAATTTTATTGATTTTATTTGCATTCTTGATTACTACACAATATTTTTTATTTCAAACTTTTTTGTTTGAAATGAAAATTTTATAAAAAAAGAGAAGGACGTTAATAACCCGATAAGTACAATAATATAATAATATATAATAAAAATAATTTCTAAGAATAAAAATATATAGAATAAGAATATTTTATAGAAGTGATAAATCAAAAAATATCAAATGAAATAATTAATTCATTTAAATAGAAAAGTTCAAATTTTTTTTAACAGATCTATGCTTGCAATTAAAATAACCTTTTTTTCAAATATCACAGATATAATTGCCATTTAGTATAAATGATTTCTTTAATTTTAATAATTAAGAAAGAATGGTAATAAAGAAAAATTATAATTAAGCAATATTTGTTGTGGTAAAGATCAATTGGTGAAATTTTGTAAATTTCTTAAATGTGATTTTTGGATGTAATGTTTTTTGATATGAAACATTAACAAGATTTGACAAGGCGTGCATTTCGTTACACAACTGAGGATGAAAGATGCACATACAAGTTTTATTTTGAAATTAAGTAACAGCAGAACTAAAATGTTTATTATTAACTTGTTTTGTAATTGAAATGTTTATTAAACCTGACATAAAATAATTATTAAATGAACGAGAACTGAAAATTGAAACTTGTTTAATATTTTCATAAGAACATACATACATACATACAAGTATATATATATATATATAATTAAATATTTAAAAAAATCTATTATTTGTTGAATATCCTCCCTTCTTGAACAATGGATTATTTCGTAAATGTATCCACTTGATACAGCCTTACATGGAAAAGAATTCCATAGTCAATACATTCGAAGGTTAACATATAATGTATCAGGCGCAAAGTAACTAAGGCCCCCCGCTTGTGGACAAGTAAAAATGTTTTCCTGTCAACAGTGGGAGACTGAGTTCAAACACATATATAAAAATTGACTTGCATAAATCTGAGCTTTTATTTATCTATATAAAAAGATATCTTTATAGTATACGGCCAAACATCGGACAGAGATACAATCGTAATCATGTTAAATGTTGTAACTCGCACAGTATACGGTTACATCATACAATAATATGAGAATTTAAGTGGTTCATAAAATATTCAATAAGATATTGAATTATATTTTTTATGTACATTAAATTGTTTATTCATTTAGGTGTCGTATTTCGATTTGTTGAAATATAACTACTATTCAATATTAACATAAAAATGTAAATGACAGTAAAAAATTAATAGTAATCTAAAAATGCAAATAAAATCAATAAAATTAGGAATTAAGTTTTCGATATTTTTGTTCGATTTCTTTAATGAATTTCAAACATCATTCGATATTACAAATTATGAACGTTAAAAGATAAATTTATTTTTATATATATATATATATATATATATATATATATATATATGTGTGTGTGTGTGTTTGTATTTTGTGTGTGTACGCTTGTATATACTTTTGAATATCCCTATAAAGACTTAATAATTGCTTGTCATTATCATTTACAGATTAGATGATTGAAGATATTTTTTTAATCTATGGAGCAAGAATTTGATTTCGTAAATATATCTAATATATATATATATATATATATATATATATATATATATATATATATATATATATATATATATGAATTATAATGATTTTAATCGATTAACTAAAAATTTCAATTTATTTAAGTTCTGTTTTGTTGTACATATTCAGTTCATTACATATAAAGTTATAATATTTAAATAAAAACATTTTTAATCCAATAAATAACATATCTAACCTTTTTTAATAAAATTTCCACTATTATTAAACACTTTCGTTTATTTATATATCACTGTATTTGAAATATAGAAAATCGACAAATCGTTTTTGAAGATATATTCCTGATCATAGACGTTTTCCATCTTTTTTCAGTTTGATTTTTTTCATTATTCCCAAAACATTTTCTGATACTACACACATACATGTATAACACAAATTCATTCCAATTTTGTCTACCAGATTATGATTAAACTTGTATCGTATCTCATCGTTATTTTTTTTGCATTATTATATTTATTATTTTTTTTTTCATTCTTTGCACATGTCTAAATACGTTTGAAACATGGCATAAAAATGAAATATACCATTAATCCTCTTCTGATAAATATCAAATATTCCCCATCTATTTACCTTAACCCATTAGAAATCATAGAATTAGAATAAAAACAAACTATTTGAATGTATTTGGGTTACAAATTATTATGGACATTTTTTTCCAAATATTAATAACCTTATCTGTAATGTATTTGTAATTTTTTATGTAGTGTTTTACCAATAAACACATTTAACAGAATTATTTTTCTTTTTCCATCCCAGTAAATATAATTGAATTTTTTGAATTCAAAGATATTTTTTTCATCGTTTATTTTATTATTACAATTCTAAAGAGATAAAAGTATTAAAATGTTTATCCATTCATACATATTTCTCTCTCTCTCTCTATATATATATATATATATATATATATATATATATATATATATATATATATATATATATATATGAACGAATATTCTAAATAGATTTGTATACTAAAACTAAAAATTGTGATTTTAATGAAATATATTTTTTTCATACTGAATTTAGGACTAATTTCTTATATTTATATTCCATTGGAAAATATTTTTCATATATATGAATTTTATGAATATATATAAGCATTTTAGGAAAATATGTTTTTGATCTTGACATAACAGTTATGTTTCTCATTGAATTAAATGAGTTTTAATGATTGTACAATATTTATCTGAATACATATTATTTAATAAAATAATATCAGTTCGTTCCTTTTTTTTCTTATCTATATATAAATTATCTTTTTTTTTATATCGTAATGGCTTAAACATTATTTTCTTAAACAATTTAAATCAATTAAAAATTTGCAAGCATCATACAATTGATAATTCAATTTATTTTCAAAATAAAACCTTAAATAATATTGTCAGATGGGTTTATTCATAGAAGTGTTATAAAAATAATAATTTCGTCACGTCTTAGTGTTCCGATGTGTCCTAAAATGTATAAAGTTCGAACATGGCTATAAAATTCACTAACCATTTTTCATTTTATGGTGTTTTCACATAATAAAAATATCGTATAATATTCGATTTACATTATTTGAAACATAAAAAGATAATTTATATATTGTATGAACGTCGGCTAACATTTAAAAAACGTGGCATTTTATGACACACATTTCGAATGAAAAAATATAAAAATTAAGAAAAAGAAACTATTAAACTAACAGCTTAATAATCTCAGTTTGAGCTATTGTAATACGAAGAAAATCCTTCATTTCTTTCAAATTTTTTTGAAATTATGTGTAACAATATGTCTTTTAATGATAGCCGAGGCGAATTTCAGATCCTGCTGAGTTGACAGATCGATGCGTTGGTGTGTACTGTTTATTTTCATGGCCATATAAATCTAATGAAACATTTTTTTTTTCATATGACTGAAAGTAATACACGGTTTTGTATAAATTTTTAATGGAAACCTGTTTATTCTCAATATATATTGTTACATTCACACCTAACTTACAAACATAAATTAATATATATTTTATTATACAATACATACAATAAATATTAATTGTTCTTAATTTATAGTTTAAATGCTTGTTAGATTTAAAATCAATTCAATATTACATTTTTGTGGCGCCAATGGTTCTGTAATAAAATATAGTTAAATACCTATGTCTATGTTATGTCCGTTTTTGTTAAAAAATATTTTTATTATTTTTATTTTGAATCGTTAGAGTATATTCATTTATTGTTAAGCATATTTTGATATTGACATTTGATAAATAATTATGTGCTAATAAATATAAAATATGACTTTCACTGAGGAATATTGATATCTTATTTATTATACTTGGTATACTTGATGTGTGATTATCATTTTGTTGATATTTAAGTACGAACATCTTTGAAGAATTTATATATTAAATATATGTTTTATTTATATTTTTTGAAGAATTACAAATATATTATCATATAATATAAAAATCAAACTTAATGTAAGAGTTTCTCAAAAATAACTTAAATATAAGAATGAAATATAAATTTTTGTATAATTTACCTAAATATCACAACATTTTGGCAATAAATATAAACATAATGAATAAATTAAAAGTAAAATAAGCATACTTTGATTTTTAAAAATTTCTTTGGGAATAAATTCTAAAAAAATGAATTAATACTTTTTGTCAATGTAATAATATTTTTTTTACTTATTGAGTTTAAAAAGCTAATGTGCTTTTTGTTTAACAGCTTTTGAGTTCATTTAAATATCACTATTGAATTCTTTATAAATTATGATTTTTTTGAAAGCTCATAAGGAAAATTTTACCTACTAATTATTCGTAATTCTTTGAGATTTGATTTTTTTATTAATCGGTATTTAAATTTTTAAGCAATATCACTGTGAATTATAAAGTTTTAATGCGATTTCAAAACATGATTTTGATTAGCTTTGACGAATATTTTACAATTATAGTTTAGCACTGCGGTTAAATTTACTTTTATAACACAAATGCTTTTTTTTGTCAAAATGTCTAATAATTATTTACTAATTATTTTTGGGTAAATTTAAATATAGCAAGGTAAATAATAAACTATTTTTCATTTTAATAAAAAGTCTATTGTTAATTCACATATGAAAATGTTATGTTCCATTGGAAACAATTATTTGTGGATTATTTGTCTGGTTAAAAATCCATAAAATCACCAATTTTTCAAAAAAAATAATCGTTTGTACATTATTTATTTGTCAATGATTTTTTACAAAAAAAAAACAATAAATTTGTCAGAAAATATTAAACAAAATATATATTTCTTAATTCATACCGGTCTCCAACGAAAAAAATATATAAAATATTTAAAATTTAATTTATTCTCCATTTCTATTAAAAATGAAACATTATTTTTTTCCAAGAAAAAATTTTCAACGAAGATATTAAGATACTTTTTGTTTTACAAATGAAATTTTTCTTTTTAATATTTTCTTTTTAATAACTAATTAAATACATTTCAAAATTGATATCATGATTTTTTTAACCTATCTTCAATATACCTTCATCAATCATTATTTATTACATGCAGAATAAATTTATTTTTTGACAAATTTATTGATTTGTGTGTCTAATAAAAAGACTTGAAGAAATGTGTATATACTGGTATGTGTTTTTTTTTGCATTCGTTAACCTTTTATTTATAATTTTTGTTACTTCTTTGTTACCTCTTTTACTACAGTTTTCTTATTAATGAATTATGAGTACTATTGAAAAAATGTATTTTTTCTTTTTAAAAATCAACAGGAGTAAAAAATTTAATCAGTAATATTTATAGAAAAAACCTATACAAACGTATATACCTAAGATACATAGAAGTTTAGTATTTAATATAAGTATATATATATATAGTAAATAAATTTGTTCAGTTTTTAAATTCTATACCAAATCTTAAAAATATAAAATATATTTTTCTGGCATTCTACAAATATTAAATAATTTTAATCATGGTTTATCGAACCAAGACTTCTGGTCCAAAATAATTGTCTGATTTATATAATAACCCTTATTAAATATTATTGAAATGATCAAATCTAGTAACAGAGAAAAAAATTAAATACTTTTGATTCTGAAATAATTTATAACACTATTATTTTACACTTCGCTTTGTTCTCCGAAGATTCTTAGGAAAAGTATTACATGACAGTATAATGAATGTCAATCAAAAAAAAAATTAAATATATTTAAGTGTGTATATATCTAACGGTATAAATAAGTGTGTGTCATAATTTTTTGCTTTATCTAATTTTTAATACATAGGAAGATTAATTTTAGTGGTATTTTATATTCATATAAAAAATAGATATTTTTATCTGATTGTGATATTGAATATTTTCTGTTGGACAAATCGTGTCGTTTTATGTATTGTAAATATCAAATTGCATTTACAATAAAACTACACCTACACTAAAAACATGCCAAAATATGTGAATATATATATATATATATATATATATATATATATATATATATATATATATATATATATGAATATAATATTTGTAAATATTAAACCTTGACATTATTATCAGTCAATGAATTTAAATATGCTATTTAAATTGATACCTTCATTAAAATTACTGTTGAATCAGTTATAATATCTGAAAATCTTCCAATAGCAAAACATCAAAAAATATAAATATAGGAGAATTCAACTTAGGCTTCCACACGAAAATAAAAAATTAAAAGAAACATAAAAATTAAAAAAAAAAACAATATCCTCCATTTAATATTTTAGTTCAATTGTATTTTAGTATTTAATTGAACTAAAGTACTAAATAAAAAATAACATTACTTTTCTTAAACCTTGTACCCTTTTTTAGTATTTCCATGTGGAAGCCTAAATTGAATCACCCTAGATGCGTTATTCCATTTTATTAAAATTTTATAATTATTTATATTAAAAATTATAACAATAAAAATAAATAAGAAAGTTAGAAAATTGGAATAATATATAGTAATTATATTATTAAGAAAATGTTGAGTAACTTATTGAAATTAAATATTTTATTAAACTTTTTGATTTGTAAAGACAGCCTTCTGATTTATTTATTCGCATTGGATCTACATTTATTATCTATTTAATGTAATAATTACTTTATTAATTTCTCTCTAATCCTTTTTTAAATTTTTTGAGATCTTTTCGTTCAGTATAACACTTCTCTATGAGATTTTGATTAATAGTATGGGCAAGTCGTTAAAGCTTTAAATGTAAGCACTAAGAGAAAAACTTACTAAAATGTACACAAATGTTATATTTTTTAATATTATAATATGTCATTTCATATTTTTTGTAGAATTTTGTTGTAATTGTTCAAAAATTAAAGTTTCTCTATAATTATTAGAATACATATTAGAATTACTTGCGAAATCGTCAGATTTGAAAATTTTTAAAAATATACCTAGTTTTTATTTTATTACTAACCATGCTGATAATAAAAAAATTGCACATTAACTTATTACTATTATTGTGGAAATAATGTACTGGATAGTAGAAACGAAAGCTATATATAGAATGCCATATATAGAATGCTATATATAGAAAGCTATATATAGAATGGAATGTAATTATTCAAATATGTACATTAATACTGACCAAGTAGGAGAAATTATATTAAAGCATATCATAAGCATAGTCATGGTAGTTTAATAAATAATTAGCTGTAATTAAGTATTATAGATATTACAGTATATACAGAAAAATATTCAAATCTGACGATTTCGCCAGTAATTCTAAGATAGATTCTAATAATTCTAGAGGAAATATAATTTTATTCTTATATTACAGTTTTTGATTTAGTGAAAACAAACTGTCATAATTTTATTGTATCTAAAGTTTACAAAGTAACCCATGTTTTTATAAATTAAAAATAGAACAAATTTTAATAAAATCATATTATTGAAAATTTTATGTCTTTAGTTAGTAAGATGTGGATTGAAATTAAAACATGCGAAAAATTCGTAAAACTATTCGTATTCAATGTGGAAATTATATATACGTGGGTCGTTTGATAAGTATAGTTAAAAAAATTATGGTAAAAAAGTAAGATAAATACCGTATTTTGGAAAAAAAATATTTTATTTCTCAACATAGTCTCCATTGAGGGTCTGTACACTTGGTCCGGTGAGTTTGCAAAATATGCATTGACGGCAGCGATAACATCTTCATTCAACGAGAATTTTTCCCATTGAGCCAAATTTTCAAGTTTGGGAAGAGGAATAAATCGCACGAGACCAAGCATGGTGACTGAGAAATCAATTTGAACCTCAATTTGTGCAATTTTGCCATGCGACGGTCGATATGTAGGACGGGCCAGTCTCCTGATGAAAAAGCATTTTTTTGTGCACCAATCTTGGCCGTTTTTGTTTAAGATCTTCTTCCAAACTGTCCAATAATGTTACATAATAGGCTTCTGTTATCGTTTTTCTCTTCATTAAGTAGCTGATTAGGATGATCTCTTGGAAATCTCAAAAAATAGTAGCCATCATCTTCCCAACCGACAAAACTGTCTTCGCCTTCTTCGACACACTTACACCAGTTATTGTCCACTGCTTTGATTCAGGTGTGTAGGTGGTGGATCCATATTTCATCCACGGTGACGAATCAACGCAAAAAGCACTGCTCGTTTTTTCAATTTGCTACAGTGCTCGCTTCAAACATCTGTGGAACGTAAACAACGCGTCACTTATAGTTGAAATTTTTCTTATGCTAGTTTAAAAACTGACACTTGATAGCCGTTACCAAATGAATGGTGGCACCACATCATATAAACTTACCAAACTTATCAAACGACCCTCGTGTATATATATATATATATATATATATTGCTTTGTGTGTGCGTATTTAGGTATATGTTTACATACATGAAATAAATATTCGAATGAATATATATCTAATAAAATATTTTACATTTCGATACCTTAATCAGCTAATATATACTTAAATTATGCACATTAGAATTCTTAAAATCGATAAATCTGAATAAAGGAATTTCTTAAAGACCTATAGACATTTTATCAATATTTTAATTTTATAGATAGTAATCCATCTATATAAATTAATACTTGTAGTATTAAAGATTTAAATAGTTATAAGCTGATTGTAGTGCTATGATCAACTTATTACCAGATTTTATAACCAGTTAGTTTGTGTAATTCATTATGACTTAAAATAATTTTTTTCTTTTTTTTTTGATTAGGCCGAACAAATATTTTTTCGGTCATACATTATGATACTGTTTAGAATGTTATAACATATTAACGTACCTATTTTCATATATATGTATATATATATATATATATATATATATATATATATATATATATATATATATATATATATATATATATATTGCAAGTTCAAAGACTATAAGCAGCTCTGCAAATTTATTATAATACTTATCAATTAATAACTTGGCAAATTTAATCGACAATTATCAAAAACTTCAGGGGTTTTCGTTAATTTAATTTAATTACATATATATATATATATATATATATATATATATATATATATATATATATCTTCTATAAACTCAGTATTCATCTTAAACTGCCAGAATCAAATTAATAAAATTGTATAATAATAATAATCGTTTTTTGCACATTCATTTCATAAATAGTTATAATGAAATGATAAAAAATCATTGAATTCGCAGCATGATGCGTTTTAAAAACATATATAAATATATATTAATAGCAAGACAATGACGTTTTGGTAAGAATTATTTATATACCTTATACATACATATATATATATATATATATATATATATATATATATATATATATATGTATGTATAAACTTTCTACATTTCTGTTTTTGAATGGCATTTCAGAAATTATTGTCTTTATTCTTTTATAATATAATTATATTTATTCTATTTTGTTAGAAATGAATGCGTTTGTATAACGAAGTACTTTGCATATCGTATGAACATTCTGCGCATATCTCCCGTTTTCAATGGAATTAGAGCGTAAGGAATCCGAAAAGATAAATTATAACGTTTAAACACATTCATCGTCTTTTTGCATGGTTCATATGCATACAGCTAGTGGAACGCCTGAAAAGACATTTAAGTTGCTCTCATTAAATGTCAATAAAGAGACATTACGGTAAATTTACTACGTTGTACGCATAATTTTATAACTGCTACGTTGCTGAGATCACACTGAGATTTTGCTTTTGTAAATTATTTTTCCACTTGATTAAATTTGCATTCACTTCATCGTTCAATATACGTATGTATTATATATTACCTGTTTACATGTTCTTAGATCATGAAAAGAAATATTTGAATACTTATTGCATGAAATAAAAAAAATACATATCTTATTTGTAATATAAAATTGTGTTTTTTGGTTTGTTTGACTTATTGAAAGATGTAGTTAGTGTCATGTTCCTTAATATATTATGTATTACTGGTTACGGTTTGATAGAATTATATTGACGTTTTAAATTATTCAGAACTTAAGTATTTCTGGTTATAATCGTTTCTGTTGTTAAATCAAAAATCGTTCTTTTCTTATAATATCATTTAAAGATAATTCTTAATTCTTGGTTTTGATTATTATAAATTAATTTAAAATAATTAAGTTACTCTTGTAAAGGTCAGTAAAAATAAGTGAATATTGTTAATTTTTAGATATTGATTTTATGAATATTGTCAAACAATTATCACAATTTTTGAGTAATTAGAAATTTATTTTAAATTAGGGTTTAATCAAATTTATATTTTGGACAGTAATCTAAACTTTTGAATTTTCTTTTCTAAATAAGTCTCTCTATTTCATTATTCTATTGCCTTTGTGTATATCCATTGTTCATTATTTTTCTATTTGAATCGTTGAAGGTACATACATATACATATATACACACACACACACATATATATATATATATATATATACATATATATGTATATATATACATATATATATATAAAAATATATGTATATATATATATATATATACATATATATATATACATAAAAATATAAATATATATATATATATATATATATATATATATATTTATATATATATGAAAGAGCTGAAAGAGTAATTTATTCATTTTTAATAAATCTTTATTTGAAAATTCTAGTTTTGAATAATTCATACATGACAACAAAACATTTAGATCAAGGAGAATAAATTCATTTCCATCAAAACAACAAGACAGTCGATTAAATTTCTTTAGTACTTCTATGGGTAATACACTTATTTTTGCTATATAGTTTTGAAATTCTTTAAAACCATTAATATATTATGCTAAATTTAAACATTTTAATTTTAAGGCTAGTTCAAATAATTCGAGTTATCAGATAACGAATTGAACGCTATTATAAGTACAAATCAATAGATTATAGGAGGTATTTTCTTTCTATTTCGCATAAAAAACTATTATATATATATATATATATATATATATATATGTACATACATACAAATTTATATATATATATATATATATATATATATATATATATATATATATATATATATATATATATATATATAGGCATATCTAAATATAGTGTGCGTTTATATACTTCTTTACTTCAAATATTTGATATGTTATTGAGTTCATGAGGTACTTCATTTAAGTATTTCCTTTTAAATCATGTGTGCGTTTCCTGTTTGTTATTTGATGCATGTGCTCTGATGTTCTGAACACCTGTTTGCTCCAGACGAGACGGAGACTGGGATATCTTCATGCCATTGCAGGGTGTGTACTCGTAGTCTAAAAATGTAGAATAATATTAGTATAGTGCTGCACATTAACACTTCGGCACAATTGCAGTGTATTATTTGAATGTATTACAATACATAAACATGTGTTAATGCAAATCATAATATTTATGTAAAATTTAACCGTCAGTTTTACTGTAAGAAAATTGAATGCAAATAGTAAATAATTGTTTGTTAAAATTACAATTTTTACTTCTTTATTTCAAATGCAGTAATATATTTGTATTTAATTATATGTAATTTTTTATATATTATTTAAGTGTGAAAAAAAATTACTATAAATTGTGATTAATGTTTCACATTTTTCTTTTAGCTAGAAAGAGAATGTTGTTTTTTATAAATTTTCAGTTAAAATTTGTTCAGTATAATTTATTCATGATTTTTTTTCATATTTTTTGGTAGAAAATTATATATATATATATATATATATATATATATATATATAATATGTATGTATATATAATATATTTTTATAATATATATATATATATATGTATATATATATATAATATATATACAGTAGCGCACTCAATATTTAATCTTGGTGGTAGCCGAGTTGAAAGGATAAAAAAATATTTGTGCATTCAATAAAATTCATTAGGTGATTACAAAAAATTATTTGAAAAATAAAATCCATTTTTATTTTCTTTTTACAAAGTTCTTGAATTATTTCAGTCATTGTTACATTAGTTTCTGTGTATTTAGAGCAAATCCTGTTCGTTCAATCGTGATTATGTCATGGTAGAACTTAAATAAGTTTTTAAAAGGCGGAAGGTAGAAAATGACCTTTCACTGATGTATGTTGTTACCATAAGCATTTTTTTAATAAGTTATAGATGTAAGGATATATCACTTAATTTACAGATCATTTTGTCACACTTCGAAATAGTATAAATGGCATTTTTGCATAGAGATATTGCAAACGGTTTTTAAAATTTTTTTAATCACAACTTGAATTGATGTTTTTGTTTTATTTTCTAGTGTTTTTTCCCTTTTCTTTTGGCAAGGGTATGCCAAAGGGTCCTTGCTCTCATCCTATGGTGTACCTATGTATATATATATATATATATATATATATATATATATATATATATATATATATACTATTACTTATGGTATATGAAGAATTTAATTATTAAATAAAATATAAAATAACTTTTTGTATAAATTTTTATATAACGCATATTTAAGAATAAATTCATTTAAATGTTAATATTAATATTATTAAAAAAATATTTTTTTATTCCAAACCACTCAAAATGAATTTTTAATGCATATAAAAATCATTTTTAACTAAAAATGAATATTTTCGAGAAAAGTATACAACTAAAATAACAAATAATTTCTTAATAAGCTTGAATATTTATTCATGGCTAAAGAGTTGTCAAATGTGTTTAAAACGTTTATTTAGGGATTTAGATTTTCATTTTTATTATATACTTTACTATAATTTATAAAGAGGTTTTCTTTTAGGTCGTTTTGTAAATTTATTAAAGGCATTAAATTTTTCTAGTATGTTTTTAAATATAATAACAAATCCTGTTTAATATAAAATTAAGTAAAAAAATACTGTAAAAAATTTAAACTTTTTGTATATTTTGTATTAATATACAGGAACGGCTTTAAGAGATAAACTGAATCAAAAATTGTTTTATATTTTTATACAGAAACTATTTCAATTAAAGTTACAATATAAAAATATTTAAACGGAAATTTCTTAGCCTCTGTAATCATCTATTTTTAATAAAAAAAATTACTTTTCGAGTTTTTTTTACTAAAATATCTATTTTCATGGCATTATTGTTATGGTGCATAATAATAAAACGGTCCAATTTACACGATTTTTTTATTTACACCAATCTGAACCAATAAAATAACGTAATGATACTAACAATACAGGTATTGCCTTAAAAAGTGTCTTCTTATCTCAACGATAAAACATAAAAACCCACTTGAACGAACTCATTTGAAATTCTGTCTGTTCACCAATAAAAAATAATACACGAGATTAGAGGCGATAAACAGCATTCTCTACATATTGATCTTTTAATTTGAATGATTGAACGATGAGATATCGGACATTGTTCAGCGAAGTCGTTGACTATTAGCTTCGCGATAACGTATCTTCAGCGCCTACCATTTTCCACCACGTAGGTAGTCCACGCCGTGATTATACACGCCCCAGAGTCCATCGCGAGACAAATAACGTTCACGTTGCACGTTGTTGAGATGAACAGTGATGCAAACGGCAATGTGCGACATGTGCTGAATCTTAGCGCTGTTGATTTGAATAAAAGGATCCGCAGAAAGAATGACCGGTCACGAGTATATCTCTCTTTGAATTAACTGCCTCCGAGGTTGCGTAAATCACCAGGAGTCCGGCAGCGCGTTGAGTGGGTGCGGACAACGAAAACACGCGTACGTATAAGTAAGTGCTGTGTGCCAGCTATTTTTTATATCCATTATTATAAAGTATTTATTTCCACCTCAACTGTGGAATTTCATTTGTGTACACATTTTCCATGACATATTTACAACATATTTTCGACTGTCACTACTGTCAACGCTACTATTTTTCATTTGAGTTATTTTGTGTGTTTTTACAGTATTGTCGAACATATGGACATTATTACAGGTACATATTATATTAGACTTATTTCTTACACTTAATAATATACTCTTCACTGTAACAGTATAAAAAACTGGTATCTAAATAAGTTTTTTGTTTGTTTAAAATATTCGTGATATTGGGCAGGTGTTTGGATACTTTTCTGTATAGAAAATTTAATAAGATCAATGAACTAATCAGAATTAACCGATGTTTGTGGTCATAAAAAAGGAGAATATTATTCTAAAATTATATTTGATGAAACTAAATATTCTCTGTATAATTATTTATATATATATATATATATATATATATATATATATATATATATATATAATGTTGGAAAAAATACATACTTTAATTAAAAATGTGAATCAAAGAATAGATTTATTTTTTGGTGTGATGTAAAGTTTAGTCATATATTTATAATAGAATTCTTATTAAGAAAATATTTATTATATATTTATTGTAAAATATATATTAATTTATTGTAAAATATATATGTGACACCAAATGG
>CM068320.1:20619811-20627311 GCA_034766995.1 Acanthacorydalis orientalis | reverse complement strand
AAAAGCCTGTTTAGATTTATCTTAAAGAAAACTTGAACGCTTAGTCATTTCTTAAAAATATCCAAATATTGAGGATGGCGCATATAAATAAACATAACATTTTCAGATAAATATTATGTTAATAAACACTCCACGAATAAGTGGACTCTCGAGAAATGTTATTAATCACTTTAGATGTATCTTCTTTTATGTGAATGCGTGTACATTTACACATTTCAATAAGTACAGAATACACGTTATACATTGTTATGTACAAACATATATATTTATACACCTTCTTCTTCTGATTATACATATGTGAATGTGATATGTTAAACCCTTTGAATTTATAATATTATCATTTCTGTCACGTCGCGCACAAAACCTTGTGTACTATAATTGTGTTCATTTGTAGTCGAATACAGCGGATGGTGCGGGAATAATGCGTTACAGCACATCTGTGATAGACATGTACACATATATGCATTCTTTTATAAAATGAATTTCGAAAATAACATATTTTTTTATGAACAAGAATGACCGTTTTAAAACGGTTAAATTTTTATTTTTCTTTCTCAGTAATTAATAAAGAATGAGAATAATTTGCTTTGTTTAAAACGTAAAACCAATTATATATAAAGCAAGAATTTAAAATGAAATTTATGATTAATATAAAAAATATTCACAAAGTAATCCTTGATAATTTTCTAGAAATTGTCGATGGCTGAAAAATAATTTTCAGCAAGTCTAGAATATTGACATGAAATTTAATAATTTAAAATTAAGATTTTTAATTACAAATTTATATAATGTATATGTATATGTATATGTATATATATATATATCTATATATATATATATATAATAGGGGGCTTCGCCCTCTGCTCGCTTCACTCACCGACTCCCGGGCCCGCTGAGTTCACCCACTTCTCAATTATAAGTTTTCACATGCAACCGAATCAAACAATAAATTTATTTTTTAAAACTCATTATGTCTATATAATTATTATCAGATATTTAGCAACGGTATCGTTATATTATATGTGTGTAATTAGCATGTCTACATAAACATGGCAGTAGATTATTTTTTGCAACCTTTTAGTTTTTATGGTTAAATACTTATGTTTTTACTTATGTTAAATACTTATATTGTTTATAATTATGTTAAATATTTATGTTTTATATATATATATATATATATATATAGAGAGAGAGAGAGAGAGAGAGAGAGAAAGAAAGTCGTGTGTGTGTGTGTGTGTCTGCACCTGTGTATTAAGTGCTGTTTTATTTTTAATTTGATACAAGTTCCAAATATATTTTAAAATATTTTTCCTTTTTATTTTAATAAACCAAACATGTAATAATCGTAAAAAAATTAAATTCTAAATATGGATAGTATGACTTTATATCCAACTTTTTATTGTTTTGAATAAAACAATTTGTTTCAATGTTTTATATTTATTTTAAAATTGACAGTTTGTACATCAATACTGTTTGAAAATAATGTGTCATTATATTTCAAGTAAACATTATTAAATTAATTTCGATGTCTTAGCGCTTTGAAGATGATGGTAACGCCATCGAAATGCGCATAATAAAAAATGAAAGATGATCAATGGACAATGATTGATTAAAAATTTTTGACCAGAAGAAAGTTGTATGATTTCTGGAGTACAAAAAGAATTCATTTATAAAAATGAATTTAGCCACAGTGTCAAAATTGTATTGTGATAAACAGTTTATATATTTGAGAATTATATGTCTTGTTGTTATCATTAGGACCACTTTTTTGTAGTATGGTATCAGGATATAATCAATTAGAAGCAAAACGGTCGCAGTAAATGAAACGAAGTAAGAAGATTAAACATATAGATTTATTTTATACCTACCAATTATTCATTAATATTTTCAAAATTAGTTTCTGTATAAACCGTGTTTTTATTTTTGTTAAAAGAAAATGTTTTTATAAGAAATTTTTATTATACTATTCATTGGTTGATATATTTCATTTTTAATATTAAGTATTTTTTGGTCATTCTATTGTATTCATAAAATATTTTTTCTATTGTTATTTTTCTTTTCAAATATTTGGTGTATATATATATATATATATATACACATATCAGTGCCGAACTCAAGGTGACGACAAGAGGCCCTACCACCCCTCAAAACTCCTATATACACAGAGAGATTAACGAAACCACGACTGAAGTAATTCAAGAGCTTTGTAAAAAGAAAACAAAACTGTATTTTATTTTTAAAATAATTTTTATAATCACCCAATGAATTTTATTGAATTCAAATTAAAAAAAAATATCTGTTCAATTCGGCTTCCCCAAGATTAAATTCTGAGTGCGCCAGTGATTGATATATATATATATATATATATATATATATATATATATATATTATGGCGTGCATTGGAGACCAAATAAACAAATATTGTTTTTTGATAGACCACTAATAAAAGGAGTGATACTTTTTTATAATGGTTTTGGTTATAATGAAAAAATAATATTTCGTTATCAAATTTCCTGAAATAGATATTTGAACACACCTTTCTTTTTTTGAAATGAAAGTTTTGATAAATGCCTCAAGTTAATAGTATATTCCCTTATTAAATATGATTGAATAAAATATTTCAAAAGTCTTAATTAATACTGGTTATATTTTAAAAGTATTTTTCATTTGAGTGACTTTTTATCTCTACTTTATACAACTATTTTAATATTTATAAAGTAGTATACTATGTCTCATCATATATAACCATTATTCTTTCCTTGATGATCAATAATTGTGCTGTTGTTTGAGATATTTTTTCTGGCAGACATTTTGAAATTAAATTTGTTGACATATTAGGTTTAATTTATTACTAATGATTTAATATGACTTTCAAAAATAAATTAATATTGTGGTATAGTTTTTCTACGAGTATATATGAAAAATAAATTCATTCTAAAATTTTCAAAAAAACAAAAATTTTTACCACCTTCTTGCTTCTTCCACTATACTCTAGCACGTTAACCATTTCCATTCTCGATTACCAATGATTGGTTGATAAATATCGCGTGCTCTCTGTTCTGACTGGTTGATATCATTTACATATATATATATATATATATATATATATATATATATATATATATGTATATGTCTATGTATATATATATATATATATATATATATAGCACTCTTATAAACGAAAGAGGATTATTTTTCAGTCTGAAACTGATAAAAAAATTATTTCAAATATTGTATTCGCTGAAGATTTAAAGTAAAAAATTTGTTACACGTTTCCAATCAAATTTTAGAACTTATATTTTCCGTAGATTATTTGTGTGTACAATTTGTTAATTTCTTTTATTTATTGAGGGATAGTAGGCGTTAGCAAGTGGGGAGTCAATCCCCCCTCCACCAGGGATCGTCGAGCGTAGCGATTAAGGGTCAGACCTTCCTGGTTATTAAAAAAAAGAATGCAGCGAAAATAGAGTATTTTTTATAAGAAAATGTATAAAAACTAACAATATTTTAACAAGCTTTTTTTGTCTTCCGCGCTAGTTATATATATATATATATATATATATATATATATATATATATATATGAGTATTTATATTATTGAATATTTAAATTAAAATAAATAAATATAAATGTATTTTTATCAAACGTTAAAACTTTTGATATTTTGGTACAAAATGTGATGATGTTTCGGACCTAAGTCCATTATTTTTCTTACTAAAGTGCAATAAAGAAATTATTTTCTCAATATTTTATTCTTAATGTTTTTTAATAACGTTTCAAAAAATATTTTCCACTTTATCAATTAATTTTAAATATACCACAGTAAAGACTTTGTGATATTTTTAATTGATTATAATAACATTTAATTAATTTTATATTAGATTAAACAATTTTTAAAAATAGTAATAGTATTTCAATAATTGATTATTTTCTATTTTGTTATATCAACACCAATGTTTCCTTCCAATATCAATTAATAAATTTCGAAGAAAATCTATTCATTTTTCAATTAAATGAGTTTTGTAATTTTATCTAAATTTTTCAATATTTCAAACTTATAACAAGCAATAGAAAATACATCTCCGTATCAAAAATTATATATATTTATATATATACATAATATATTGTTAAATAAATAAAATATTTGAATTAATAATTTGTATTAATTAACATTTATATCTCTTTCATTTCAGGTTAGAGTTCTTGTGGGTAAGTTTTTAACAATACTATTATATTATTATTCTCATATTAAACAATGTAATACTCTAGACCAGTGGTTCCTAATCTGTAGTCTTCGGACTCCTATGGGTCCGTAGATAACATCTGAGGGGTTCACAAAAAAATAATTTTTGCAAACAAATGTTTTACATTATGTAACAACCTTGACTAATTACAACGAGCTGTACAGACAGGGAAACACAATCCTCTCCAAAGGGGTCCGCGGCATTTTTCAGACTAATATAGAGATTCTTTGCATTCAAAAATTGTGAATTGCTGTTCTAAACAATTCTTTATTCACGGTAAGAGCCAAACTTTTTGTCATTGAATATTTTATATTCATATTTTGTCCATTTTTATTATTTATAGAGATTTTTTTTATAAAAAACTTAGTATATCGACTGTAATTATGTCAAAATAAATTAAAATTATATAAAATAAATAGATATTATATATATATATATATACTAATTTATAAGAAAATAACATTTTTAATTAAATCGATTTATGTTTGTATTTAGAACAAATCTGTTTTCTGTACACTACCAAAACGGTTCTTACGGTGTACTGTAATCATGAACCTGTCGATTTTATTTATACACCAAACACCTGTTCTTCTTGTATATATAATTTTTTTATTATTGTTTGTACACAATGCGTTTCCTAAAACATATTTTTGTGTGATGCTATACGTTTACATTTTTTTTGTTCTCGATGCTGACAAGGTGTGTTTCCATACGTAATAATTATTTTTCAGCCGCTTAAATACTAACGTAGCATACTTAATAATAAATGAATATGTTCCATTGACGTATTTATTAATTAAAAAATAACGTTTTGTATCCATTACATTCTTATCTGGCTGGTTTGTGTTTATTTAAAAATAATAAGCCGAATAAACATTATAATTAAATAATAACATATGAAATAGTATTAGCTTGTCTGGAAATTTAAAACATTTAATTTAATATACATAGATATGTGTGTGTATTATAAAATATTCTTATAGCGTCCATTATCTAATATATTTTATAATATACACCTGAAAAGTGAAATAAAATTAATCATGTTTAATTTGTTTAAAATAAATATAAAAAAATTACCAATTGAAAAATTGATTTGATAAATACTTTAATAACATATTCAGTGTTATTAATAGATTATTAACAATCTTATTATTTTCTGTGAAAAATATTTAGTTTTCATAAATCGAATTGAATAGTAAATATTGAATAAATAATTTCATAAACGATAAATTTGATAATAGCTCAAAGAAAATATACTGAAAAAATATATTATTCACGAAATTAAACTATTATTTTTTACAATATGATTAAACTATTTCATTTATGAATTTAAATATAATATTTTTTTCAGTATGTAATTTTTATTATTTATACATTTATTAAAGAAAAAATATTTAATTAACACGTTCATACATCGATATTTCTTTTGGTAGCAATATTTATGATTTCGGTATTTACGATTTGGTCTTTTTAGTAAGTAGTCATTTATTCATTTTACAGTCTTTATCTACCATTCATTAAACAGTAAATCCTGTAAACATTTCATTAATTACACTTTTCGATGTTAAAAATCAATAAAAATTTATCTATATTGTAAGAAACCAAGTGGGCTTAAAATAAAAATATAAAATAACCCCATAAATAATACATTAGTATCACATGAGACAAACATATTTTTTGGTTATTGTCTACTGATTTACATTAATTTGAAAATTAGCGGATTTAACAATTTGATACTTAAATTGGTAATTGACGAGTACTGCAAATATAATTTAAGATGTAAACATTTTAAAAGCTGATAATATTACAGTTAGTAATGTAAAGAATTAAAATATGAAAATATTAGATTGATAGGAAAATAATTGCGTTTTTTTACTGACTGTTAACGCATTTCGGACAAATAGTTTTATTGCTAGATTTGCCCAGTGGCCAGCTATGTTTTTGGTGAATGAATACAAAAAAGCTTTTACATAAACATGATTAAAGATATTGGTCGTCAAGATCAACACTTTTCATATAGTTATTTTACTGCACAATTGATACTGGCTTTTTTATTTCCTCTCCAGTTTTACAATTTGCCTTTCCTGTTGCACAAGAGGAGGCATCATGAATAATTGAAATCATTCGAACTTCTCTTTTATCCTGTCAATAATAGGATATCACCTTTTCTTCGGAAGACTATTTCACCTCTTTTAACCGCAGATGCTAGAGACTAATCACTTTTAATTCCATGTGGAATTTACAACCTCAGCGAATGCGTTTTCCGTTACACTGCTCCACTCTAAATGACAACAACGCAAATAAGAGAATTCTCGTGATTGGCCACAAGCTCTTGAACAGAAAACAAGAGAATTCTCGTGATTCGTCCGCATTGTGTTAACCTTATTCTTCTTAAATGTCATTTCATTATGTTCATGTTAATAAGTGCATTTTTCGGTCTGTATTTTGGTAACATCGACTTGGATTTTAATACTAATTTTATGTCAAATTGGGTTATTAAATTAAAGACAGTGAGGAAACAAATAAGAGCAATTTTTCCTTCGAGTTCAAAACGGGTGGTGAAGCAACAGAAACTGCTCGTAAACTAAACGATGCTTTTCGTGTGGGTACTGTTAAGGAATGTACAATGCAATGGTAGTTCCAAAAAATTCATGCTGGAGACGAGAGCCTTGAAGATAAAGAACGTCGCAGGCGCCCTTCTTCAGTTCATAACGACCAACTAAAGGTGTTAGTTTCATTAGAACCACTCACACAATTCGACAGCTTGCACAAAAGTTGGGCGTTATTCATTTAACAGTTCTAAACCACTTAAAATAATTAGAAAAATCAAAAAAGAGAAAAATGTATATGAATTTGAAGGACATCAACCGTAATTATTTTTCTACCAACCTAATATATCGAATTAAGTATCGTTTATTAAATTTTATTTATTTTTGAATTGTTTAAAAATCCTAAAAGGAGAAGTGTTCTTTAGATTTGATTTTTTTATCCATTTTATTTAATTTTTGGTTTTTAATACAAATTTACAAAATTTATAAATTCAGATATTTGATTATCTATTGGTCTGCTTTTTTCACTCTCTCTCTCTCTCTCTCTCTCTCTCTCTATATATATATATATATATATATATATATATATATATATATGTGTGTGTGTGTGTGTGTTTGTATATATATACATATATATATATATATATATATATATATATATATATATATATACACACGTTTTTAAAAATGTATTATTGACATTGAAT
>CM068320.1:20504811-20614811 GCA_034766995.1 Acanthacorydalis orientalis | reverse complement strand
CATATAAATAAGATTAGTAGTTTCTGAGAAAAATATACATGTGTTCTAAATTTTATAATTATGAAAAAAACTAATTTAAAGTTTCAACATCCCGAATAAAGTTAGTCCATAAGAAATGCTTTAGAGCACGTCAGTCTATGAAATGAAAATATGATAATTATTTTACCAATGAATAAAAAGAAATTAGCTTGATATGACTATCATAGTCTAAAATTATAAAAGAAGTAAATGTAGCGTCCATGAAAATTGATACACAAAAATGTAAGTATTGAAAAAAAAAACAGAACAGGAAAGAATAGTCGAATTTCTTTCGAAAAGACTGTAATTATAATATAAGGTTGGTAGGAAAATAATTGCGGTGTTCCTTTTCTGAATTCTAACTTTAATTTTTTTTCAATGAAAGTGTCCATTTCATCGAGTTTATATTAATATCATTTTAAAGTGTATTTTTCGATTTGTATTTCTGTAATATCAACTTTGGTTTTATTAATAATTTTTCTTAAAATTATGCTATTGAATTAAAGATGAAAAAGAAGCAAATAAGAACACATTTTTGTATGAGTTCCAAACGGATGGTAAAGCAGCAAAAACTGCTTTTAAAATAAACGACGCTTTTGGTGTGGGTACTGTTAAGGAACGTACGATCCAATGGTGG
Source organism: Acanthacorydalis orientalis (assembly GCA_034766995.1). Taxonomy (NCBI): domain Eukaryota; kingdom Metazoa; phylum Arthropoda; class Insecta; order Megaloptera; family Corydalidae; genus Acanthacorydalis; species Acanthacorydalis orientalis. Next base: position 20,614,156 of record CM068320.1, on the reverse strand, counting down.
TTCCAAAAATTTCGTGCTAGGTACAAAAACCTTGAAGATGGAGAAGGTTTCGGGCGTTAGTCATCAGACAGTTCTGGATCACTTAAAACAGCTAGGGAAATCAAAAAAACTGTAAATGTATATGAATTTGAAGGTCGTAAACCGGCCATAATATTATTAATTATGTTTTGATTTGTGCTATTGAATTAAAGATGGAAAAGAAGCAAAAAAGTGTATTTTTTCTGAGTTCAAATTGGGTGGTAAAGCAGCAGAAAATGTTCGTAAACTAACCGTTCCTTTTGGCGTGGATACTGTTAAAGGAAGATAAAAATTTCGTGTTGGGGACCAGAACCTTGAAGATGAAGAAGGTCGGGAGCGTCCTTCTTCAGTTCATAAAGATCAACTGAAGACGTTAGTTAAATTAGAACCACGCACAACAATTGAGAGCCTGCACAAATTTAAGTGTTAGTCATCCAGCAGTTCTGGACTACTTGAAACCACTTAAATTAAAAGGTCTTAAACCGCAATTATTTTTCTACCAACCTAGTTGAAAGAACAAAATATATAATTGTTTGAAAATGTAAAAGTTTAAGTACTTTTTATTAAAATTTACTTAAAGAAATTTAAATATTAATATTTTATAATTTTTAATACAAGAAAGTTTTAATACTTCATATTATATTTTAATTCGTTAATGTTCTAATATTGCAAATACTGTTAATCGATGGGCAAAAATATTATTAAATTATTATCTTATTTAAAAGCACAAATGTTTATTCATATTTTAGAAATTCTAGTTATGATCTGCATTCATTTTTTGTCTTAGAGTGATTTTAAATAAGATTTAAATATATTAAAGAAAATGTATAATATTGAAAATATCTCCTCCCATCTTTTTGCAAATATGGACGGATACTCGAAGAACTTTTTATGCAACACGATGGAGAAATGATTGATTGATTGATTATTTGCTATTTTAGGGCGCGTCAGCGTCAAAACCTATTAGTAATAGATAATGAAAAGAGATATGATTGATTTTCTGAATAGATTTATATTTAAATTTGTTTGTAACAATTGAATCATTTTCTAATTTTTTTTTATTAGTATACATAATAAAAAAGTAAATATGTCAGCAAAGATAATAAATCATTACGTTTTTAAAAATATTATCTGTCTCGAAGATGTAAATATAAAAGAGAACTCGAGGAATTGGGGAAAATTAAAAGTACTGAAACTGAAAAAAGACCAAAGAGATTAAGTAATTAATTTTATTTTAAGTAAATTCTATTACCTTTAAATATAATAGACATTAGTGAAATACTTACTAATTTTATTTAATTACATTAATATTTTCAATTAATTATTTAATACTCGTATAAATATTTGAGGTAAAATTTTAAAAATGGTTTGAATAATTTTTTATCACTTAATTTTTTATATTTTAAAAAAACGTGTAATTTGTATGTATAGGGCAGGAATCCCCAACCTTTGTCATACATTGGACCCCTTATAGAAATATATTATTTTTTATCGTTCCCTCTGAACATTGGAACTACTGTTGCGCCTCCATTGCAACACTAAAAATGTCATGTGAATTTTTGAGGAAATACTTATAGTTTTGAAAATGATAATAAAAAATTATAGAGAAAAATATTTTTAAGAATCCTTGAATGATTATATTTAATAAATGGCTCTTATTATTACTAACCTTGTTAATAATACACACGAATACATTGAGAATAAAAATTCACTTGAATAATATTTACAATAAAATTTAATAAATGATATTTTTTTAAAAAAAATCAGTAAATATGAAAATATATATAAATTATAACACAATTTATAATTGAATATAAATATATCTATTAATTCACTAAAATTTGTAGAATATGCATTAAATTTCTTTATCGAACCCGCAATCGACCTTTTGTGGTTCATCGACCCCCTATTAACTTTCATCAACCCGTAAGGGGTCTATACCGACCCCGTTGGGAACTCCTGATGTAGAGTAATTATATATATATATATAAATTAGAAAAAATGTTTTTTTTTAAAAGTATTAATAAATACATTTTATATTTAATGTCAATCATATTAGTTATACAAATCGTTTTATTTCATTAAATACATTTTATTACTTGAACAATTATAAATTCAATTATCGTTTATATTAATTGATATTATGTACTTTATATATATATATATATATATATATATATATATAATATCGCTTTCTTTATTCAAGATCTTAACAGAGAGTGATGTATTTCAAAACAATGAATTTTATTAATTTACAGAAACATAATATTTTTGCAAATATTAGATATTAATAAAAAGCAAACTGTATGTTCAATTTATATGCTGTTATTTGATAGTTTTTGTGTCAGGTTGTGGGTCAAATAGCGGGAACAAATAATTCTGATTGGGCTTAATAATACTCCTGTGTGGGTAGATGAAATTGACCTGCATAGATTGCTATTAAATTCAGTAAACTATTGTTTTGCACCTAGCAGATTTATTTTAATATTCGCTAAAGATTTTAAAGATTATATTTAAATTTGGAAACAGGTACAACTTGTACACGAAAATTTGGGCGTCCCGTAAGTGAATGTATATTTCAGTGTTCAAATTTATTTATCCATATTAGAATTTGAAATTAGTATAACTTGTGTATCTGAATTAAAAAGTTGTTTCTTAATTAAATGTTTTACATTATTTTCAATGAGTAGTGTACATTTTTATGTTTATGTTATATATTAAAAAATCTTCGTCAGAAACATGAGAGTCCCCAATAGTTGTCTTTCAATAGTCAAATTTTATAGATAGTAATTTCCCTAATACAAAATAATTTTCGATTTGTATGTTTTAATCAAAAAATACCAAAAAAATCCATATTTTAATTTATGTATATTTCTATCCTTCTTTCTCTCTCTCTTTATATATATATATATATATATATATATATATATATATATATATATATATATATATGTATTTTTATAATATAGATAGATAAATAGATACTTTCCTATCACAAATATTAGATAATATATTGTTTCTTAGATTTGAATAAAATATTGTAAATAATTTGATTTATCGAATTATTATGACAGAGATAAATTATATAAATATATATTTAATTTAATAATTTTTTATGAAAAATAAAAGACAAATATTAGTTTTATAGTAATCAGAATAATCTGGTTATATTAAATTACACAACTCTTCCTTCTCATATAAATTTCATTTTCATGCTAAAGTAAGAATTTTTAAAAAAAATATTGATATACATTATTAGAAAAAAACTACTGGTTCCTAATTTATTATTTATATATTGGACTGGTAGGAAAATAATAGTGATTTTTGTTTCCTGAATTCTAACCTTAATTTTTTTTTAATGAAAGTATCATTTCATCATGTTCATGTTAATATCTTTTTAAAATGTATTTTTCGGTCTGTATTTTAGTAACATCTACTTTAGTTTTATTATGAAGTTTGCTTCAAATCGGGCTATTGAATTAAAGATGGAAAAGAAGCAAATAACAGCAATTTTTTATATAAGTTCAAAGCTAGTGGTAAAGGAGCAGAGATTGCTTGTAAACTAAACGACGCTTTTGGTGTAGATACTGTTAAGGGAGGTACGATGCAATGGTAGTTCCAAAAATTTCGTGTTGGGGACGACAGCCTTAAAAATAAAAAAGGTCGCAGGTGTCCTTCTTCAGTTCATAACGACCGACTGAAGGTGTTAGTTGAATCAGAACCATCCACAACAATTCGAGAACCTGCACAAAAGTCAGGCGTTAGTTATCCATCAGTTCTGGACCTCTTCAAATAAGTAAGAAATTCAAAAAAATTTGACATGTATATGAATTTAAAGTTCATACACCGCAATTATTTTTCTACCAACCTAATATCATATTAAATACTGATTTGTTATCATACAAATTAATATTTAAATGTCTGATTGTTTGTCTAGTTATCTGTTATCTACTCATCTATCAGTTTCACTTATAATTACAAAAAAAGAGATATTTAAATGGGTAAAATTTTTCAAAGATACTTAGATTTGAGAATGTGTGCTTCGTATTGTTTTTTTTTGAACTATCTGCATTTTTATATCTGGAGATTTAATTTTATACTTCTACATAACCTTTTTTCAATTGAATTAAAGTATTGTCAAACTTGAATTATTGAAAATATTGTCATAGTATCGTTTTAATTCGATTTTTTCTTTGAGTATAATTTTATTTATGTAGTTAAATGCATTCTAAGTATCGCTAGGAACACTACAATAGTTATTTATAAATTATAATAACATTAATAACATAGAACATTAACAAAACTTTAATAATATTTTATAAATAATATTTACAATTTTCCATATTATAATGTATGATAAAGTAATATATTGAAATATTTTTTTAAATAAAAAATATAAATAATAAAATAAACAATAGTAAAAAAGTAAAAACTTTTGATTAATATTTATTGAATTAATTTTTACACAATAAATTTCTATGTTTTTACATAGACTATGTTTATATAGTTATAAATGGAATTTAACATTATATATTGTATATTTTATTTTAGACACACATTTATTAGTTTGTAAAAAATATTTTTTATTTTCTTTTTTTTTAAAAAAAAACCGTTTTGTTTGAAGTGAGTAGCGTAATTATTAATAAAATAGTATTTACAAAAATGGTAATTTCTACTTTATGACTTATTTATAACGTGTAGTATAGTATTTTGGTATGAAATTTAAAAATTAAAAAACACTTGTCATTTTAATGAATTAGAAAACTATTTTATTTTTTTTGAAAAAAAAAGTAAATATAATTTAAAGTCAACGAAACCATTTCAGTAATTCTAACAGTAGATTTGCAGTATTCTACGTTTTTTAACGACAATTAATGTAATTTATAGGAAACATTAATATGTTTAAAAAAACATACAATGTAATTTTTTTTCGAAAACATTCTAGAATCCAACATATTACAATAAATCATTATTAAAACTGTGGAAGTCTTAGATTTGGTAGACATGACAATGGTCCTATAAAATTAAAATTTATATTTATCTTCTCATGGACCCGTTTGTGGTTTGCTATTACAAGTTGAACATGCCGCTTTCTCCGCTAGATTGCTAGACACTGTGGTGTTTTGCTTTGTTTTTAAATTTATTATTTGTATAAAAATGCGTTGGTGGGCTGACAAGAGCGATATATTCATATACAAAGCGTTTCTATGTCAAATTATGCAGAATTACATTCAGTTTTATTAGAGTGGAAGATTGATGGACATGGTCATCCCACACCGTCAGATAGTTGACAGATGATTTGAAATTTTCTGATAGAATTTGAACGTACTTCTTTTTATGGGCCACTTGTGTCGCACTATTATTGTTAAATCAGTGGCGTAACTAATGAACAAAGTTGAAGGCTAGAATTTATGATTAAATCGATCGACCATTTCTAATTTACGTGTTTTTCGCATATAAAATTACGCCATATAACATATATAATATATTGTCGATTTGGTTGATTGATTAAGTATTGTATATAAATCACCCGGGGCTTCTTTCTATACTTAATTATAATCCCATAAAAATATATTATTAATATGAACACGGATAATCAAAATGATTATTGTTATTATCTTTTAAATTCGGTAACGAATGAGAAATTTCAGGGGCTATGAAATTTTTATACGCCTGAAATGAACGCAAGTTATAAAATTTAGTTTTTTTTTTATTTCAAATTTTGTGTAATACATAATACTATTTTTAAAATTTCAGAATTTCTAGTATCAATGAACTTGATTGATATAAGAAAAAAGATAGATTCTTTTAAGCAAATAATCCAATATTTAACTGTTTAAAAATCATTTTGACATAAAATACATGAATTTATCATGAGAAAATTTTTGTTAATAAAAAAAATCAATAAAAGAATCATTCTATTTTAAGATAGCCAGAAGATACATATAGTATTATGATATATATTTTGTCACATTATCGATTAATATAATAATCTTATAATGATTTATTTTTTCAAAATTTTCCGAGAAAATGTTAAAATATATAGATTTTTATTAAATATATAATAATTGAAATATATAAAATAATATTATTTTTTTCACATCACAAATTATAAAAAAAATCCTGGTCAAAAGTGTTAAATAAGCAATTATTAGTTATTTCCATTGTTGTTCATGTGTATTTCGATGGTGATACCATCATCTTCAAAGAGTTTAAGTAGAGATAGATGTTTCTGTATCCATGTCGCTCTAATAAAGATGATGATATCACCATCGAAATATATATAAAAAGGATCAGTAATGATTGAATAAACATTTTTGACTGGGAACACTTCTGTGGTTTGTCGAGTGAAGAAATAGTTCATCTATGAAAGAGAATTTAGCAACTGTCAAAACTGCAAAACGGTTTACTTGATATTTTTTTACCACAATTTGTGCTGAAACATTCTTCAATCGTAACCTTCACTTTATCTAATACTATTTAAAATTCAAATTATTATCGAATATTGTTTATATTAATATTTTTTGCTAGAGTTTGTGTATGCGCGTTTAGTGCTTAATTACATTATAATTATATTTCAAATGGGTAAAAATAATAAAAAAGTACATATATTTATAAACTTGTATTTTTATATTACAGATAATGTTATTTATAGAGTTTGTGGAACTTATTCTTTTTATATGTTTGAAGTAGTTTCTAAGAATTATAATTATAACTGCGTTTCTCTTGGAACGGAAGTTTGATAGTTTATTTAGATTTAAAATTATGATATTAATAATACTAGTCAAAATTGTAATATATATATATATATATATATATATACACATGTGTGTGTGTGTGTTCCTCTGTACGGTAAATGTGCCATAATTGTTCTGTTAGTACTTCAACAATTACTAATGATCAAAAGTATGAATTCAAAATTTTATATTATTCCAAATTATTATAAAAATATTATAATTGAGAATAGTTTTATACTGTACATTTATTTTATTCTATATTTAACGTTTTTGAATAATATGGCAAGTATATTAAAATTCATTTTAAATATTTATGTAACTATATAAATTTAACACATTTTTTAATTTGCAACAAGACAACAAGAAACATTTAAAGTATATTAATTTAAACAACACTTATATACAAAAATGTTACTTTTTATTTACATTTAAAATATTATTTTGTTCTTCTTATATAATATATACATATATATATATATATATATATATATATATATATATATATATGTTAGGTTGGTAGGAAAATAATTGCGGGTGTTGTTTTCTGAATTCTAAACTTAATTTTCTTAAATGAAAATGTCATTTCGTCGTGTTCATATTAATGTCATTTTAGAGTGCATTTTTCGGTCTGTATTTCAGTAATAGTAACTTCGGTTATAATATTAATTTTTCTTCAAATATGGCTGTGAAATTAAAGACGGAAAAAAGAAAACAAGACAGATTTCTTTATATGAATTCAAAATGCGTGGTAAAACAACAGAAAATGCTCATAAACTGAACGATGCTTTTTGTGTACATACTATTGAGGAACTTTTGGTTCAATAGTGCTAGGAACGAGAGCACTGAATATATAGAAGGTCGCGGGTGTCTTTCCTTAGTTCATAACGGTCAACTGAAGCCGTTAACTGAATCAGAATCAGGCATCACAATTTGAGAGTTTGTATAAAAGTTTGGCGTTAGTCATCCAACAGTTGTAGACTACACAAAACAGCTAGGAAAAAAAGCTGAAGAAATATATATATGAATTTGAAGGTCATAAACAGCAATACATATATATATATATACATAGCAAATTTCAAAATTAAGTTAATTATATTCATCGAAAATAAAAAATATCAAGTTATTTCACAGTTAAAGAAAAAAATTAATATATTTCAAAATATGAATAAACTAAATGACTGGTAATCTTATATAATCAGTCCAAGCTACAAAAATATTATAAAACAGATGAACAGATTCAGTTAAGACAAAATAAGTAATAAAAATAGAAAGAAAGTAAAAAAACGAAATAGTAATCAAACATAAACGAATAAGTAAAAAAAGAAACGAAGTACAAAAACATAGTCATATGATGAAGTATGTTTCTTTCATAAGATCATAGACATTTAAGTATTGGAAGATCATGTAATTTATAATAATATGTAGCCTGGCGAAGCTTTTCAAGAGACGCCCCTTTCGCTTTACCATATTGGGTTTTCAGGTGCTTAACATAATCTCATGGAATTTAAATAGTGATGCTATATAAAATAGCTTTCAAGTAGATTATGCTTCATTGTTATTATATATTGGATCCGTTTTTATTATTAGTATTATTTGTTTTGATAATTATGGAAGAAACAAGTGATCAGGAATTATTACATCATACTCTATGAATTAGTTCAAACTAAAAGCTAATAATTTAGTTAGGTTGTCAAACACATTAGGTTGGGTTGAATTTATATAACTAGGATATATAAATACATTATATATATATATATATAATTACATAATATAATATACATCACAAATCAAAAATTTATAACATAAAAAAATAGCTAGTATATCTAATTTCTCTATCTAGTTTATCTAATCTTGTTGTTTATTTTAAAATTGATTTTTTAAATTATCCAATTCTTCTTTAAATCGAGTAAATTGTACTTGAAGTTTTTTTTTCAATAAAAAAATATAATTATTATCTAATATGTTTAAATCAGTCATTTCATTTAATTAGAATAAAATAATTTTTTTGTTTCTTTTTAAAATAAAAGAAAATAATAGTCATATAAAAACAGTTTTACTAAAAAATACAAAATTGATATTTCTCTCTTTACAAATGTGTACTTAACATTTTCCCTAAGATATTCTTTGTGATTTATAGTTCTCGAAGCATAAATTAGTTGAAATGCTTATAATATTCATACAAATTATATTTTTAAACCTTCATTTTAACATATACTGTTTAGTGTTGAATAATTTGCATACAATGATAATAAACAGTTATGCGTATTAATTGTATATTTATTTATTTTTCTTCAATCTTTTCTATATAAGAAACATTTGTTGTAAGTCGATTTAATACTTAAAGAATCAAATTAATTTTATATTGTAGGTTTAATGAAATAGAATCAACGAAAGACACGTAGGTATGACAAATCAAACAGTGATATAAAATAATAAAATATTTATTACTAGAAATTTCGTTTTATTATTTTATGCACAATAACTTGGAAAGTTAACGAACACATTCTTTAGTAATTATATTACTAATTTATTCTTCAACATGATTCCATTTTTGTAATTATATAATATTCAAATAAGATTTATATTTGCCTGTGTGTTTATTTGTTTCTTTTGATAAACAGCTATTTTGTTTTGCTTTTGAAAGAATTTTGAACGTAGGCTCAAGTTAGTTAATATGGAATTTAATTCGTTAATTTTTTGGTATCAGTTATATTCAACAGCTATGTTTATGTATACTATTCTTATTACACTATCTGTTTCTATTTTCTTTAATCATTTACGCACGTGTGTATACATAAATGTTTGAATTCGAGTTTAATGTTTTGTAATTAGCCTGTATTCATGTATATGTGAAATTAATCAGTTAATAGTACTGAAAAAATCATTTTTGGATTTTTTTGACGTTTTTATATAAAATACAATAAATTTTAATAAATTTAATATTTTAATAAGTGTCAACATTTTAAAATATACTAAATATTAATTATTTATCAATATTTATTTGGTTATTTATATTTTTAGATCTTGAAATCAATTAGACTCTTATTAATCGTTAAAACAATTTATATATTGCGATGTAGATCTATAAAGACGAAGATAAGAAATGTGTTGTTTTTAAATACTGTATATTTTTTCAAACGAGCAATTAACATTGAAGAGGTAACAAAAATGATACTTCATTATATATATATATATATATATATATATATATATATATATATACACACACACACTACTGTACGTTGATAATGTCGTAAAACAAGCATAAAACTTGAAATAAAATAAATAGTTAACACTATAAAGTATAAAATAGCTTACGTTCAACATCTTATGTCAATAAAATTCATTTTAACGTAATATTGCTATTATAATAAAAACATTAAAAACGATCTATTAAATAAAGTTAAGTACAATTTTATACGACTTAAGTAGACATCTTATGAAACTATTAAAATGAAAATATTTGTTTGCTTTTTCATTTAACGTTAGACAGGTACTTTACTATTTCTTGCATCTGCTAGTAAAAAAACAGACCGGAAACCCCGTGCTGTATTATTTTTTGCCACTTGTTATATGAATGGGACAAATACAAGCATCGTTATTATTATTCCTTTCATGATAATACATTAGACGGGAATGAGTTCGTTTGGCCGACTTGAAATCAGCGTTCAGATATACTGAACCCGAGGGGAAGTTGGATTTTTACGTTTCCGGCACCGGTGTTGAGTTTCAGGGTATTGACATTTAACGTGGTATTTTTTTTACTGTCGATCATCATGTGCACTTTAAGGTTTATTTACAAGTATATATTTAAATGTAATTTAAATCACAATACTACAAACAAACACACACACATATATATATATATATATATATATATATATATATATGTGTGTGTGTATATATGTATGTATATATATATATATATATATATGTATATAAATATATGTATTTATATATATATATGTATGTATTTACATATATACATGTAATATATATATATATATATATATATATATATATATATATATATATATATATATATATATATGTTTGGAAATGTATACCACCGGAATAAATAAACATGTAGTAAATTGGCAAAAATTTGTCAAGTTTAATGGTGCTTATTTCGATTAATAAAGTTTATTATTATTTGAGATAAATGTATATGAATTTGAAGGTCAGAATCCACAATTTTTTTCCAACGTAATATATATATATATATATATATATATAATTTTAAAAACATGTTAGTACATATTTTTAGAACTGCATAAAATTACTAAACGCTTTATGAATAATATGAAGTTGACTGCACAACATAATGTTTTCTTATGAATAAATTTTATGTGGGTTGAATATATATATATATATATATATATTAATGATTGATTGAGAGTATTATGTAATTAATTTTAGTTACTTGTTGTTCTAGTTACTGTTAGTTCTTGTCATATTCTTATTGCAAATTTTAAAAATTACCTACTTTCCATATTTTTCTTTTATGTGATAAAATTAATATCATTGCAAATTCATTAGTACATTTTTCATTAAATCTTTTTTATATGAAAAATTAATATTTTGACCAGACCTCAAGAACTATAAACTTAATTCTTGTATACAATAATCTCTCACGATCTATTTTTCTTGTATTTAAAAAAAACAAACTACATGTGCTTTTTAAAAATATGTCACAAATATGGGTTAAAATATGATTTCTGCATGCATAGAATATTTTCTTTTTATACGGATTATGAACTTTTTGCAGTATGAGAACTGGGTTATTCATCAAAAACGGTCAAAATTCATCCACATGTATTCATAATGACGGTTTTTCGGTCTGATTCTATACTATTTATGTCCTACTTTAGTTTGTGTTTGAGTCACATTATGCATATACATTTTTTATTTGATTAGTTTGTTTTCAAATATTTATTTTGTCGTTTTGTTTTTATTTTGTGTTCGAAATGTAATATTATCATCTGTTTAAAAGGTTTCTATCATTTTTTTATTCAATGTTAAAACTGCCAATGTGATGCCATTTTTATAAATTCAGTGGTTATTTTATATATATATATATATATATATATATATATATATTTATATATATATATCCTTATAAACGTATATTTTTAATAATAAAATATCTTTTTATGTCATGTAATTTTTAGAAAATTTATTTCTAAATAACAATAATTTTTTATTTCTTTAAAAGGAACTTTGTATTTAACTTGATTGAAAACGATTAATTTTTCACGTTATCAGTATTTTCAATTTTGCATGCGTACAAGTATATTGTATTAAAGAAACAGAGTTGTTTTTTTATTACATTTTAATTTACATCAAAAATACACAAAACTTGATTTAAAAAAGAATTGAAATGCAATAGACTTTCCGCATTGAAAAATATTCTGAAATAGTTTTTTAATTATAAATGTTATTCATGTTGACGCTTAAGAAATAATGAAAATTCATTAAAAATTAATTATCTTAAATGCATAATATGTTTTATCTTTAAGGAACACTAAATTAATTAAAAAATATAATAAATATACGATGAAAATAATGAACTGCATATAATGTGTCATCAACATAGATATTCAATTTGAACGGATGTCTATTAAAATTAGTGATTATTTGGTTTTGATTATTAATTGAATGTAAGGTAATTTTTTTTGAACGTATTTAACCGTGAAATGAACAATAAATTTAGATTTTTTAAATCGGTAATGAAATACGTATAGTAAATAGGTATAATAAGTTCTTGATTTTCATGTTACCCGAAGCTTAATTGTTTATGAAATATTATTATTAAATAATGAACAAATCTATTATATCCGATGTTTAAACCGTATCAATAAATTTCTAATAATTTATTTTTAACAGCATTTAGACATCGTCATATAATAACTGTCATATATTTTACATAAAGATTCTTTTATAAAATCACTTACACAATTACAATAAATTTCACTTATGTCGACCTAGTCATACTGTAAAATAAATTATTTGACGTAAATTAATTTAAAAAATTTATCACTTTGAATAAAGTGAAAATAACGCTTGACAGCCAACTGATCAGTATCATATAATTGGGGAATCAGTAAGTTCGTGCTCCTAGCCACATAAAAGTAGCAGTTTATAGAAAGTAATATCCCTTAGTATAGTAATATTTCGATTGTCTCTTTCTTGAACACTGCTTGAACGATTGTCTGTCTCATTTTTACAAATCGAGTCTTGGAAATATGTGGGATCATCCTACGACAGGTTGTTGTTCGAAGCAGCGCCACAAATGAGCGTGGGCGATGGAAGAAACAGGTTGACAGAAAAACGTTTTGTTCGTTTGTGGTAAACACAGGTCCGTATTAGAGAATAAATTTCAGACAATAGTCATTTAAAAGTACTTGTCGAGTTTAACTTTTTTATTGAATATCCAAAGCGAAAATTTTACATACAATTTTGATTATTACAGATATTAATATATTAAGTTATATCTTTTATAGAAAAAACTCTTACTCTAGTTTGAATATAAGATAATTACAATATATATATATATATATATATATAATGGTTTAGACTACAATTTAAAAATATCATACTACAATAAAGATTGAAAATTGATATTTCGTAAATAAGTATTGATAATATGTAAAACGACTTGATTAATATTTTTCATACAATGAGTAAATTACTGTTAATGAAGAAGAAACTTTTAGTATTCTATCACAGTGACTGCATGAAGTAATTCTATTGCTTTCAATTGCACCTTCAGAATATAATTATAATGCATAAATATAATTATTAGGTGAATAAAAAGCACACACAACATTTTAAGATATTATTTTACGGAAATTTTAAAACAGATTTTTAAAAGAAAATTAGATTAAATAATAATATAAAAAAAATGATTCATTAATATAGAACTATGTTTTTATGTTTACTGCGATAAATCTCGAGAATCTAGTCGTCATTTCGACATTAATATATGTTTTTATTAAAAAATAATAATTTATAAAAAATTAACAGGAATATTTCTAAATCTTTCCATAGTTTACCCATTGTTATTATTTACATGTCATAAATTAAAATTCAAAATTAAAACTATTGCCAAATGTACATGTTTAGTGGTAAATATAAAAAATGCTTTTTAACTAGAAAATTTTAAATTTAATTATTAGACATTAATAGCATTGAAAATAAATTAACACTTCACAATTAAAGAAAATATTATTAAAAGTCGAATAATTGATTAGTGTCTAGTTGAACAGGCTAATGTATTTATTCTAATATCTAGGAAAGAAATATATTAACTTTAGTTTAATAATAAACTCCTTGGTTAGAATAGAATTTGAAAATTATAATTCCTGATATATAGATTCTCTGTTTAAATTACATTCGATTCCAATTACAATCGCCTATTCTTACTGTCATTTTCTATTTAAAAGATCTGAACGGAATTAAAAAAAATAGAACTTGTACATAAAATCAATCTGTGTGCACCAGGTGTATAATTGGACCTAGTTTTATTAAAGTAAGTAGCTTTACATAATAGTAGAACATTAATAATAAACAACTCTTCCAAATTTTTGTTGTAATCAGAAAAAAACAATATTATATATTAGTAAGAATTTTGATTGGTTTCGGTTATTATTAAAAATTAAAATTCATTAAAGAGCATGTAGCAAAAATATAAAAATAAGAAAAGAAACAAAACAATATATAAGATAAATATTAAAATGTCTTACTTTAAATTTGTATATTTTTAAAATTTGATGTACTCAAACACGTTCTGAAAGAATCTTCTTTTATTTTTCAAATACTAAAATTTTTCATTATGAAAATAAGTTAATTTTATCAGATTACAAAGTTGTCTTACGCCCCTCTTAAATTCTAATAATAGAATTATGTATTATTTAAAAATATACAAATATAAAAAATATAAAATATATAAAAAGTATACAAATCTATATAAAACGATTAAATTATTCATTTAATATTTACCGATTATAATTAGTAAAAATCTTTTATATATTTTATATGCATTTCTAGCTACTTAGTAACATGTAGTGATATGAAAATATAAGTAAATTTTTATTTATGTAATTTAAATTTTTAAAGATTATTATGATTTCATATTCATGTACAATTTTTGTTAATTGTTTTTTGACAAATATATATTAAAAAGCTATATATATATATGCTACTTTTTATTAATCTTTTCTTAAACAGTTATATATTGAAAAAATAAATGAATGTAATATTGATATATTTTGTACGCTAATGACAAGCGTAACATTTTAGTAATCTATAATTATCCTGTACATAAGTGGAAGCTGAGCTGACAGAATAAATTTGAGTATAAAAATAAATACAAACTGTAACTGATATATCAACAGTCAAAGTACTTTGACGATTTGTAAATTAAATGTATGTCTATATATGGTAAAGGCATTTATCAAAGTAAACATTTTGATGGATTTACATATAAACTGATTAAAAGATAAAGAAACTTTATAATATTATAACAAGAATTTCTGATTTTCATGTTTCAATTCTGCAAAATACAATATGGTGTTTCAAAAGTGTTTCTTACATAAAATTGTTTTTTTTTTTTTTATTTTTGAATTTGAGATTTAGATCTTCTTTAGTTTTTTTTTCTGAAAGAAAACTAGTTTAAAACGAATTTAATACATTTTTCTTCTTATCTTTCATCTTCTATTTGATAATTATTTTCTGTATATTTTTAATCAAAAATATATATATAAGAAAATATGAGTTGTTATGAATTATGAGTTAAAAAATAATTATATGAGATATTGTTATATGAGAAGTTATGAATTATGAGTTAAAAAATATACGAATACATTCTTTATCTTCAGTTTAAGCTACATAGTTTCATGAAAAATTTAAATTATTTTATTTTATTTTTAATATAAATATTAATATTTAATATAAATATAATAAATATTGTCATTTATCAAAAATACCTTATATGAAAATGAATAATTTTATATACAGATTAAACAAGTATTAAATATTTTAAATACAAATATGAAATAGGATTTAAAAAGAGTTCAAGGTATCAAAAATGAACAACAGTCAAAAATTATTCTAAAAAATTATATGGAATTAAAATATTCGCAAATTTTAATACAAAAATTAACTGTGTATTTTGAAATATTAAAAGTTTTGGTAAAATTCACAGATTCCAAAAATTTGGTAAGTTTCACAAATAAAACAAGATTCAGCGCTGTTAAGTTTTATATTTCATATTCTTTTTATTCAACTGTGATTTCATAGATATCTAGTAGTTATGTATTTTGAAATAGTGAAATTTTATAGTTGAAAAGACATTTTTTAAAAATACTGAAACCCCTGTAAATAATAATTGAGGTAAATGAGGAAAAAAAACTATTTAATTTTTTTTTCAAATTTGCTTCAGTTATTGAAATTTTGTATGTGTATATTGTTTTTCTGGTTATTTATTTTTAATGTTATAAAGGATGAACAAACACTTTTATATGAGTATATACTGTATAAAGATTAATTTTTTGTAGTATGGAATCGATCTTATGTAAAAAATTATAAGGTTATAATTCTAATTACATAAATTATATGAAGTAGAATGAGAAATCGTAAACTGATTAAAATATTTTATGAATTCCTACTGGAATAATATATATATATATATATATATATATATATATATATATATATATATATAAACGCAAATTAATATGAATCTAGTTCTATATAATAGACAAAACGAGCAAAATATCAATCTATACATAAAACCCTTATACTTAAGTGCATTATAATACATTAAATATAGAAATTACAGCCATATGGTTAAAAACCTACATGGCTATTAATAACAATAATGGGTTGAAAATTGTACCATTATCAGAGAAATTGTAAAGTTAATGACGATGTAATATTTTTAAACCTGCGCACGGCAGGCGTTGTGAGTTTATATGAACATTGCAGAACAATAAATTTCAATTCTTATCAATAAATTATTGACAACAAGTAATCATGAATTGCGTAAAAATGATAATTATTTATTTAATCCATTATATTTGTAAAGTTTCCAGTCGAAGTTTTTTTTTCTTGATTCAGTACCGAAATAAATTATTTTAACTCATTTTTTTTTTGCTCATAACAAATACAAGAACTAAGTGTATACATATGTATGTGTATATATATATATATATATATATGTATATTTCTACAAATAAAAATTGGTCCTCTTCCTCCTCCGTAATTTTTATTCTTATTCTGATTGATTGATATCGGTACTTGATTAGTATTCTGTTTCACGGTAACAAAAAGAGAGAGAGTATATGATTTCAGTATGGAACTGATAAGAAATTTACTCAAAATATTGTAGCCACTGAAGCTTTAGAATAAAAAAAATTGTTACATATTTTAACATTGTACAATATTTTTTTATGTTATTTTTTATAAACTTCTCCAATAAAAATTTTAAGACTTCCGTTTTATGCAGATTATTTGTGTGTATAATTTGTTCATCAAGCAATTGATATGGTATGGACACGTGCACCGAATGGAAGAGGAGAGATTGTCAAGAAAAGTGATGAGTTGGGTACCAAGAGAAAACAGGAGACGAGGAAGACCCAGGAAGAGTTGGATAGAGGGAATTAAGAAGTCGATGAGCGCAAGAGACCTGAGAGAGAACGAATGGAACAACGTCGAAAGACTTTCTTATACCGAATCTGTAATAATAAATTGTTCATTTCTGTTATTTGTCATGGGGGAGCGAGCATTAACGAGCGGGGGCGAAACCCTCTCGAAGGTTGGTGAACACAGTGATTATCGGGCTGAGCTCTCTATTATATGTAATAAATGTATCAATAAATAAATGAATTATTATTTTATATCAATTTAATACTTGAAACTAATTTTTATGAATTCACATTTATTGAAGTTAAAACTTTATCGTCCTAAAAGTATGAATAAAATTTAACTGGAGATGAAATTATGTAATTTACAATAATTTTTAATTATTAATAAATCTTTAATAATTACGAATTGATGTTACAAATCTAATCTCTGTGAATCTGAAATGAACACAAACAGTGAGAAAATATTGTTGTTTGGGTGTTAAACCAACCATCAATTAAATAATATGGATATTCAAAAACGTTATAAAAATATCGGTATTTTCTATATTAATGGTTGAGGGAGAATAAATAAATCCCTTTGCTTTTGTGATGAAAAGAGGATTACCAAGGGAATTTTGAGGTTCATTCGTATTGTTCAATATATATATATATATATATATATATATATATATATATATATATATATATATATATGTATATATTGTATAAAATACATAGGATAAAAAGCGTTAAAATGAAAACTTCAATTCAGACTAGCCTGAATTATTTAAGCTTTAATGACAAACTAAATCAGTATATTTTCAACTTAAAAGAGAGAAATCGATTTTTTTCAAAAATTGATAACCAATAACTATGGAATCTCACAAAAATAAACTTTAGGAAAAAAGTTTGTTCTTGAGTTTTATGCAAAAATTGCAATTATATTAATTTTTCTGTACATTTTTCGACTGCAAGTAACAATTTTTCATATTTTTATTCTACTGTAAATATACCTAACTTTGAAGCTTATAAAAACATCAATTATAAAAAGTTTGAAGTATTAAATACATCAATTTCAAAAATATTCAATATCAATACTAATACATCAATGATGGAAGAATTACGATATCGATTTAAATCCATTTTGTGAAGACCAAATAATTAACAATTAGTTTTTATTTTATGATAAAATCTTTAAGAGTTTACATACATTTCATTGGATGATTTTATGAAATACTTATTATATTTTATAGCATTTTCTTATACATATATATACACATATATATATATATATATATATATATATATATTTATGTATATGTGTGTGTGTATGTAATTCACTAAACTTGCCTCACTTGACCTTATCCCAATCGTTTTCGCCTCTTCAACGGTCCACTAGTCTTTTCTAATGAATGCCACCTGTCGATGTGGTTCGCATATATTTTTAACAATATAAAAGTAAACCCCTGAAGTAAAACTTTTGATAAATATATGAACATAAATATCTCTATCGAAATAATTTACATCTTTCTTAACAAATATTCATCTATGCTAATTTGTGTTTAGATACACAGCATGTCTTAAGGTGATCATTTCAAGAGAAACAAACAAATTTGAATTCATCTAAGACCATTAAATTAGGAAAGAATTAAACATATTTGCAGATAAGGTTTCTATGAACTTGTATATACATATTGAATGATTTTCCGAAACTCTTAAAACACAAATATTATGAAGATGGCGCCGACAGATAAAAAGTTCTTAAGACGATTCTGAACAATTCGGCATGAAATTGTTTTTATATTTAAATTACCTATCGACAGTTTCCGGTGGAATGAATAACAAACTCATTAAACGTCTAATATATTTCAACTTTTTTGTAATATAATTATATTTAAATTAAACGTTGGCATTAAAGAGGTCGTAGAGATAAGTTTAAACGCGACAAAAAGTTACTTCTTGACAATTATGTTATGTTTGTAATAAAATATTTAATAATATATATATATATATATATATGTATACATTCAACATGTTTTTGACAACCGATTGAAAACAGGTTAAGGTGTTCTACGAAAAATCTTTCTTAAATTCGGTTCAAGGTTGTTAATTTTTATAAAAATCATTGTATTATAGACATAATATTGTAAAAGAGTGAATTTACTGTCAATTACAAAGAATATAAAGGTCTAAAAGATAATAAAAATACTGTTAAATTTGAAATGAATGTAATAAATTTATAAATAAAGAACTATTTTTACGAGATTTTATAATTGGTTTAATATGTTTTTAAAATTCAGTATAATTTATAAAATTGTCATAATGCAGTTCTGATACTGTGGCTAAATTCACTTTCACAAGTAAATTGTTTCTTCACCCCAAATGTAGAAAATATTCTTGTCAAACAGGTTTAATATATCAGTATTTATCATTTTTGATTGTTGTTTGTGTGAATTTAGATGTCGATGCCATCATTTTCATAGCATCAAAGCATAGAAAATATTTTTTCTGTGATTTTTTTGTACTTTGGTACCTTAAAGATGATGACATCGCCATCGAAGTGCCATTAAATGGCAAGCAAAAATGATCAATAATAATTTATTGATAAGAAAATATATTTATCACATATGGAGTGAAAAAAGAATTCATTTGTGAGAGGGAAATGTTAGATGCTCGAGGAAATTTTTTTGATTTTTTTTAATTTGCTACAATTTCACCAAAACAACCAAATACATCAAATCTATATCAGTGGACTTCTAAATTTTGAATTGTTAAAACATTGTGTTCTCATATAAAACAATATTGTGCTGATAGATTTGTTTAGTTGACAGTAAATGAGAAACTTATTGGTAGATTCTATTGACATTCAAAATCAATTTCTCTCAATGTTTAAATTTATGTTGAGAATATATATATATATATATAATATATGTGTATATATATAATTCTGTTTTTTTTTTCAAAAAAAGATTTGTATATAAAATCATTTATATTAAAATATAATCAAAAAAAATTTATTTCATAAAATTTTATAATTTTAAAAAATTATAGTTATAAAATTGAATATAAAATATTTTTCATTTTCACACGGTATATTTATATAAAACAGATATAAAGTTAAATAAAATGTGTACTAAAACATGTAACATAATTTATAAGTATTAAATTTTCAATCTGTTTGATTAAAAAAAATAATAGGTACAAAACGGAAATGTTAAATGAACATATTTACATTTAAAGTACATGAATTATACAAACTACACAAACCAATAAATACTATTGACATAAACGAATACTGAATAATTTAACACCTTTAATGATTAAATATTTGCGTTTCAAAATCCGTTAGTACAATAACTAATAATATATTGATATAATTTCAGTTATTTTTAAAATGTAAGCTTAGAATTTCGGAAGCACGTGACATGTTTTACTTAACGATTTTTATCGATAATGTATCAAAGTTTAGATTTGTTAATTGGTTTTTAAAAGAATTCGATTATTATTGTGTATTTTGTGAGTTAAAATATAAATATTTTCATAGCTGAGACTTGTCTATTACGCCTACTGACTATTATTTTCTTGCAGGCAGATGTTTTAAAGTAATTAGTTGGTGAAAGATATACTCAAAAAATAACGTTTTATAAATTGATGAATAACAACATATGAATAATTGTAGATTTGTTGTAGCACATATTCAGAAAATTTACAGTTACATAGTTATTATTTAAAAATATAAAATAACATTGTATTTTTATTATAATTACTTTTATATATAATTTATTTCATGTCAATATTTGATAAAAAATAATTCTCTTTTACATAAATTAGATTTGTACGATAACTTCAGGTAATTTGCAGGTTATTTTTGAAAATACATTCATAATAATTATTTTTATTTATATTTTTTCAAAATAATTCTAAAAACTTAGAACGAAACTCTGAATCAAAAATAGTAAAGTATCTTTTTTTATAACCATAAATGGAAAGTGTGATTAAAGTCACAGACAAGAATGAATGATTTTTTTTAAATATGCAATTTATGGTTAATATTTATTTTGACATACTGATAATTTAAATCTGATGGCAATTCCAGTATTTTAAATGAAAAATGTTTGAAATATGATATTCAGGGATGCTTATTCAGGCCAGAATATTTTTTTCAAATAAATACTTAAATTTCTATTAAATATTATGTGCATATTCTAAAAAAAATTGGTAAATGGGATTTATTTTTAATTAATATTTTTATTTATTATATCTAATAATTTATATTTCAGTTCAGTAAAATAAGGTTCAACTTTTGAATCAACAGACATCAAACATTTACAAATTTATTAAAACAAGTATAATAATTATATATAAAAATTAAATAATAATGAAGATTCACATGTAGTCAATTTTAAATTATAATTATTATACTGTATAAGTATCAAAAACTGAAAAATTCATAACAGTCAAAGTTAAATAACGATTGTATATGAATATTTCTGATCAAACTCTATTATTAGAAGGTTGGTAAAAAATTTAATTGGAAACATGGATCGTTACAAAAAAAGAACAGTATTCTTTGCATGATTTGTATTACATTGAAAATAAATTTATATATATATATATATATATATATATATATATATATATATATATATAATCAGCACTATTATCTATTTTTGAGAAGCAAATAAATGGATTTAATAGCAGAATTCATGACATATTGAGTCTTTATGCAAACTTTCATTATCCAACTTAAAAAAACAAGCATTAAATTTATTTTCTCTGAAATGAATACGAAAGTGAAGAATAGTACTACATACTTTGGAATGAATACACTGAACAAGAATAAACCAGTCCATACGGGATTAGTGTTTAGTCATAATTTCGCAGAAATAAGTGTGCAAATTCATTTGAAATAATTGATGAAGATCTGTAAATGAAATCATGATTTGTTTACAATCTAATATTTTAGACTAGTTTATAGAAGTTAAATAGAGTAAAATAAATATATAATATATATTACTTTGCGAAAAAAATCGATTTATGTTTTTTTAAAAATTAATTTTTCTTTTGAAATTCATTATAGTATATTTTCTATTAAGAGTAATTAAAGTAGGAATTATATATATATATATATATATATATATATATATATATATATATATATGTGTGTGCGTGTGTATATAATATATATATATATATATATATATATATATATATATATATATATATATAAGGTAACCATGAAAGTTCTGTCGCTGTTATAACGTAAATAATTCCAAGAATTGTTTACAGTTACCGGACAAAATTCCAAGAATTGTTTATCAGTAATATTAGCACGTGTTTTAAATGAATCTCGAACTGTTCACTTTAATTTAAAAAATAATTCTAACCCTTAAAAATGTCCGTGAAAAATATTCTAGTTCGTGCGTGTTTGCTTTATGAATTTAAGCTTGGGACTAACGTTGCAGAACCTGCAAAAAAGTTAGTAATGCATTTGGAGAAAATACAGTTATATCAAGAACGATCTAGAGATGATTTAAAAAAATTTCTGCCGGAGGTGAATCCATTAAAGATGAGACCAGATTAGGTAGACCATCAAATTTAAATATCGACGAATCGGGGGCAATTATTGAAACAAATTCCAGTTTAACGTGTCAACAGCATACAGAATAGTTCAAAGTAAGTGATGAAACAATACGCTTCCGTATTGTTTCATCACTTTGCATAAAATAAGAAAGAGGTGGAAATTAAGTAAATGGGTACCACACGTATAAACTCCCAATAATAAATTATATAAGCTTCAAATCTGTACATCTCTTATTTCATGACTAAAATGAGAGAACTTTTTGGATCAAATTTTGACCACTGATGAAAAATGGATAATTTATTCCAACTACAAACGTACTCACCACTGGCTTTCATTAGATGATCCTGTCCCACAAAGTCCTCAAGGAAAGTTAAGACCGCGAAAACTTCTCTGTGCTTAGTGGACTTGGAAAGGAATTATTCACCATGAATATCTACGAGTGGGTCAAACTCTCACGAAAAACATTTATAATGAACATCTCCAAAGAGTACACGATGCATTAAAACAAAAACAGCCAGCACTTGCAAATCGAAAAAAATAATTATTTTTGCGAGATAACGCACGGCGACACGTTGCAGTAGAGAACAGAACAAAATTTATGAATTTAGGGTGGGAGATCCTTCCCCATGCCCCGTATTTCTCAGACGTATCTCCATCAGATTATCACCTATTTCTATCCTTGGACAATCGTATGCGTGGTAAACAGTTTATTAATAAAGAAGAATTAAAAATGGAGGTGTCTAAATTTTTTGAAAATAAAAATAATCAGTTTTATAAAAATCGATTTTATAAATTATCTTCTCGCTGGGAAAGGGTTGTTCAATGCGAAGGTAGATATTTTGATGAATTAAGTTATTTTATGTAAAAATACACAAGTGTTTTCTTTCTCAACTCAAAAACGACAAAACTTTTTTGGTTACCTGATGTATATACATATATGTATATATATATATATATATATATATATATATATATATGTATATGTATATGTATATGCATATGTGTGTGTGTGTGTATGAACAGGTATATTTATAGAAAACCAAGTATGGGTTTAAAATTGGAAACAATTCTTCTTTTTCTCTTCAATACATTTTCAATTTCATAAATAAGCATGTCTCATTCCATTAAAATATCTGAACATATATATAAAAATATAAAGAATACATAATTATAAAATTTATAAAAATAAAACATTGCTTAATTACAAAAAGATCTAAAATGATTTTGACCAGCTTATATGTTAGTAAAGGTTTTTCTTACTTGTTGCTATAAATCATAAACGACAATTATTGATTATTTTTTTTTATTTACATTTGTTTGTTTAATTCGTTCTTAATATAAAAATTATCCAATTTATGTATTTATTAAAATTTCTTAATTCATAAATTATTTTTGAGTTTTATTTAAATATTTTTTACGTTTTTATAAGTTTTTGTGTACTTTTTTTAAAGAACAGATAATAATGAAACAGTATTTAAATATTGATGATAAAATAAAATAATATATGTGTATATATATATATATATAAATATGTATGTACATATATATATATATAAATATGTATGAATATATATACATATATAAATATGTATGTACATATATATATATACACTCGTATATATATAATGACTGCATACATAAGATCTATCATGTTGGAACTGAAATTAGTATTACTGTATTATTATTACCTTGGCATTTTTGAGTATTTGGGTGCATTTTCTATTTATTATTAAAAAAGTTACAGCTTATATATATATATATATATATATATATATATATATATATATATATATATTATATATATATATATATATATTTGTATATATATATATATATATATATATATATATATATATATATATATATATATATATATAAAGAGATGAATACAGTTTATATTGATTATTTTTATTTATTAATAGTGTAAAAATTAAATGTTTTCAAAACTTTAAATTAGTTAATTCAAAAGGAATATTTCGATTTAGATATATATATATATAATATATATATATATATATATATTATAAATATATACATATATATATATATATATATATATATATATATATATATATACATATATATACGTATAAATGTAAAACCCCAATTTTTATAACGTATATTAAATCAGTTTTGCTAATCATATGAATATTATATAATTATGAGCAATATCAATATATTTTTTTGTATTAGTTTGGTAGAAAAATAATTAATGTTTATGACCTTAAAATTCATATACATGTTTCGCTTTTTTGATTTTCCTAATTGTTTTAAGTGGTCCAGAACTGTTGGATGATTAACGTCTAACTTTTGAGTAATATCTCGAATTGTTGTGTGTTGTTCTGATTCAACAAACGCCTTCAGTTGGTCGTTATGAACGGAAGAATAACACCCACGACCTTTTTTATCTTCAAGGCTCTCGTCCCCGGCACGAAATTTTTGGAACCACCATTACACTGAACGTACCCACACTAAAAGCTTTGTTTAGTTTACGATCAGTTTCTGCTACTTTACTACCCGTTTTCAACTCATACAAAAATACTTGTTTGCTTCCTTTTCATCGTTAATTCAACTGCCTAATTTGAAGCAAATTTAATAATAAAACCAAAGTTTATATTACCAAAATACAGGCCGAAAAATCCACTTTATAATGATATTAACATGAACACGATGAAATGACACTTTCATTAAAAAAAATTAAGGTTAGAATTCAGAAAACAAAAATCGTAATTATTTTCCTATCAACCTAAGATAGTCATTACTAAAAAATGTCCTTTACATATTAATTTTTCACTCGTTCTACAAAGAACTAAAACAATTTTATGGTTTTATAGCATGAATAAAAAATTTGAAAATGAATTTAACCACTGTGCGAAAACTATATTTTAAGAAAATGATATTTCTTCATTATTATTGAAAAACAAATTAAATAAGTTAATTTAACGAAATTATTATTTTATGTTATATTTAAAATTGTTATTAAATATTGAAGTGAGTTGAAATTTTTATAAAAATAATGATAAGATTAAACTAGAGAAATTTATTACTCATACTTCCTTATTAATTACTTGTAATTTTAAAAAAATTATTTAATGTAAATATTGTATTTAAATATATATATATATATATATATATATATATATATATATATAGTTATAACGAATTAATATTCTTGATGATTAATGTGTTTATTTTTTTATTTTGATTATAATAAAAAAAGTTCAAATGAATGTAAGTCACTTTCATTGAGACCTACAATTGTTAACCATATTTATGAATGAATGGTCAGAAAACAATATTATCCTTCATGAATATTTCATAATACAATTGGCGTTAGACGGGAATTGTTTATTTTAATTTTATTCAATATATCTTTATAAAATATACACAATGCATCATATTTATGCATATGCATTTCAATTTGTGTATTGAATGTAGGATGCGTCGAGACCTTTTTTGAACATCGAAGTTTTGCTAAATAATAGGCGATGTGTCAGATTTTAATTTTTGTTTATTGATATTTTGCATAAATTATATACATTAACGTTATGTAAATTCAATGTTCGTTATAATTGGAGTTTTCATTTTTCGAACATCTTGTGGCGTTAATGTACATAAGTGAAAATGAAACGTTTGATTTGAAAAAAATCAATCATTTTTATTATTAAATTAATTATAATTCTTAATTTACATTGAGAATAACCTATTCTTATATGATGTTTTGACGTAATTATAGATTTTTCCCTATGGTCAAATTTATTTTAAAAAATGAATCACTTTCTCTATACTAAAAAATTGTTTCTATCAAAAAGTTTAACATTTTAATCTCTTTCATTTTAACTTTGTATTATACTCAGTTAAATGGCGATAGAATCATGTTCAAAATGCGAAGAAACAGAAAAATAATATTTTTTCCTTATTCTGAAGATGATCGGGCCATTATCGAAATTCGTATGAGCCAAAATCAAAATGTGCAAGAATCAAGTATTAAACATTATGATAAAAATATGTGTGTAAAAAATAATTCATTTATTAAAATGGTATTTATAATTTATGAAAACCAGTAAATCAATTATAAAAGAAATTACACTATTTACTCACATAAACAGTTTATTGATTTGTACACACTTTTATAAACGAATGTAGAAAAGTGAATGTATGTTGCCTTCAGACAATTTTTATACAGCTTTATATCTATCTGAAAATTAATAATGGTTTGTATCATAGATATGGATCGGTGCATTAATTTTTAATAGTACATTTATTGATTCACTTTTCTAATTTTTAAATATTATATTTTCGATCTAAAATAATTTATTCGATGATTCAATAAACTTATAGAAGGTTTAAATGTTTAACACACGTTTAATAGGCACTGATTTTTGTTTATTAAAAAAGTTTTCCTTCAATTTATTCAGACATTCAGGTTTTTTCTCATACAGATGAGAATGTATTTCTTACAATGTTTTCCAAATAAATATTTATTTTTAAGGAAAAATCATAACGATGATTATATTCAAAACTATTATTTATAAAATACCAAATAAATATTTAAATAGTTATTATATATATTTTTTTGAATCATTTAAACATTATAGATATTTCAATGTTATTTCTTATAAAATTCTTTAGTGGTGTCTTGAATTTTTCACGTTTATCAATTTTATGATCTTTTGTAATAACTTTTTATGAATTTATTGTAAATAAAATTTGATCATGGAAAACTAAATAATATATATATATATATACTATATATATATATATATTATTAGTAAAAAAAGAATTATTTATTTTAAATAATTCTTATTTTTGTATTGGTTCTGTTTGGTTTTATACTTTGTATTTGATTTATTTTATAAATATTAGTCGTTAAAAAGCTATTTGATGATATTTTTCTGTAATAAAAGTACTATTATCTCCTTGATTTATGTTTTATTTATGTACGATAAATAATATCTAATACCTGTACACACCTTTCTTTAAAGGTATTTGAATATATATATATATATATATATATATATATATATATATATATATATATATATATATATTACTACCTTAATTTAAATAATGACTGGGTTTTACCATATTATATGATATTCCACTTTCAGTTACTTTTTATATCTTTTTCCATTTTCTATAAAAATGTTGTAAAAATATTTATTCCTATAATATTTTTACTTTTAAATATTATGAATACTAAATATAATATATAATCAATTATTTATAAAAATATTTATTGATTTCCTTGTTTGAATTTTTATGTTCAATGAAGAAAAATACTTTGAATAGTAATTTTTCCAATTGTAATTTTGTAACAGTTAAATTCGAGAATTATTCTGAACAATTATTCGAAGTAGAAAGATATTTTCTATTCTACAATATTATGAAATGAAGAAATAAATGAAAAATATAGGAGTTTAATTTTGAAAATGTGTATTTAGTTTAAAAAATGTTATCTTTAAAACTTAATTGGAGAGTTACTGCATATATATATATATATATATATATATATATAACATTTTTTATTTGTGAATAAAAAAGTAGTATAAATAAAAGTGAAAGAATTCTATAATACGAGGATTGAAGAACGTTATATATTTTATAATTATAAATAATATTCTTTTATCAAAATAAACTTTTACACCAGTGGTATCAAAATCTTATATGAACACGAGCGACCGAATTCAGTAGAAGAGAGTCTTCAAGGCATAGATAAAAAAAGTTACCCAAAAAAAATTTAGTGAGCGAAAGATGTCTTTTATTTATATTTGAAAAAAGCTCATTTAAATTTTACATTTATTTTTTCTCGAATGAAATTATAAAAATTACAAAAATAAATTAATTTTAGGTATCATTATCAAATGTTACAATATAATTTTAAATTTTAGAAATTAAAAAATAATAATATTTTGTACTAGAAACTTGGCATCTGTGGACAGAAAGATTTTATCAATGTCGGGTGTAATTTTTTGTGATAATGATATTTTTACTATAGATGTTAAATGTTCATTTGTCAATCTTGACCTGTGTGAAATGTTATTAGTCTTTAAAAGAGAAAATGATTGTTCACATAGGTATGCACTGCCAAACATTGCCAAGATTTTTGCTGAAATTATAAGCGTTTCAATCAAATGTTCTGCCAAGTAAAAATGAAAAACTAGAATACCAAATTCATTATATTTTTCATTTAGCAACGTGTTTGTCGCAATTTCTTTTAGCATCGCACTGAATTTCAATCAATTCCATTTGGATTATACTTTTTATTATTATTATAAGAAAATCAATTTCAAGTTTCAGGCCTCGAGCCGCATTCTAGAGCCTTGTGAGCCGTGCGTTTGACACATTTTAAAGAAAAGACCATATTAGCCCGAATTTAAGATAATCTCGATTATAAGACGAGTTGCAGTTTTTTCCAAAAAAAATCAAGAAAAAAATATTGATTTTCGTTTTAATAGAAAGTAACATTTACAAAAATTATACAAATACATATTTAAAACTCAAGTCTGATGTTTAAAACGTCTATAATGACGTGTCAATCTGATTCTTCTGAAGATCAGAATATAAGAAGGCTTGTATTTTAATGAAAATCTATGGAAAAAAACCTTGTCTTATCTTTGGGCTAATACAGTAATCACATTAGACCTATTTAGAAATCTATTTATTACTATGGAATACGAAAAAATATCTATTTTTTTTGTTAATTGAATTATTATGGAATACTTTCAGGTTCGTTTTTTAGTTTGAATTATGTTAATTATATAAAATAATCAATACTAAAAATATTCAATTTTTTCTAATTATTTTCAAAACAGGATTACATTATTTTTTTTGAGACAGTGTGTATCAAATTTTGCATTGAAATTAAAATCCATTTAAGATAAGTTATTTAAAAACGTGATGAGATTAAATATCTGGTCGATTATTGCTTTCTTTCTTTTATTAAATAATACAAAATAGTTCTCTATGTATTACTTATTTGATATAAAGATCTATTTTAAAACTGTTTATAAATATATTCATTTATTTGAATATATCTTGTTAAACATATTATAAGAATATATCTTTGGGGGGTAAAATGCGGGCCACATTCAACTTCCAAAGCTAGTCTGTGCGGTTTCCAAGACAATATTCGATTTCATTGGCATTTTTGTTAAACTTTTATATTAATAATCTATAGTGGTGTAGTATGTACATCAATATTAGAATAATTTGTATATAAAAATGGGTAATTCACATTATCTTTTCAAACATCCATATGAATTATGTGCCTAAACTGTTGTTTAAGGTGGCTCTTCGGTTATGGAAAATCGTTAAAAAAGATATGAAGCTAAAAATTTTTTTAATTAAGACTTGATGAATGCAATGGAATTCGGGACGGGTTACCGTGTAAATTTTTGAGAAAAATATCTTTAAAAATGTAATTTTTAACATGGTCTCTTGGACATTTATAAATACAAATTTAAAATAATATTTTCTGTGGCACTTGAACATTCAGAAATGTATGTAAAGATTAATATGTGACTCTTATTATTGAAGAAATTTCCCACCCCTGGAATATATAATCATTTCTGCATGTCATTTCTTTTGGAAATAAACAAATTTTTTTTTCGTTCTAAATTTAGAAGCTGTATTCATTTCTGTATTGACATATGTATATAATTTTATAAGTACCAAAAGAATAATATTTACTTACTTTAGTATCTTATAACACGGTTTAATTGTCTAACGTGACGATAAGTAAACAGTATCGATAGTAAACTTGCAGACAATCTAACGAAGTGTGGGTCATATGACTCATACGTGTGGCTCAACCCATTGATGAATTATTCATTAAACATTTGTAATTTTTTTTATTTATTCGCTTGTCTGCTAATTGACCACGCATTCATGAATATGCCAAAGAACTGAGATGGGAGTCAATGATAATCGTAGTAGTAAAATATACCTTTTTCAAACTGTTCAGTCCTTTTTAGATTAAATTAAATGAATACAATCACTCATTCATAACTATTCATTATAGTTTCTCCGTATTTGACTATATATATATATATATATATATATATATATATATATATATATACAAATGTATAAATATACATATATGTCTGTATAGATTTATTGATGTTGGCGTTAACGTCGAGTTGAAATAACGAAAAGTGTGAATAAATTAGTACTCAATTTTAATATAATGAATTTTATAACAGATACAATGTAGTAAAAATAAATAAAAATCATTCTAATAAATCTGTTATTTCTATTCAATAAATAACTTTTCTATAAAATAAATAAAACATTTTTTTTCTACAATATTATGTAGGATTATTTGCTTAAATAACTAATTATCCTGTTTCGAAATAATCTCAGATTGTGTATGTTTAATATATATATATATATATATATATATATATATATATATATATATATATACATTCCAATTTAAAACTAAATTCTATTAAGTGTTCTCTAATTACAAAAATATGATTTTATCTAAAATAAAAATAAATATTATCTACATAATAATTTAAGACTTGCTTTATATACACAAGCATATATATATATATATATATAATATTTTTGTATTATAAAATTTTATGAAAGAAATAATAACAATACAAGTGTTTAAGTGAAACGTTATTTTACGAATAACAAAGAACGGAAATTCGCTAATAAATCACAAATTTGAATAGATTTTTTTTTTATAAATAATGTATAAAATATTAACATTAAAAACAAGCCAAATTTACATATTGCAGTGATTAATGTGTAAGGGGGCGATTATCAACAATTTTTTGACATATTTAACACATTTATGGAAACCAGAAGTAGGTGCAAGACAATGAAAAGGCTATTTGTTTATTTATTTAATTGCCAGCCTTGAATAAACACCTGCTTATCCGTCAATGAATCATCATATAGATGCAATATATTTTAACATCGTTTCATTAGACGCGTGGTATCGAGGATGTATACATATATATCTGGTAGATCGTTGGATGTTGACCCCATAAACGCGGTTGTGCGAGACTTCCATAATATATTAATATATTGTTGCACAATATAATTTAGAGAACATCATGTATTAAAAGGAAAATGATTAATTGTTAAAAAATATATATTAATGAAATTACCACTTACCTGTCACTCACGAAACCTTGATTCACAAATTAGGACCAGTAATGTAATATATATTGTGGAGTTTCGTCATTAAAACATTTTTATTTTGTTGTTATAATAATCTATTATTAGAATTATATAATTTTAATAGCTAGTATATCCAATATATATTTTCCCTCTTTTATATATAATCGGTGTCACAATTATTTGCACGGTTGAAAATGCATAGAAAAAAAAGATTGAAATCTAAATAACATTTAAATAGTTAAACTAAAATAACTAAATCATGTTTATTACTTTGAATCTAAATTTATGTTAGGAATTTTTTAATGAACTATTGAGACATATTTTATCTAAATTTTTTTATAAATTTAAAAAATATTTAATATATATATATATATATAATTTATCTTTTTTATATTAATATTCGTTATTAAACAGAATATCCTTATATTTAACTTGATACTATAAACATAATAAATCTATTTGTAGTTTAAAATATTTTATTATATCAATAAAAATATTAATTTTCTTTGCGACTCATTCACTAACAAAATATCTGTATAAAAAATATGCTTCATAACACTGCAACCTCTGACACATGTCAAATCGTAGTAAAGACGTCATCTCTAAATAAGCGCAGTCAACCGGAAGTGACTTTAAAACTTCGAAATGAAAGACATTACCTCTTTGTAAAAAATGAATAAGCAAATATAAAAGATTTCTTGTACTAAGCAAACTGATTTCTAGAGGCCTTTATTTTATTTGAACTGTTCATCGTCGGTGTATATATACATATATCCTGCATAAGGGTAACTACGCAGTTAAAATGGTTGATTGTTGGTTTTGTTTTATAAAACAGGTGTTTATCAGGTTGATTTTCTCATGGGTCGTGTGAAAGTTTTTTTGAACATTGAATAAGTCACCTGATATATATATATATATATATATATATATATATATATATATATATATATATATATATATATATATATATTATATTCTTTATTGAAATATACATACTGTGTTAATCTCGTAAACATGTCACATTTCACACTACTTTTAGAGGTTAGTAACAAAATTTAAACATGATAGATATAAAACTTAACTATTCTACTACATTTAATGAAAATTCACTTATTATACTTTACTATATCTGCATATTAATTTATTTCTTACATTCTATTATTAAATTATATTTCAATTTCTAGTCTTTTGAAACAATGTTTAAAAAATTTACTAAATTAACCACAGTTACCGATTCCATACATACACTGATGCTAGTCTAATTGATATTGAGAAGTAAGCTTTCTCTTAATAGTTCCAACCCTTTCAATATATACATACATATATATACATACATATATATATATATATATATATATATGTATACGAATATATGTATATGTGTGTATGTATATTTATATATATAGTATTTAAATAAAGAAATATAGATAGTAATTTTTAGAGATCAAAAAAATATAAAAAGCACTATAAAATTTCAATATAATTGATTTTATTCTATATGAAAAACTATCATAAATTTAAAATAAAATAATAAAACTATTATAAGTTTATGGAAAAATAATATTTAAAAAGTAAATTTAATTTGAAACTAGTTTAATAAAAATATAAATATTTTTTCAGTGCAGCTTCAACATAGGTTAAATTTATGTTTAAAAAATTTACTATATATATATATATATATATATATATATATATATATATATATATATATATATTTGTATGTATATATATATGTATATATATATATACAATAATCTATAAAAGTACAATAATAATTACATCAATACATTTAAAAATTGTATAGTAATTATTCATTTGTATAAAATCATGAATATAAATTTTAAAATTATTAGCTTGTACTTTCTTATTGTTATTATAAATATGATATTAATTTTATATTAAACAAATAATAGTCATCAATTTATAAAAAGCAAACTTGGTTATAAATTAATAATTAATTATAAATATACAAGGATTGAATGAAAAAACATTCCTTAATTAAAACAGTTAGACATTTTAAAGAAAAAATATTGTAAAAATATTATAAAGGAGCTAGAAAAAATTTAAATATTGCTTTTTAACTTCCAAAAAGTAATTATCTATTTGATATCATTTTGAAAAAAAATCATTATAAATATAAATTGTAATATATATATATATATATATATATATATATATATATGTATGTATATTTATACATATATATATATATATAGATAGATAGATATATATTATAATTTCTTTATAATATATATATATATATATTTTATATTTTCTGCTTATTTTTCTTATAAAATAGTAAACTTCAAGAGATTTTAATTATTTGTATAAATTTATAAGACACTCATAATTATTTTCAATTGAGAGATTGGAAATCTAATCTATTTTTAAAATTCAATAGGATTATACCAAACATACATACATACAAACACACACACACACACATATATATATATATATATATTATATTTTCTACATATTTTTCTTATAAAATAGTTAATAGTAAATATATGTATATATATAAGTATATATATATATATATATATATATATATATATATATAATATGTATATATATATATATATATATATATATATATATATATGTATTACAATTAATGTAATAAAATATCGAACTTTATGTCTAAATTATTTACTAGTCTGGATTGTTAATCATTGTAGCATAACAAGTACTTAAAAATAATATAAAAAGTTATTTTGGAAGATTGTTTTTCTGAGTATTAATATTACCTTCTTTTTCAATGTTATTATTGCGTTAGATATTATTTCGTAGAACAAAAATGTATAAACTTTATTAATATATCAAATCCGTTATAAAGGAAAATTGCTTTGATAACTATGCAGTTCAATAAATCTATTTTATGTGATGTTCTTGTCGTAGATGTCAAAGGAAACACAATTATAAAGGTGTTATAAAATATTTCCTTATTTCACACAAATAGAAGTTTTTTTTATATCCCGTACAAGCATCAAATTATGTAGTTAATAAATTATATTATACTACGATTCCGAATTGAATGATTTTGTTCGAAACAGGGAATTTTATGGGATTTTTATAGCCATTATTCGAATATACATACATACAACAATCAAACCCGTTAATTTATTTCCTATGTTTCACTAACATAAAAGTGAAATGATGTCTCTGTACGTATCAAATGAATTGAATAAATGGGACATAAAAGATATTTAATACGTTAGATATTTTACATTCGAACGATTTGTTTTACGATTTTTGACTAGCCTTTTACTGTATGACGCGTGCAATTACGTATTGAGTTTATTATTGTGTGCTTTCAGCGAGTGGGTTTAGCTTGTTTAGAACTAATATCGGATTTCAGCATAATAAATAACCTTTGCCAATAATAGAGTTACGCTGTTCACGCTGCTGGAAGCCTTGCTGCAACAATTGCACCAAGCGAAATACACGACAGAGCATTTTGCCAGGAATATACTTTTACTAAATCAAAATGCATGATGTATAAGTACATGATTTAATGTTCATATATTCTTCGCTAGCTATTAAACATTTGTGAATTATTGTTGAGTTAAAAACAATGTTATAACAAACTTTCATACAATATACATACATACACACACACACACACATATATATATATATACGTATATATATATATATATATACGTATATATATATATATATATATATATATATATATATATATATGGGTCGTTTGATAAGTGTAGTAAAAAAAGCAAGTTAAACACAGTTTTTTTGGAAAAAATGATTTTATTTTTTAACATAGCCTTTATTAAGGGGTATACGCTTTGCCCAGCTAGTCTGAAAAATGCATTAACGGCGACAATGACATCCTCATTCGATGAGAAGTTTTTTTCACCGAGCCAAATTTTCAAGTCTGGGAAAAGGGAAATGTCGCACGGAGCCAAGTCCGCAAAAAAGGACGGATAAAAAAATCAATTCAAAGTCTAATTCCTGCAATTTTTCCCATTTTGACGATCGATTTGTGGGACGGCACGTTGTCTTGTTGAAAGAGAACTTTTTTGAGCGCCAGTCTTGGTATTTTCAAACGGACCAATAATGTTCCATAATAGGCTCCTGTCATCGGTTTTCACTTTGTTAAGCAGTTGATCAAAATGATTTCTTGGAAATCTAAAAAAAACAGCCATCACCTTCCCAACCGATAAAACCGTTTTCGCCGTTTCCGGCTCACTTTCTCCAGTCGTTGTTCACTGCTTTGACTGCTGTTTCGACTCTGGTGTGTAGTGATAGTTCTATGTTTCATCCACGGCGATGAATCGACGCAAAAAGCCCTACTCGTTTTTTCCATTTTTCCGGCAACTGCTACAGTGCTCAATTCAAACATCTGTAGGACGTGAACAACGCATCACTTCTGGCTCATATTTCACCTATGATAGCCATGACGTTACCAAATTAATGGTGGCGCCACATCATAGAAATTTTACCAAACTTATCAAACGACCCTCGTATTTAATTTATTTTTCTATTCGTATTATTTTTATTTAATAATTATAGTCTTCATATTATTATATAATGTTATTATGTTACCAATATTAAAAGATTTTGAATTTGTATTTTTTATTAAACGAATTTATTTTCCTTGGGAATCACAAAAAATAGTGGCCATTATCTTCTCAACCGACAAAACAATCTTCACTTTCTTCGGTGCATTCTTACCAGTCGTTGTCCACTGCTTTGATTGCTGTTTCGAATCTGGTGTGTAGTGATGGATCCATGTTTCATCCACGGCGATGAATCGACGCAAAAAGCCCTACTCATTTTTTTTCCATTTTTCTGGCAACTGCTACAATTCTCACTTCAAACATCTGTAGAACATGAACAATGCATCGCTTCTGGCTGAAATTTCGCCTATGTTAATTTGAAAAATGACACTTGACAGCCGTGATGTTTCCAAATGGTTGGTAGCGCCACATCATAGAAATTAAACAAACTTATTAAACGAAACACACACACACTCACATATATATATATATATATATATATATATATATATATATATATATATATATAAAGTATTATGCCACTATCATTTAATTTGGAATGAATTCGGATATAGTCTAGACCTCCTTTTATTCATAGATATATTCATTTATATGATATAAGAATGTAAGTATTAAAATACCTAATAAAAATACATTTGCTTAATGATGTATTGTTTATTTATTTAAATATGCAAAACTAGTCATAAAACATTTTTAATTTGACTTCGTCATAAAACTAATTGATTGCTAATATAAACTGAGCTGTATGCTAAGTACACTAAGTGAATATTTTTTTCATAAATTTATTTCAATTACATTTAATGATTCATGAATTTGTATACAATGCTGTAAATTATATTCTATAAATTATACACTTGTACAAAAGCCATTTATTTTATTCCAGCCTTAAATCAATTGATATTCAAGGAAGTTTAAACAAAAATTTCTACATCTTTTTAAATATTAAATTTGTAACGATTTGATAAAAAAATAGGTATGTTTATAATTATACATTAACTTTATAAAAAATAGTATACATTTTTTAATTCTCCAGTATATAATGTATTTAAAGTATTGTATTCGACTAACAAATAATTATTAAAAAAAATATAAAATATTCTTATGTAGGAGTTATGAAAACTTTTTTTGATCAAATGGTTTATTTAGTGACTATAAGTATTTTTAAGTAACCAAATATATGTATAATTGATTCAAATACTACTAAATGTATTTTAACAACTGCTTATAATTTGACAATAATGAATAGAAAATTGGGATATTAAAAATAAAATAAAAAATTTTTAAGAAGGTATTCTTAAATAATTTAGAAAAATACGGAAGCACAGTTAACAACCAAACATCAAAATTCCCTCTGTTTTCAGAGTAATAAATATTCCAATTTTCTCCCTATCAATAAAAATCATCCCTTTTATCGTCAAATATTTTTATTCGTGTTCTGATTGGTTGATGGTGATCGCGTGGTTTCTTTTCTGATTAGTTGAAATCAGTCACATGATCATTGTTCTGTTTCACAGTATACAACGAAAGAGGATATACGACTTCAGTGTAAAATTAATGAAAAATTCATTCAAAATATTGTATTCACTGAAGATTTAGAGTAAAAAAATTGTTACACATTTTAACATTTTATTTCTGTTTTAGTGCCACGCAGCGCGATCGCGCTGTTCATAAATTATACTGAAAAGTGCCTCTACATCGATTCTCGATGTTCATTTGATGGTATTTTCGAATTCTGTTGTAGAGCATCGTCAGTCAAAAGCGCGATCGCGCTGATTGACATTTGTCGAGATCATATTAAAAAAGCGTGACCGCGCTGCTTGTAATTTTTCGAAATCATACTAAACAAGCGTTATTACGCCATGAGGCACTATTCAGTAAGATTTTTATAATGACTCCAGGCACTCAAACGGTTAATATATATATATATATATATATATATATATATATATATATATATATATAGGTACAGATATAGACAGATAGATAACTCTTTTACTTTAAAAATTCAGAATAGATGTTTGGAAGAAATACAGATATTTTTTCTTTTACATTTATATTGTTTAGAGAGCAAAAAAGTAAATTGATACTAAGTTATCAATTCTTATCAGAAGTTTTTTGAGAAGTATACTTGATACATGCAAGTGAAAAACAAATTAAAAACATTTAATATATAAAAAAAATCGATTAGTTATTAACGTCTCATGACATATAGTATTTTTACAAATTATTCTGTTGCACTGTTGATCTTTGTATTGTTTTTCAATATTTAAATTCAATGTACAATCTCGTATTTTACGATTCTAATTCTACTTTATAGTTATTTTACATTTCATATCAATAAAATTTTTATTAAATCTAAACAGATACGTTAAAACACATATGAAGATATTATAGAATATTAAAAAAATATACAATCTAATTGGTCCAATGTGTATAATAATTAAATGGATAATAATTAATAAGACATATTATTTCATTGTTCAATAAGTTTAATAACCTTGATTTTAATAATACGTTTTCAGTATCCTACGTACTTTTTAAAGAATAGTTCCTTTAGAAAATTATACTGAAAATAAATTGAATATAAAATTAAGTTGTTAATTTAATTAACGATTTACACTCATTGAATTAATAAATAGAAAGGTGTTTTATTAAAAATTAAATATTAAATTTAAACTGGCTCATATTTCTACTAGTACTAGTACTAGTTTTTAAAAATATTAAGAATCAAACGCTTATTAATATTAAATAGGAGTTATTATTAAACATAATGTCTACATTTGTAAGAAAAAAAGAGAATATATGAATATTATTACATTTCAAATTTTTTATAGGTTGGTAGAAAAATAATTGCGGTTTATGACTTTCGAACTCATATACATTTTTCTCTTTTTTGATTTTCCTAGCTATTTTAAGTGGTCCAGAATTGTTTGATGTCTGATTCCTACTTTTATGCAAGTTCTCGAATTGTTGTGCGTGATTCTGATTCAACTAACGCCTTCAGTCGGTCGTAATGAATTGAAGAAGGACGCCCGTAACCTTTGTCATCTTCAAGGTTCTCGTCTCTAGCACGAAATTTTTGAAACTATCATTCCTTAACCGTACATTCCTTAACACTACCCACAACAAAAGCATCGTTGAGTTTATGAGCAGATTATGCTGCTTTATCACCCGTTTTGAAATCATATAAAAAATATTCTTATTTGCTTCTTTTTCATCTTTAATTCCATAGTGTAATTTGAAGCCAAATTAATAATAAAATCAAAGTCGATGTTACCAAAATACAGACCGAAAAATATACTTTAAAATGATTTTAACACTAGATTTACAAGTATATAATAACTAAAAAATAATATTGGCATGTTTGGAATTTTTAAGCATGAAATCAGAAACCCGTCAAATTGATGGGTTCCGTAAATCTAGTGTTAACATGAACACGATAAAATGATATTTTCATTGAACAAAATTAAAGTTAGAATTCCGAAAAAACAAAAACCGTAATTATTTTCCCAATAACCTAATATATTAAAAAGATTAAAAATGTTTAAGGCGATAAATGTTAGTTTATTTTCTAACAAAAATAATATTTTTACAATAAATTTATGACACCTTCAAACCATAAAAATGTTTAATAACTGATTACTGATCATTCTTTATTGTACGTTTTTTTCCCAAAACGATGCCATCATTATCAGAATACCAAAGCATAGAAAATATTTTTCTCTACTCGAGATCACTTAAATATGAAACTGAATTTAGAGCCGCAATGCTGAAAACTATATTTTGATATTTCGACTTATGTAATTAATATCAATGAATGAATATAAAATATTGATTGAAAAATATAAATAGCCATTAAAATTTTGACATTATATTTAAATTATCAAATAAAATAAATAATCTAATAGAATATAAACGTAAAAAAGCATGAATATTCTTCCATGAATTCCATTTCTTCTTAATCAAATCGTTAAGTATATGATTTACCTAATGATTATTTGATATATGATCATTTCATATTCGGTTATAAACTTGTAATGGAAAGTTTTAATTCACGTATATAAAAACGGCTCATAATCATTATAAAATGAACATCTCGTTTAGCATTGGTCTAGCCGAAACAGTAAATCTGTTTAAAAATGTATTAATCAAACATAAAATCTTTTAAAGTCATGTACAACATTAAACTCAAATCATGAGAGCATAAAACAAACTTCCGTATAGCTATAGAACTATCTAATTTATTGTAAAGAACTTTTTTTTCAGAGAAGTCATTAAGTGTACCAATAAAAACAACCACCC
This sequence comes from Acanthacorydalis orientalis, assembly GCA_034766995.1. NCBI lineage: Eukaryota > Metazoa > Arthropoda > Insecta > Megaloptera > Corydalidae > Acanthacorydalis > Acanthacorydalis orientalis. Next base: position 20,573,202 of record CM068320.1, on the reverse strand, counting down.
ACGTACTATATAAATTGATTGAGTCATTTGTAAGAAAATGTCCGTCTCGTTTGACATGACATAAATGCATCGTTTTATTGATGGATATATTTAATTAACGCGATCTCTGTATGACGACCACCGTGAATAATTTATATTGTGTTATACAGTGCTGATAAATGATATAAATTTATTTATGTCTACTGTTATGTAAAGAATCGTAATGTGAATATTATTTCTTATTGAAATAAAAAATCAACACTTGTTCGGTTATTAACTGTAAACGAATTATATGCTTCATGATTCTTCGCAAGATACTTTCAAACTGATACTTGAATAAAAAAAATGTTGATAGATTCAATATGGCTTTATCTAAGACTAATATTTATGATTTTAACATTCATACTGACTGAACGTCTTTAATGTACTTTTGTAAATTTATCTACAGACGGATCTAAAATAAACTAAAGTATTCTTTACAGACAAATCATACACAATTACTTTTTAAAGAACATTGTTAATATCACTATCTATCTGATTCTTATTTTTATTGAGAATACGACTTTAAACATAATAATATATATTAATCTATTATCTATTTTGTACTCAACTACGAATGAGATTGTTTTAATAACGAAAAGAAGTTAATATTTTGAAAAGGGTTAATTGTATAACCTTAAGTCTTAATAAAACTCCCGTGTTTTTTTCTAAGAATCTTTAATGGTTTTTTATATACGAGGCAAAGTAAAAAAATTCGCGGAATTAAATGGAAGAGGGGTAAAACAATATGTCATTTTTTTTCAGTATATTTTCCCTAAACACTTCAGATCTTTGAATAATTTCTTTTAAACTCAAGTAAAAATAATTTAGATCTTTTGACCAAAATGAGCTGAAATTGCTGCCTTGCCTCATCATTGTCGCCAAATTTCCTCCCATGTAACTCTTTTTTCAAATCCGGAACACATAAAAATCTCTAGGGGATAGATCTAGACTATATTGAGGATGGTTCAGAATTTCGAAACCGCAACGGATGGTAATTATTGCAACATTGTTTTTGTGAACAGGTGCGTTGTCTTGTAAAAGCAAGACACCTTTTCTTAATATTCCACTTCTTTTTCCGTTACTTCTACCTTTAATTGTTTTATTACAGTGGCTTAGTATTCTATAGTTATAGTCAAACCCTTATCTTTGTATTCGATCAACAAGATAACGCCTGTTTTCCAAAAAAAACAGTGCCTTAAAGCTTTCAGGCACTTTAAATTCTTTAAGTGGTAGTTTATCCTTCTTATACCACTTCTCGGACTCCTGTTTTGATTTAGGTTGATAGTGATGACCCCACGTTTCATCTCCAGTAACAATTCGGTGCAAAATTTCATCGCGATTATCTTGACAGAGTGTCAATATTCCATCGACGTTTCAACACGGTGTCGCATTTGAAGCGGTGTGAACATTCTTGGTACCTACCTTGCACTGACCTTTGGCATGCCAAAAAGATCATGTATTAAGTCAGTACAAAAATAATCGCAGTTTATGACCTTCAAATTAATATACAATTTTTAATTTAAGTAGTCCAGAACTGTTAGATGACTATGTCTAACTTTTGTGCAAGGTATCGAATTGTTGTGAGTGATTCTGATTCAACTAACGCTGTCAGTTGGTCGTTATGAACTGAAGAAGGACACCCGTGACCTTCTTCATCTTCAAGGCTCTCGTTCCCAGCACGAAATTTTTAGAACCACCATTGCACCGTATGTTCTTTAATAATACCCACAACAAAAGCAATGTTTAATTTACTAGCAGTTTCTGCTGCTTTACCGCCCATTTTTAATCCATACAAACAATTTGCTCTTATTTGCTTCTTTTCCATCTTTGCTAATAACCCAATTTGAAGCAAAATTAACAATGAAACCAAAGCCGATATTAGCAAAATACAGACCGAAAAATGCACTTTAAAATGATATTAACATGAATTCGATGAAATGACACTTTCATTGAAAAAAAGAATTGTAATTTAATGACACATATTTCGATATTATTATATAATCAAATCATGCTTTTTAGCTTATTGTATCTAACATACAATGTAACAATATTAAAATTTATTATTTTTGATAGTTCTTTTTTATAATTTGATCAAAACAATTTAAATTTAATTTTGTATCGAAAGTAATAAACAAAGAATACTAATAATAAAAATGAAAAAAAGGGTGTGAGAGAGAGATGTTTGTGTGTGTTTGGTATATGAGTATGTGTTCATATCACGTAAATACTTGCAAAATAATTAATTTGAAATTATAAATGCAATTATCGTAGGAGCGATGTGCCAAGAAAGCGATTACCTTTTCTACAAAGAAGTCAAAACTTATATTTATGTAAATGAGTAGTCATCCATATATAAACAAATATGATGCGTTTCAAGATGGATAGTTATGCAAATAACCATTCTTTCCAGGTCAAACTGAATAATGTTAAGTGGACAGCCCACGAGTAATTCAATCATTATTTACCTGCTTTTATTTTAAATCCGTCTACTAAGTTTGGGAATATTAACTAAAACACTGTCATGTTTTAATTAAAAACAAAAAATAACTATTACAATAAACTTTCAAAATAATTATAATTGTTTACACACAAGCACATATACAGTTATAGCCATATATATATATATATATATATATATATATATATATATATATATATATATATATATAATGTATAATAGATTTTTCTTTACATAATCTTTAATTATATTGAAAATTAAAAAAATACAAAGTCCATACTTTTTTCCATGAATTGAAATTTAGACTGGCAAAATATCTGAGAAGAGTACAATTTATGAATAGATAATATGATTTGGTTCAAAAGAAATCTATGTCTTGAATGTAGATCTGGATATTAAAATAATTTTTGTTGATGATTAATTAAACGCTGTAGTTGAATCTGATTCATGACAGTGTATAGGATATTTTAAGAATAATATACATGTATTATTATATAATCGTCTGTTTTTAAACTTTTCTTTTCCTAAAAATTCATTGAGAAGATAAAAAATAGACGAATATCTTTTTTTATAAATTAATGGTTAAAAATAAAGCGTGCCTTAAAATATGTTTCCTTTTTCTCAGGAGATAAGAAATTTGATTTTTTATCGAATAAGTAATTGTCATTAAAAATAAATTGTGTATGATAATCAACGATGATATTCTCAATAGTCTCATTAAAATGAATTTATATAAATGCTGAAATCAGTTTATCATTCAAGAATGTTTACTTTTTGGTTGTTTAGAATCGGAATGGCTTATTATTTGTTTCTAAAATTAGCTGTGGCAATAAATATTGATGAATATTATAGTCAACTTTGAATATTAAAAAATCTATAATTTTAATAAATTTTCAATTCCTATAATCACACAAAAATGTTTTTTGGTCAAAATATTTTATATTTGATTAACAATTATTATTTTTACTAAGACAATGTATGTTTCTTTTTATATCTGTGATTTCGTTGATACTTCAGTGATTCACAAGGATTAAAAGCATTAAGACAATTTAGGTTATTACTATGTGTATTTAGACTATGAACCTATAGTCTTTAGCATGCTAAAGTATTGAAAAATTAGTAAAGAATTTTTCAGTTACTTTTTAATTAAAAAAATTCAACTATGAAATCTGGCTTTTATTAAATGTGTATTTTTGTTGAGGAGTTTCACAAATAAATTTTTGCTCGCCACAACTACATTTTTTTTATAATCAAAATATTCGATAATGGATTAATGATTATTTTTATAATGGTTATGTGCATTTCGGCGGCGATCCTATCATTCTTAAACTGCAAAGTTACAGAAAAATCTATTTTGAGCCACAACTCCAAAAACAGATTTTTTAATATTACTATAATTTACTTTTATTATTAGTTTAACTATTTCGGAAATCTAATAATTGGAATTAACGTCTTGATTTTTTTAATTGTAATAATGGAATATTTAATTTGAAAAAGTGTAAAAATTCTATCTATCTAAATCTATTTTTATATATATATATATATATATATATATATATATATATTCAGTAAAATTTCAGAACATAGACAAAAAAACTTAAAGAAACGTGTAGAGATTTTTATTACATTACTAAAAACGATGACACCCGAAGTTACCCGAATTTTTCACGAAAAATTATGATATTGATATCAACAATTACAATGAAATGTGCACTTTATAAAACAACTACGTTACAATATAATTGCGAGAGTGATTATATAAACATACTAACATATATATATATACATATATATATGAATATATATATGTATATGAATATATATATATACATATATATATATATATAATATTATATATATGTATATGAATATATATATATATATAATATTATATATTTAAAACAACTAAGTTGCAATATATCTACGAGAATGAGTATATACACATACTAACATATATATATATATAAACATATATATATATATATACATATATATATATATATATTACGATATTGAACGAATATATGCGTTACGAGCAAAATAAGTCGGGGGAGCGAAGAAATCGAGCGGAGGTAGGCCTCATGGGGGTCGGCAAATGTAGCGATTAATGGACAAATTCCTTTGGTAAAAATTAAAACAAAATTTTATACGATTAATGGAGAAGTAAGTAGTGAAAAAAATCAGTAAATTTAATATTTGAGATAAAGGTATATAAAAGCATGGTATATGAAGAAGATTGAAAAGTAAATTTGTGTGTGTTTATACGCATACATACTCACATTTATACATATCATATATATATATATATATATATATATATATATATATGCATATATATATATATATATATTTATAGTCACTAATATGTATATAAAATATATTCAAAAACAAAATAAAATTGATATGATATATGATTTTAAAACTAATTAACGGTACTTATACAGGCTATTATTTAAACAAGTGAATATTACTCATATTTTTAATTAAATAAAATAAAATTTAATACGCACAAGTATTTAGTCAGGTGCAAAATGCAAATATTTTAAGAAAATCTATTATTATATTTTTATTTGACGAATAAAAAGTAATTTTATATATTGAAGGAGAGACGGGCATAATTTAAAACAAATACATTTAAAATAGACACAATTTAAAATAAATTAGATAGAAATACATACGTACTGATGTATGTATATATATATATATATTTCTTATGAATGTATGTTATTATATTTATCTGTGTGGATATGTTAAAAAAAGGAATTACAATACCAGTGTCCGTTAATTTTAATTAACGCTATTATTCGGTTTTATATTTATTTTAAGCAGCAAATATTACAACTCTCATGAATATATACTGAAATTATATGTTTATTCTCAGCCATTCAAGATAATTTATACATAACATTTATAGATAATCTTTGTATTATATTTTAGTGTTTATAAATTATATTTTAGTACCTATTAGATTAAGTTTATTTCTATTATCCATAGAAAAGTATTCCATCTCTTATCTTTCCAATGCAAGAATCTAATAGAAAAAGTATACGTGTACAAGTAGCGTTAATCTGATAAAAAAGAAATAATTTAGCACTTTGTAGTTGTATAGATATATAATCACACTTTCGAAAAAAAAATATGAAACAAAAACATCTTATACAGTATTACATCTGTGTATATAAATTATATTGTTGATCAAATCTTTCGATATTTTAATGCATGCATAAATAAGAAGCCTCCTATTAATGCATAAAAATAAACAAAACCAAAAACGTGAATATTAATTACACGAAAGATATTTTTAATTGATGGCTTCTATGCAAACATGTAATCAATAGGGCCGATCGAGGGGCTTCGTAAGTTCACTTATGCCCTGGTCGGGGGCGGTAGCTGCCCACGTATGAACATTCCATCTCGGTGGGTTCTCGCGGCCACTCACAGCTCAGGTGATTTGAATAAATCGGATTGGCCCCAAGGTGGGCGCCAGATAACATAATGCCGCACCTGACCTCTTCATACTGTTCGGCGTAGGGATTCTCTGATTTAACGGTGACGTCTCTGTAACCACATCTAAAATAATTTAAATATTAATATATTAACTCATTTATCATTTTTGTTATAAATTTCATGTCGTACTAGTGATGTGCACAATTATATAGATACACACAAATATATATATATATATATATATATATATATATATATATATATATATAATAAAAACACACAATTTGTTTTTAAACAAGTTTATTATATTTTAAATTTATAACATATAAATCTATTATTATTCTTTTTTCAAATTACTTTAGTGTGCCAATTATATATTGGGTGTTGGAATTAATTCGTAGCGTTTTCTTCGTGAAAAAAGATCATTTATTTTAAATGAAATTGAAAAAACATATCATACAAAGTATTGTCCATCGTTATCCACTACTTTTTCCCATATTTCGGGTAGGAGACGAATACCATGTCGGAAGAACGCCTCGTCTTTAGATGCAATCCACGAATCGACCCATTTTTTGCAATCTTCATAAGAATTGAGCTTCTGCCCAGACAGGCCATGACTCATCGATCGAAACAAGTGGTAATCAGAAGGAGCAATATCTGGAGAATACGGCGGGTGGGGTAGGACTTCCCATTTGAGCGTTTCCAAGTATGTTTTAACCGGTTTTGCGAAGTGCGGACGATCATTGTCGTGCTGCAAAATCACTTTGTCGTGACTTTCAAAGTATTCCGGCCGTTTTTCTTTCAATGCATGGCTCAAGCGCATCAATTATAGTCGGTAATGTCCCCAGTGATTGTTTCATCCGGTTTGAGCTCATAGTAGATCACACCCTTATGATCTCACCAAATACAGAGCATGAGCTTGGATCCATGGATATTTGGCTTCGCCGCTGGTGTTGATGGTTGGCCGGGCTTAACCCATGACTTTCTGCGCTTTGGATTGTCGTAATTGATCTACTTTTCATCGCCCGTGACAATTCGATGCAAAAATCTCTTCCTTTTCTCCCGTTGAAGCAGCAGTTCACAGGTAGAAACACGTCTTTCAACTCCCTCGGTTTCAATTCGTATGGGACCCAATTTCCTTGCTTTTGGATCATTTCCACGGCTTTAAGGCGTTTTACTACCGTTGATAAGTCAACTCCCTGCGATTAAGACAATTCTGGAAGTGTTTTACATGGGTCTTCATTAAGCAATGCCTCCAATTCTTCATCGTCGAACTTCTTCGGCTGACCAGGTCGTTCCTTGTCTTCTAAGTTGAAATCACCACTTTTAAAATGTGCAAACCACTTCCAACACGTTTGCTCAGATAGATCATGGTCACCATAAACTTCCACTAAAATACGATGACTTTTGGCAGCACTTCTTTCATGTTAAAGTAATGAAGTAAAACTCCCCACAAAAATAATTTACCCGGCACGAAATTCGACATATTCGATAAAGTACAAAGTGTTGTTATTTACTCTTCAACCAAATGACATATACTGAAACTGACGCCTAAGGACAGCTGTTTTACGGAGAATATTTGGTTAATGGGAACAATGGAAGAATGTACTACCTACGCCATCTCTTGTAAAACGCTACGAATTAATTCCAACACCTAATAATTTAGTATTTAATGTGACATTAACTGAATTTGAACTATTGTATGAAATTAATGTTTCTTCGGTTAAAAGAATCACGACTTTCCCATTAATACAGGGGTTTCCAATAAGGACTCAATTTTTTAATTTGAAATAAAGCACAGAATATGCACCGAATTTTCAAGTTACTTTATAATAAATAATATTTGGAGGAATGCTATTTATAAATGTGAAACATAAACCTAATTTTTCACTATTGTACTACTCTGAATAGCAAATTATTATTTATTAAAGAAGAGATGTCTTGATGTTTTATTATTTATTTTTCTTCTTTTTTTATTCACTTAAGTATTTTAATTCATTTTCAAATAATGAATTATTCTTCTTAAGAAATCGTTTTATTAGTAAAAAAAGAAAAATTAAAATTTATAATAATGATCTATCAATACGCAGTCCAAAATAATATGATCCAACGGTTACTAGTTTTTTGTGATTATCAAAAATAAATTCTTAAAAAATAATTACTTTAATTATTGATCCAAGGTCAGAAATAACGTCGACTTGTTTTATGACGTAAGTTGTTAATTTGTTCGTTAGAACTTGATATTTACGAATTCGTTTAACAACACAATTTGTGTATTATTATTTTTAATTTGCTTTCTATTTACAACTTAATAGTATCAATAGTAATAAAACGTATTATCAATAATAACAATAATTAAATATTACCATAAAAGAAAAGCAATGCCAAATAAAATTAAACTAAATATATAGGAGCGGGCGTACATAAAATGTTTAAATATTCGAGAAACATTCCGTGAATCACTGGCCTGCAACCATTAATGGGCAAATGAATATATCACGCCAGTTGAAAATAGTGAATTTCGAGCTGACAAAATAAATAACTACACAATGTGTATATATATATATATATATTACTATTAATACGTTTTAAATTTCAGATATTAAAATGTAATTGTGAAATGATCTCAAGATGGAACTATGCGTTTTTCCGGATGTTCTCTTCTTTTAGAATAATTTTACATAAAATTCCAATAACAATATATTTTCATAGTAAAAAGTAATAAATAGACATATTTATATAGCTTTCACGCATACTAGTTGCATATTCGGCACAAATATTTCATAGATAGAAATTATAATGTGGGCAGTCAATAGAAAATTCATATTACAATAAGTAAATATTACGAATAACTGCTTGATATATTATTAAATAACACTGGATATATTTTGTGGTTTATTGTGCATTGATCCGGTATAATGTGCTATTTATTCAAGTGTGGCAGTCAACATTATAACAAGAGGCTTGATAAAGTAGTTTGACCATAGCGACCTAACGCTCATCATTAGACCGTCTTGCTCAATATTGGGACGGGATTACTGGCTTACAATGCGCAAGTAAATTATTATACACACACGTTCGCAAGTTTTTAAACATCTTTATAAATCTTTCACACAATTGGCACACAAATACGTATATATATATATATATATAATAAAAAGTATTCGTATTTTTTATGACAATTCTTCTAATCTTTTCTTATAAGAATGTCTCTATAAAAACAAGAGTGAAATTTTTATAAAAGCCTTGCAGCCATTAATATTTTAGTTCCGGTGATTCCGATTTTCATTTTCCTTATAATTGCTCTAATTTGTATTGAAGACTGGTATTATTGAGATTCTAGACGTAAAATAAAGATATTTATTCAGTTTGTACATAAAAATGAATCACAAACGATAATAATTAACACATTTCGGACCAGTAGTTCTATTGCTAGCTTTACCCAGTGGCCAGCTATGTTTTTGGTGAATGAATACAAAAAAGCTTTTGCATAAATTTTGAAGCCACGTTTTATAATTAAATATCCATTACATTTTGAAGTTATTTATTACATATTCTTACAAGCTAATATATTTTTGAAGTATGATACTTTGTAAGACACTCTGTAATATGAAATGGAACTAAACAAAGCTGGCAAATGTAACGCGTTTTTCTCTTCTCTTACCGTTACTTTTACATACTTTGCAAACTTTAATAAGATTTTCTTTTTGTCTGAAGATGGAATTAGCACAGGAACGTGCTACTTCATGTTGCCTGAAAATTTTTGCGAATGATCTTTCTGGGGAGCTCTCATATTTCTAACATTTGATGGGCCAGGATTGCTGAATTTTGAATTTCCTGATTTACCTGATTCGGATGAGATCCACTCTATTGCTACAGTAAAAAGAAAATCCTTATATCTTATTTGGCTTTGTGAATTGAGCACTTGATAAATTCTTAATGAATAGTCCACAATTAAAGTAAATCACTATTTTCTTTCTCCATTTTATCGTTTTCTCTCCATTTTATCGTTATGATGAAATCGTCATCCGAATCATTATAAGCAACAATTAAAAATTTGACTAGATTTTTTTTTTTGATTTGTGACATAAAAAAGATTTCATTTGTGAATGTAAATTTCGTCACAGTATCAGAACTACATTATAATAGTCAGTTCATTTGCATTCGAACTGCGTTTTACTCATACAGAATAAATTATTTATTTTAAAGCAAGAATAATAATTATTTTTTTAAATGTTGTTTTATTATTTATAATATGTATCCACTGTATTAATACCTTCTTGTTTTTTTTCTTGCCAGTAAAATAATGTCACTATCATCAAAATCATTGCTCGATCTCCTAACACAATCACTTTCTAAAGAATTTTCATATTCTTCAAAAACAAATTCATTATCATTACTATCTTGAACCAATTTGCTATCAGTTACATTTAAAGTCATGGCGAACGGTGTAATTTTTGATTTCTTCGGTCAGAGAAACTACTAAATACTGATCAGGAAGAATACTGAATACAGAAAGACAGAATACTGTAATTAGGTGGAACTATAATTTAACTGTAAATCACAGTATTTTTATTCTTTATTGTACTATATTGGGGGCACAATTCGAGTACAACGCCAACTAATGTCTGTATCTGGGAGGAGTACTTCGAATCCAAAGAGTTAATAAACACATACAAGTTGTCCATTAACTAAATATAGTTTATTAATACATATTTATATTTTATGAAATATAATATGTCAAATATATATATATATATATATATATATATATATATATATATATATATATATAAGAACATTAATATGATTACGAGAGTGACTCAAGCGTAAATATATATATAAAGCACATTAGTTGTGAAATGAAGTAACTATGACATTAAATCAGATAAGATTGATCTTTAAAGATTACAGACTGATGTATGAATCAAACTTATCAATATTTATTAATAATTATGAATATATAGTATATACATGCATTCAGTCAATAAACATTGAAGCATTGTAAATTTAATTATAGATTATTAATTTATATTTACTATTTTCAAAAAAGGTATACTTAACAATGGCTTTGGAATTATGTTTTATATTATGAATTGTAAGTTTTATAATTAAATTTTTGATTCTCAATTAATTGGAGTATCACTTTAATCATAAGAAGCGACCTCGTTATTTTTCTCTATTAATTTGATAATTAAGAAAACGTATTCGTGCTTAATTGATAATTTATGTCTTGTTAAATATTTAGACAGTTTTGAGTCCAAAAAATATATTTCAGTCTTCAATACTCTAGGATCGGTCTATTGAGATATATATAAAAATAACAATCATTGTAAAATATTCAATTTAAACTTAATGACAGTCCACTGGACAATTTATAGGAAAAAAATGTCTAAGTATTACACATGAACTTTTATATGGAAGATAAGAATAATCGATTATTATAGTATCTTCCGTTTATATTTTGAAAAGAAACTTAATCAATTATTTACTTATATAATTAACTTATTTTAATTTTTTGTTATATTTGGATTTTTTCTAGTTGAGAATTCATTTAAACTAGTCTTATTATGTTTCTCTAGACTGCACTTCCTCATTATTACTAAGACCGGTTTCGATTTATTTGTTACCTTTAAGTTCGTTTGCTGTGAATAATTTTAGAAAACACATTAACAGCATAAAAAAGAATAGAAATTCACCGAATACGTATTAACACCGATATAGGAGTTCGACAATGTAATAAAAATAATAAAAAAATAAGAATATAGTGAATATTTTTGAAAGTTTCGAAATTTATAAAAAGAAAATCAATGATAATGTACAAAATGAAAAAATAAATATTATAAAATGTATTCAAGGTATTAAATAAATTGCATTATTTATATATATATATATATATATATATATATATATATAATAAATCAACACTGAATTGAATTAAATCAGTTAAATTTCGAGTATAAAATATCAAACCTTACTCATCAAGTTTATTTGAAGAAGAATAATACGTTGAATTAAAACATAATAATAATTAGCAAAAATTAAAGTCCACTGGAACAAAATTAGATTATTCCTTCAATTTTACTACATATATATATATATATATATATATATATATATATATATATATATTTATTTATTTATATAGAGGTTGATCAATTCAGGCTTCTACATGAAAGTATTAAAAGAAGCCGCAGAAGTTAAGAAAAATCATTACTTTTTATTTAGTATTTTAGTTTAATTGAATACTAAGTACTAAATAGGAGTTAACATGTTTTTTTAATTTTTTTTTTCTTTTTTTAATATTTTCGTATGGAAGCTTAAGTTGAATCGTCTTCTCTCTCTCTCTCTCTCTCTCTCTCTCTCTCTATATATATATATATATATATATATATATATATATATATGTATATATTTATATGGATATATAAGGTGATTCAATTCTGGCTTCCACATGGAAGTCCTGAAAGGGATGGAAGCCTAAGTTGAATCGCCCCCTCCCTCTCTCTCTCTCTATATATATATATAAATATATATATATATATATATATATATATATATATAAATATATATATATATATATATATATATGTACATATTTATATGAATATATAAGGTGATTCAATTCAGGCTTCCAAATGGAAGTCCTGAAAGTGGTCGCAGGGGTTAAGAAAAATTGTTATTTTTTATTTAGTATCTTAGTTTAATTGAATACTAAAATACTAAATGAGAGATAATAGGTTTTTTTAATTTTTGTTTTCTTTTTTTAATACTTTCATATGAAAGCCTAAGTTGAATTACTATGTATATATATATATATATATATATATATATATATTCATTAGTACTAGTAATAAATAAATAACCTGTTTATATTTTAAAGAAATAATAATTAATTTATTAAAAAGTATTTTGGTGTGAATGTATTTCTAATTTGCATAATATTTAGGAAAATAATGATTATCAATAAAATAAGTTTTATAATATTAAAATTACAGGAATTTCTACAAACAAATGTAAATTTATTATACTTTATTGAAAAATCTTATGACATTGAAACATAAAGACTGAGCTTATTTTTTAGTTTTTTCCTCTTCTTATTGCCCTTATTTTTTTTACTCCAATATTATTGAAACTGACAAATAACAAATACATGTAAAATATTGAAATTCGGTTCTAATTTTATATTAAAGAATTTTAACTAAAAACATTTAATTTGATGATTTCTGTTGTTTAGACAATATTATTTTTTAATAATTCGCCATTTCTAAATGAATTGTGAGATGATAATGCGTATTGCTAACAACTAAAATCATACTGATACTTAAACTTTGTTTTCTCGTTTACTTATCATGTTCGCTCTCTCTCTCTCCCTCACTATAGATATATATATATATATATATATATATATATATATATATATATAATATTCAATTAGAATTGACACAGTACAAGTCAGTCACCTTTGTGACGACCATTGTTAATTTTAGAATCGCAATTCGTCTAAATAATGATTGTGTCCATTACACCTTTCATAATTTTCTAACAGCATAACATATGAAAGTAAAAATTTTGACATCCAATAAATTGAAATAACACCATTCATTTGTTTACCACTAAGTTATATCACTGTTTCGATACTTATCTTGATCTTAAAGCTCGTACCAACCGTGGCAAACATCAATCATCTTATTAAAAATTTTTTTACAAACATTGCGTCTCTCGGATGTATTAGTATTTATTCATAAACACAACAGGTGTTTTAGTCGACAAACTCTAGCTGAGATCAAATCAGATGAAGGCAACGCATTTTCGATAAAACAAGTTCATTGATGCAAGTAGCTTAGTTGATCGGTTTGAGTAGTTGCTCGTAATAATAAAAATAATAACAGATTTATTATGGTTAACATTTATATGACGTGTGTAATTAATAATATCTAGTGTATGTTAATACTTAACTATAATTAGTTTTAATTGACGTTACATTCTATTTGATTTGTTTCTGATTTCTAAAGAAGACAGAATTAATGATCCTTACAGTAGACGTTCATTTATTTAGATATATTTACAACTTAACTTTCATAGCCTATACATACATATTTTTTATACATATTAATAATGTTATTACTATTATTCAAAAAACTAAACAATAAAAAAATCTAAATTATAGTATGAGAGATACTTAAGAAGTTTTCCTTTTATTAACATTCCACAGTCTTTTAAATCGTATTCTTTTTTCAGTCTTGATAATAATTAATTTACGATGAAATAGAAAACGGTATCGTTTAGATAATAAGTCATATGTATTAAACAGATAAACTTGTTTCACGATAATATCAATGTAATGTTATAAAATTTTAAAAAGTGTTGATGTAATTTTCTTACTTCAGGTTAATCATGAAACTGTTTATCTGATGTTTTCTACATTGAATTAAAATGATAAATATTTTTTAATAATTTATTTAATAATAAATTTAATGTATAAATAAAATAAAACATGTTATGAAGATAATAAAAACCATTTAGTGGTTATTCTAAGCAATCGCATTACTTTTATTTTTTTTTAAGAAACTGATGCAAATAACATTAAATAATTGTAAAAAATTCAGTTTATTCGATAACTTTCATTGTATGCATTGAACGAACTTTAAATTATTTGTAAATCCGTACTTAGGTTGGGGATAGGTTTTAGGGTAGAGTATTGGGTTGGTAGAAAAATAATTACGGTTTCTGATTTTCAAATTCGTTTTCATTTTTCTATTTGTGGTCGAAAATTGCTAGATGATTAATTTAAGTAGTTTTAAGTCCAGAACTGTTGGATGAATAACGTCTAAATTTTGTGCAAGCTCTCTATTTGTTATTTTTTGTGCAAGTTCTGATTTAACTAACACCTTCATCTGGTCGTTATGAACTTAAGCATGCCCGCGACTTTCTTAATTTTCAAGGCTATCGTCTCCAGCATAAAATTTCTGAAACCACCATTGCACCGTACACTCCTTAACAGTACCAATACCAAAAGCTTCGTTTAGTTTACGAACAGTTTCTGCTCCTTTTCATCCGTTTTGAACTCATACAAAAAATACTCTTCTCTGCTTCTTTTCCATATTTAATTCAATAGCCCAATTTGAAGCAAAATTAATAAAAAAATCAAAGTCTATGTTACCAAAATACAGGATGAAAAATGTACTTTATAATGACATTAACATGAACACGATGAAATGACATTTTCATTGAAAAAAGTTAAGGTTAGAATTCAGAAAACAAACACTGCAATTGTTTTCCTACCAACCTAATATATACACATTTGCTTATTAACAGTTCATAATTAGGATTGATATTTCAATTTAATGATAAATAGAAGTATAATTAACTACATTTTTTACTATAAATATATAACATGTTTCAAATATAAATTATGATTTTTTTAATGTTTCAGTAGAAACTGACATTACAGTTTTGACTATTTCAATTACTATAAAGATAAGAATTTTGCTTTGAGTTTCTACTTAGATTTTTATTTTTTTAAAACCAGTATATACTTTAAAGTCGATTCTCAAATCGTTTAATATCAGTTAATTGTATTATAAACTATAAAATTGTGTATTTGCCGTTATAAAAAGATATTTGTTTTAAAATTAAAAAAGTTTTATGTAGACATGTCACTTCATCTTGAAAAAATCATTATGGCTACCAAAGAATCATTCAATTACTTGCAGTCCAAACTTGTGTAGAAAGTTGTAAGTATTTATGTAAGATTTATAGAAATTTTATACATATATATATATATATATATATATATATATATATATATATATATAATAGAACGTGGGTGTTTATTTTCTATGGATTTTATTTTTTCAGTTTTATATTTGAGTAAATAGTTGTAAATTAATAGAATATGAATTTATATTTGTTATATATTGTATTTAAATGTCTATATTTTCTATTGAGTACCTGTCGAAATTTTATATTTGATGTAAGATGTAAGAATACTTTCATTATCTTTAAATATGATGTTATCATTATTTCCTACTTTCTATTGACAGTGACATCTACAATATAATTTCTATAAGTTGGTTCCTAAGTATGTATCATAAATCACGTTTCACGAATATTTCTAAATGATGTGACAGTAAATAAAAGAATGTTTAATTTGATAGATGTTTCGATAAATATACAAAAACATACAATTAAATATAACGTCAGATTTATTTTTAGAACAGTTTCAATGTTCTCGATTGTTTTATATTTATGAGAATTGATAGATTTCATTTTAAATATTGTTTGAAACACGAGAAATATATTAATTATGTTTTGAATTTAATAGTATTTGTTGTTAGTTTTTGACTGTAATTTTTTTTAACGATACTTTTTAATTACATTTTTTAAACATTTATTTCTGTTAATTTAAATGAATATATCTAATTTTTGATGAACCGTTTATTAATGTAAAATAATCATATAGGTATAAACAGAAAAATAATTTATAAAGAAAAATGGATTTTTTATTATTAGTAAATGTTTTATAAATAATAAAGTCAGTATTTAAAAAAATATAATGTTAGTTCAAAAATATTCCATGACACATAAAAATAGAAAGTAAAAAATTCTCCATTTATATATATATATATATATATATATATATATATATGTGTGTGTGTGTGTATACACTCTGTAAATATAAATATGTATGTATATATATATATATATATACATTGATTGTTAATCATTTCTATTTTTATTTTCATAAAATCAATTTCATACTTTTATGTGAGAAAAAATATGCATTCAAGTGTTTAAATTATTTCTCATTTTCATTCAAGCATTGTTGACATCGTTGAAACTGAAGTGCATCGTCATCTAAAATATCTTTTGATTTTGGTTTGATTCGTGCTATTGAAGAAGAATGTATTCCGCTTCAATAGCTTGTCGTAATTCAGGGATAATTACTTGCTCTGTGGAATAAATTTTATCTTCGATATATCACCATAAATATAAATCCAATAACGTTCAATCTGGAGAACGCAAATTGTATTCCATAATGCTTCTTTCTCCAACCAATTTCTTTGAGAAAGTTTCATCCAATTGAGCCCTAACGTCGAGATGATAATGCGGAGGTGCTTCATTGTGTTGGAAATAAAATTCATCATCTTCAATTAACTCATGAATGTGTGGGATAATTGATTCCTAAAGTAAGTTAAGGTATACATCAGTAACAGTGGCATGAAAATAGAATGGTCCAAACAAATTCAAGGTAGATAATACTCACCACATTGTAGTGACCGATTAATTCATTTTGTTTCTCATTAAGGAATCGATTTTCGATTATCCGATATAAACAATTGACGATTTAATGTACCATTCGACTTGAATCTTGCTTTATCACTCCAAACGATCTGATTAGAGAACAAAGCGTTCTCTGAAGATTTTTCTTAAATACCATTCGCAAAATTTCACCCTTCGATCAAGATTACTTCATTCACATTCTGAACTAATATTCGAATGTAACTTTTCCATCCTGCATGCCTTAGAATGTTATGCAGAATTCAGTGTTATCATTTCACGGATAGTTTGTCAGACAATTTTCTTTTGTCCGTTGGAAAAATTCCAGTACCCTTGTGATCTCGTGGATGTCCAATGTCTTCCAGGTTGTTGTCTGTGAAAATTTTGCATAGTGCCCGGTTCAAACTTATCACGAATTGTGAGAGGTGTGGATGATTCAGTGTGGTATCTATTTATAAGTTTTCTCTGGAGTTCGTTGATATTTCCAACTGCGGTTACTAATTCAATATACATTTTCACTGTTTAAATATAAATCTGGTATTTTCCATTATAACCTATTACAACATATATTCTATTATAACCAGCTTGTAAATGAAAAAGAAAAAATATTAACGAGTTATGGGCTGATAAAGGGTGTATAGATATTTTTTGGGGCCCTGCATATACAAACAAAAAAGTTTTTAATGTTATTTTTATATGATATATTCCCTAAATATTTCATTTTTAATTTTTTGTTATTACATTATATTTTCTTAAATATATTTTTTTAGAAACAGCTTTTACTTACCCCTGTATGTAAGTATTTGCTTAATACGCCAATTAAAAAAAACTATTATTATATATTACAGAACGAATATTATAAATTGATATGATTATGAAATTAAAATCGAACATTAACATAAATTAAAATTTATAATTGTTATAAAAATAAATTATTAGTAAGTAAGTTGAAATAAATTACTTTATGAATATCAATATATCATTTTACAATTGAGAAATATTTGTGGTGTTCACTTTATAGACATTTTATTACATTTCTTCAAATACAAATAGCTACAAGTTTATTTTAATGAAGAAATAAATTTTTTTTTAATACTGATAAAAAATATATTGGATATAAATTATAAAAGTGTCAATTTTACAAAATCCATTAGTAGATGCAATTTTTTACGATCACCTTAATGATAACTACATGTCAATAAATGTTTTTAATTGTACATTCCTCATTAGTTTATCTGTAAATTGAGAATATACCGCAATTTATAAGCGTCTGATTTGTCGATATCTATAAGCTAGAGGTCGATGTGGGTGGCAATATAACTCACCTGCTAGAGTAGGCACATAACTATTATACCTTTGTGAAATATCTACTCTCTGCAAAAGTTCAACCGTTCATAAACTAAATTAACATACATGACGCACCTCGATGTACGTACATGAGTATATACATAACATGTACGCTGTAATGAATCCAAACGCTCGGTTTGCTTTCTTAACATGATTGCGTTCTGCAAGACATTTATTAATTTGAGTGAATTGTTGTTGTTTTGTAATACGAATTGGTTATGCTATACCTGTTAAGTATATCATTCAATTATTAATTTTCAGCTTTTAAAAAGAGACATTATATATTTTAAATAAAAAAAAAATATTTCATTTATGATAATATTTCAGAACTTACACTCAAAATCAAATTTTAAATATAAGTAACGCGAATCTTTTTTTTAAATATCTGATAATATATTGATATTATTTAATACTTGAACACAAGAAAAAATAATTTTTAAAATAATTATTGAATACTATATTTGAATGTAGGTATTATATATATATATATATATATATATATATATATATATATATATATATAGGTATATATATATATATATATATAAGATGATTCAATTTATGTTTCCATATAGCAGTATTCAAAAAAAATTAAAAAATTCATGTTCTTTTTAATTTTTGCGATTTTTTTTGAATACTTTCATGTGGGAGCCTAAATTGAATCTCCCTATACTTTTAAAAATCCTATCTTCAAAGCAAGTACATTAAATTACCTTTTCCACATCTAAAAATGGGGTAAATATATGAAATTTCTAAATATATTAAATTACATTTCAAAACTAAACCAAAAACATTAATACAATTAAGTACAGAGTTATTTTTATAATTAGGTACATATGTCAGTGGCGCAGTCAGGATTTAATCTTAGAGTAGAGGCGAGTTGAACGGATATTTTTTTTAATATGAATTGAATAAAATTTATTAGATTGTTTTAAAAATTTATTTAAATTATAAAATCCATTTTTCTTTTCTTTTTACAAAGCTCTTGAATTCCTTCAGTCATGGTTAGATTAATTTCTCTGTGTATACACAGGAGATAGTGAGAGCGGATTACATTAATCTCTCTGTGTATATAGGAGCTTTGAGGGGTAGAGAGTACCCAAGCCTTTTAGCACCCTCCCTGGGTGCGCCACTGACATATGTAATTAATTTTTGTAATATCAAAATTAATGACAATTCTTTTTGTAAAATTTAAATATTTATGTTTTAATCAAAAAATCAATATATTTGAAAATGTCGAGTAATATTCATAAAAAGAGATGTAAATATGAGATATAATAACAAAGAGATATAATATATATATAGAAGTAAATAACAGATCGAAATTATTTTTATTTTTTTTAAATGGACACTAATTTAAACGTAATATTATTATTTTGTATACCAGGGAGCTCCATCCCTGTTCGTTGTCGCCCTCCGCTCGCTAACGCTTGCTCACCCCTTACAAATAACAGATATTAACAAGTTATACGCACAAATAAACTGGGTAAAATGAAAGTCGTTAAAATTTCGATTGGAAAAGATTATAAAAATTAACAACAAAATACAATGTTAAAATGTGTCACACTTTTTTTACTCTAAAGTAGTGCACTTCATACTGTCTTCCGCGGAACTCTGGAGTTCCGTGCAACCTCTTCAGGGGTTCTAAGAGTCAAAGTCAAAATTGGAAAAAATTTTCGAAGAAAAAACCCGAAAAGCTAAAAATACAAAATATTTAATTCATAATAAAATCTTTTATTTCTATAAATACCTATTATAACTATAACTGTACTTATGGGTACACATTACGACCCCACTCAATCAGATGTAAATAATAAAAGACGGTCATGTACGATGGGTGGTTTTCATAACTTGTGCGGTACGCATCTGGAGTTAAAGCAATTTGTTTCCACAGAACAATTGAAATAGAGCCATTCGACCTGGACATTTTATTTTCCCATAATGAAATTATGTATTAGTAGAAGAATTTTTAACACAGATTCTAGAACATTGTCTAATAGTAACTTTCTCAATACTAGTGTAGAAGAGATCTGTATATTTTTTTTTTTAAAAAAATTATAATGTTAAGAGTTCTGTCGTTCGACAAAGTTTGAAAACCACTGCTCTAAAGGTTCAGTGAAAACAATACTTTGAATAATTGTTTTATCAATTTTACACTGAAAACTTATACGCTTTTTCGTTGTACACCATGAAAAAGCTACATACATGTGACTGATGTCAACCAATCAGAACAGAGACCATGCGATCTCCATCAACCAATCAAAACACGAATAAAATATCCGAAATTGTGCACGGGACTGTTTTTTTATTATAAAGAGATTTTATAAAAACGTATAAACTTTTTAAATTGAATTTTATTAGGTCGGTAGAAAAATAATTGCGGTTTATGTCCTTCAAATTCATATAAAACACTGCAATTATTTTCCTACCGACTTAATAAAATGTTTCATTTAAATCGAATGTAAAATAAAAATGATTTTTTTAATAAGAGTATTGAAAACGAAAAGTAAGTAATTGTTAATAAATAAATAAATTTTGGAGGATATCTATTCTTATTTTTTGAATTGAGTTACAAATTATTTAGGAAAAGTGTACATAGATCATTTTTCATACAAGAAATAAATTATATCTAAAAAAAGAAATAAAATATATATAAAATAAAACTATATATTAAAAAAAACAAAGATAAATCAAAATATTAGCATGAATTCTAAACAAGTATTTTTTTTAAACTGAACGATTAGAAAGATTAATAAAGAAAGATTAAGTAGTTAAAATTAAATATAAGGATGTTTAAAAAACATCTTACTTGAAGATAAATTGAAAATAGTGAACTTTATTACATCTTCCTCTACGATTCTATTATGACTCACTGTCAGTATTAATAATGTAAATGAAATAGTATATTAATATGACATTTTAATTGATAACTAATTGAAAAACTGAAAAAATAATATACATTTATATAGTTGTAATAATTTTTTTATATAAAACAAATTAATTAAATTAAAGATCACATATTTAAATATTTAATAAAAATTAACATTAATGCAATTTATAATACTGTTAATTAATAAAAAATTAGGAATCGAAGGGATTTTTAATAAATCTTTTGATTTGTAGCATTTGAGCAATTAATTTTTTAAATGATTATTGTTAAATAAATATGATAAATTTTTACTTGTATTACACTATTGTTACTGAAACTATTTTTTTATATAATTAGATGTTAATAAATTATTTTGGATATTAATAACGACTTCAAGTATTAAGTACTAGTACAATAATTTGATACAGTTTTACTAGTATGTTAGTATTTTAATTTAAAATATTTTGACTATGAACACATTTTTTACTTTAAAATAACAAGTTTTTTCACAATGCAGCGATTGATTCTTTTTTACCCTATAAGTCACAAAAAAATCTAGTTAAAAATTTTCAATAAATCTCTCAAGTATAAAAATACTACAGAGATCTTTTTGCAGCTTTGTAATCTAAAGTGATTGCATCATCATCGAAATACACTTAAGCAAAATTCATAAATAATTAGTAATTATTTATTAAAAATTTTTGACAAGAAAAAAATGTGATTTGATTAGTGACAAAGAATTCATTTCTGGAAATAATTTTTATTTTTTCTTTTAAAAATATAAAAAGTTTAAATTTATATATATATATATATATATATATATATATATATGTAAATATTAATATATGTAAATATTTATATATATATATATATATATATATATATATATATGTGTGTGTGTGTGTGTGTGTATGTGTGAACTTATATTTTAAATTATTGAAGTATTATAAACAATCACTATTTAAAGTAAATATAAAAAAACCTAATAAATATAAAATGGAATTAACAGACTAATCGAAATATACATAAATATTTACATACTTCTTATTAGTGAAAGATTATTTACTATTGCATCGGACATTCAAAACTAATCATCAGTTTCTTTCTAAACAATGAAGACCAGTTGACTTATGACAGGTACAACGTAGCATTGTCAGAGAAGAAATTGTCTTACTGTGTTGATAACAGTAACCGAAATAATTGATGATGTGTAAAGAATGTGTGACGAAATATTATTGACAGCTGATTGAAATTTTGTAAATTGTTAGACGAATACAAAATTTTCTATTTAAAAAGATATGCATATGAAAAAATATATTAACTTTTTCATGCAAACTGCGACAATGTTACTTTTTTAATATAAAAAATATGTCTTTTGTCATATATAATACTTTCAGTAATAGTTATTTTTGATTTTTTTCATAAAACGAAAATAATTACTTAATTGCGTTCACTAAAATGACTTTAAACTACTGCTTATATTACTGTAGTTGTTAAAAATTCAATTAATTTATGAAAATATATTTGTAGTTAGAAATAATCAAACAAAAGTAATATTTGCGGATATAATATTACATATTGAATGAATATAATTTATTGAAATGTAAAGTTAGTTGTTTTTTAACGAAAACAGGCCTTTAATCAAATGATTATGAAGATATAAGTGTCAGTAAGAATTATCTTATATAAAAAAGGTTTATTAGGAATAATTTCATACAATAAAGGGATATTTTTCAATAAATTAGTGTACATTATATATACATATATATATATATATATAGTAGTATAGAATTTAAAAAAAATACAATTTATAAGTTGACGGTTATTATATTCGTTGGTATTGTTATTTAAATAGTTTCAAATATTCAGCAATAAAAAGATTCTTAACTCTGTATAATTTATGTGCATCATAAAAATACAAATATGGAAAAAATCGGCCAGAATTATCCAACAATATATTATTACAAACAACAGATTTACACATATAAAACAAATAAAATTCTGGAAAAATACGTGTGTGGCATATCGTAACGTCAAGTGGTACGTATTTAGGTTACACGACCATTTTATATGTGGTAGGTGAGACGAGATTTTCTTCTTATTGTTAATAACTTAGGTTTAACTCTCCTTAAACAAATTATGTTTGTATAACTCTCTTTTTATATGTTCAGATTTATTTTTATATATTAAAAAGTATATTACTAGTTTTGTTTTTTTTAAATACAGTTCAATATGTTTATTTTCAATTTGATTTTTATTATACAGTGTGATTAAATTTAGGCTTCCACATGAAAATATTAAAAAGAAAACGCAAAAATTCAAATAAAATCGTGTTATTTTTTATTTTTTGCGTTTTTTTTAATACTTTCATGTGGCAGCCTAATTTGAATCATCCTATATTCTATGAACTATTATATATATATATATATATATATATATATATATATATATATATGTTTATATTGTATTTTATATTATTCAAAATATTTGTTTACTACTTAATATTAATCTTCAAATATTTATAACTATTTATTTTCAAATGATTTCAGTCATGCTTTTCTTTACGATTTTAAAAAGATAGTTTATGTAAGCTAATATTCCAGTATTTTTTTTATAAAAAATCATTATTTAAATCGAAACAGTTAAGATTAGGATTTTCATTCGATTAATTTATTGTTCATAAAGAGACTCTAGAATTTTCAATTTATACTACATATCAGTGCTTTTTTTAAAACTATAGTAATGCTGAATTAAATACATTTAATTGCATATTTATTTAAGACTTTTTTAGATCAATTTTTTGTAAATATAACAGTTTATATTAACAACGATTGGTGCTCGCTTTGAAGGTCTAACATTTCTTATTAATAAATACTAGAACATCAACTTTTATAGCTAATCGAATACTTTCAAAATGCCAAGAATTCTTAACGTTGCATGTATTATATCACTGACTTATTTTGCATTTGATAAATGTTTTCAATAAAATTTTAATATTAAACTATTGTATATCATTATTTTATTTTAATTTAAATCGATTAATTATATTTGTCACTTCGGAAATATTTTTAATAATTGTGATTAATCAACTGATAGAATAGGAATTTTTGAAGAATACATTACTTTTTTTTAATAATAATGCTACAAGTAAAGAAATTTAATTAATAAAATGTATATCATATTTCATTTCATAAGACAATCAAAAATAATCATATGACAAATATTACTATGCTTTTAATATTTAAATATATTTTTAAATATTTATTGACAATCGTCGAAACGATTTTTTATAAGAAATACACATTCAATTTGATACAAAGTGTTTTTGAAAATAGTATAATAAGTAATAGTTTTATGTTAAAATAACATTTTTTATTAATAGTTAAACAAGATATGATAAGTAATTGTGCCGTTGGTGTTAGTTAGTTTTATCATGTTTCAAAACTCTTAAAATAGCGATGATGTGTGCGTATATATATATATATATATATATATATATATATATATATATATATATATATATATATATATATATTAATAAATCTTTGTGTTGTGTATGTGTGCAGAAACAATAATCAATAAATATTTCAAACTATGATGACACTGGCATAGAAAGAGTCAAACATACAAACATCACATGTTAAATACGTATAAACAATCCGACAATTCGAAAAAAAAATCATATCCCATACATCATAAATATACAAACGCTCATCTGAAACCACTCCATTAAATACATTTCACATATCCACCTACATAGTTGGCGTACCACGATACCTGTACCGCTAAATATACTTAACTAGACATGGTACGATTCAAATATCATGAAATATTACTGTGTTGATATAGTTTGACATAAATACCTTCAGTTATACCGTCACGGAACTAGACACCTATCAAAAAAAGAGACCAAAACGTACACACAATGTTATAAACAAACAGGGTATCTTCCTCGTTCGTGCTTGTTCCATTTGTCGAGCACCATTATATACCTTCTTCGGTTGATTTTATCTGCGCTCGCATATTTTTATCTTGTAAAATGTATTGAACTAATTTCACTTCCTCATAGTTCGTGACAGTAAGGTCCAACAAAAGCTGTGACCTACGGTGCGAGCGCGCGCGCGCCTCGCGATTTTTACCATACAATACCTGCAGCCACAACAAAACAACAACAAACACTGAAGAAGACAACATGCAAAATAACGCGGCGGAGTGAAGACGGATGTTTGTTATCTGATATAAAAGATTATGAGCACTTCGAAGTGAACATGTATAAATGCAGATCACACCGAACGCCCATTCGACTCACTCGGTCATTTAGATAAGAAGCTGAACTCTGTACATTGGGATCCTTGACACGTATCAATTATAAGTATCGTTACACATTAGGAAATTGGGCACAACACTTCTTTTTATTAATTTTACCGTACTCATTCGACACAAAACGTGACCAAGAGTGACGTGTAGATCGTTCGCTATTGTAATGATATTTTTCTACATCTATTGTTGTGATAAGTTTCTAAATCAATTTACGTGTGACAAATCACTTTATGTGTAAGATATATACATACATATATATATACATATATATACATATATATATATATATATATATATATAACGCTCTCTTCATATTATTTACATTAATAATAGGAATATTTTTCTGTTGTTTGAGAGTACATAGATTGGAAATTAACCACGCCTTTATATACATTTTTTAATTTGAAGTATGCTTAAATAATCTCTGTACTTAACACTGCATATATTATTTTAATTACTTCTGTATTTATTTTCTTATAAACATATATACACTGATTTAAAAAGTAAACATGATCAAAATGTAATTACTTAATATGTGATATAAATGATTCATTTAAAATTCATGTACATTTTTTCATTTAATTTTTATAAGATCTAAAATATTTTATACTAAATAATATAAAAAATGACGTG
The DNA here is from genome assembly GCA_034766995.1 of Acanthacorydalis orientalis. NCBI lineage: Eukaryota > Metazoa > Arthropoda > Insecta > Megaloptera > Corydalidae > Acanthacorydalis > Acanthacorydalis orientalis. The sequence goes on along the minus strand of CM068320.1, from coordinate 20,546,824 downwards.
GCGTGATTTGAGAAATTGAAAAACAATAACATACTTTTTTATTCGTATAATATTTGTAATACTTTCTGTAGAATAAAATATAAAAGTAAATAAGACAATTACCAAATTTATAAAATAATGTGTGCATTACTAAAAATATTTTTTTTATTTCCTTTTTAATATATATATATATATATATATATATATATATATATATATATATATATACATTTCATTTATCTTGAAATCAACATAAAGTTGTACATGGAAAATCAAAATACATTCAAATATTTTGTTTTCAGTATTTACATTTCTGCCTTGTTTTGTGTATTATAAAGGTAAAACTATTAACAGTATCTGTTATATTTGTATAAGAGTAATATATATATATATATATATATATATATATATATATATATATATATATATGTATGTATGTGAGAGTAATTGATACATAAAGTATATATACATAACAGAATCTTATAACAGATCAAAACTATTGCTTCTAGTAAATGAAGTACTGATTTTTTTACATACACATAATAAGCACTATCAAGAAATCTTAAACACTGTATATATATATATATATATATATATATATATATATATATACACTTTTTTACAATTACCTATAAGAGCAAAAATCATTTTCACTTAAAATATTACCTAAATAAGTATAATATACTGAAATTATTTAAAAAAGATTTTAAAGATGGTTGAAACCCACACAACATTATTGTTGTACATATATATATATATATATATATATATATATATATATATATATATATATGAATATAAGAGTAATTGATTCATAAAGTATATATACATCCATTTTTATAACATATTAAAACTTTTGCTTCTAGTAAATGAAGTACTGATTTTTTACATACACATAATAATCCTTAACCTTATATGAACCGTACAAGGAACATATAAATTCACCTCATACAAACCATATATGGTTTGTATAAGGTGAGGGTGAGAATCACTATCACCCATATATGGTCGGTAAGCCTATAAAATGTGATCTTCTTTACTGTATAAGATTCATATAAAATTACTTTATATGCCTTATAAGATTAATATCAGGTATGTAATATACCCATATAAGGATTCTGATCTTTATATGGCTTGTAGAAGGAATATCAAAAATCTTATACGGAAGATATAAGGTTGAGAATTATTAGGGCAATATCATCTTATTAACTATTATTGATGCATTTAAATAAATCAAAAAATATTATTATTTTATAATTATTATAAAAAATACACCCAATTGTAATACCTTAATTTATCGTAAAATTATTTAAAAATAATACAAACCATTAATTAATATATTATAGATAAGTAATAATAAACTAGGTTATTCGCGTTAAAAATTTATTTGAAAAAAATATTCTACCATTACAATAAAAGTATTTGTGACCGTATCCAAGTAGATCACACAGTGATCTTACGAGTAACTGGTTATTAGTTTATGTTTCAATACTTTTATTAAAAAGTAAACCAAACATTTCACATTTTGACATTCTCATTATTGCGGCAGAATTAAAATTAAGTATAAAATGAAATGTTTAAAATGAAGCAGGGAATAGAGGTTCAAAATTATTTCTGTTTTCTTACATGTCATTTTATACACAAGTACATTCCTTATTATTTTATTTTAAGTTTATGTATTCATTTTGTAATTATTATGCATATAAAATAATTATCTCTTATAAATTAAAATCTTATTATTAGATAAACAAAGACATAATTATTTTCCATATTAATACAGGAAATAATTTGTAAATGAACTATTTATAATCAGATTAGAAAATAATAATTAAACCGTACGGATGAAATACTTGTCGAGCCCACGCAAATACTTCTTACTTGATTAATTATTTCTTTATATGTTTCTGATTGGTTATATTTTGCAAAATGGGCAATAAATAATATTGAGGGGCCATTATGTCGATAAATTTATTATTTAGCGTGACAAGATAGACGTGTATACTTGTCCATCGCTATGTCATCACTAATGTATGTTTAATTTGTAAAATAAAGTAATATCTCTTAAAGAATTATCTGTTGTGTATCCTTATGAATAAATAACAAATAGGTATTAGTCACATTTGAAATGTGTATAATTGGAGACTTTTTCAATCAGTTTCATTTATTTTTTCTATATCTTTATTCGTTGTCACTTTGAATTTAATTTCTGATATGTTAAATAACCCACACACAAACATCATGCATATTATATATATATATATATATATATATATATATATATATATATATATATATACAGTAGACTCTTTCTGAATAATAGTAATTAGTGTAGGATTAAAGGTCGTTCCTTGAAACGGTCGTTGTATAAGGCACTTATAATCTGTAAACCTTCTAATAGGTGCAAAGCTTCCAAAATCCTAACCGTACATTAGATAAAAATTTAATTTTAATGGTACATATGAGAAATGAAAATAAATTATTTTGTTCCACCTTTTGTTGCTAGTAATCTGTTTTACTCGATGGTGGCCCACACCAACATTTACCTGTGCTAATCTTAAGACGAAAAATCGCCCTCTATGAAGATTTCTGGTAATTCACTACTAGAAAGGGAATCAATCTATTTGTGTCAGTAGAGTACTAGATTAGAAGGAAATTGAGGCTCTAATGAAACACCTGTCTAGAGTGGACTTACCCTTCCTTTTCCTGTTTCTTTTCAATTTATAAATGTAGACAATCACATTGTCCTCAAACTGACGCATACGAGCTTCAGTCTTTTTAATGCCAATTTAATCATTTTCCGGATGGAATTTCATTCTACTTTTAACAGTTGCCAATGCACTTAACAAGCTTTTTAATTTATCACTACTCATAACATGTAGACCTTTTCAACTTTCTCCTCCTCACTATCTTTCTCCCCTTCAATCACCTCCTCCAACTGCTAAAGTTACTTGTTGCCTCAGTGTATGTGTCATCACTTTGTGCTGTCTAAAAACAAGTAGAGTCTGTGAATGATCTAAAAGAAGAGACTTTAATTTGAAATCACCAGATACTTAGCCATTAGCAACAATGTTAATCTGTCTTTCATGGGCTTACGTTCAGGAAAACCGGATTAATCTTCTGTTAAAACCGGGTTTCATGAAGCCCGATCGTTGTGAGATCAGTCATTCAGTGGGTCAGTCGTTCAGCGAGGATGTACTATATATATATATATATATATATATGGATTTGTTGTAAATATCTGGGTAAGTTGGAAAGTAAATTTTAAGTGTTTTCCAAACTCTAGAAATTCATTTATAAAAAAATAGAGTACATATTTGTTTCTATTGAGACTGTTAACTACTTCTTCATTACATGGAAACTTATATGAAGTATAGAATAATGTTGTAAATTGTGAGTTGGTGCAGCAAACATATGCGTACCTTCTGTAATGTCAAACTGCACACACTTATTAATTTGATAAGTGTATTTTATTTAATAATGATCAATGCAGATCCTATTTTGAATTGTACTGTGGCCTAACAACTATTTTAAACTCGATTGTTGGTTGACGGCGGGAGAGACAGATGAAACTCGTCAATATACACTGGCCAACTACGATAGATAAAATTTGTATCGTATGCACTAGCTAGCTGCGATTTTAAAATAATTTTTACTTCTGGTACTGAATACGCATACTCAGGTCTTAACCAATATAATAAACTAATTTCCTCATAAATCGACTTACCCACTTATTATGACATGTATATATATATATATATATATATATATATGTATATATATATATATATATATATATATATATATATATAACTGCCGTGAAAACATAAGAAAAACAATTAATTTAGATTTTTAAGTAAAATGTTTTTTTACTTTTAATTACACTTCATTAGTTATTAATAACACTTCATTAGTTTTGTTTTCATTAACAATGTCAAAACTATTAGAAATTGTTCAAAATAGAAGAAATATCTTGCAACAAAAAAATTATATATATTTGATTTATAAATGAGAAGAAAAACTTTTATATATAGGAGATTTTATTTATACCTCAATTAAAAATATTACATACAATTTTTGAAACTATATAAACAATTATTCTACATTAATTTGTAACAGAATAATTTAGAGATTAAAAATAGGAACAACGTCGAAAAATTTTTTTATGACAGTTTTGTTGTAGTATTTACATAAATAATGCTAAAAAAGTATTCATTTATATTTACTCGTATGTGCAGAAAATAACAAAAATAATATTTTAATGTTTTTTTTTTTACAAAAAAAGTGTATATTTGTTATGAAAAAATGCTAGTTATTTTAATATAATTTAAATCTTTTGTCTATGGCTTGTATTTAATAATTTAAAAATATTTCTATTATTTTTTAAAAATTCAAAATTTTAGTTTTTTTGTTAAAAAGAGGAGCATAATTGATATGAATGTTTCAAAAATTATTTTCGTGCAGAGTTTGTATGTTTTATTGAATCATTGCACTGCAAAGAAATAAAATTGAAAAAAATACATTTTCTCATATATATATATATATATATATATATATATATATATATATATTAATGTATGTATGTATAAAATTATAAAAAGTATGCTCATGATTTATAAACTGCCGATGAAAAATTTTGTGAAATATGAAAATCTTTTTTCGATTCGTTCGATCGAATGATTAATCCGTTATTTATTCAATGTGTTTACCACTAAATCACTTTTAATAAGCATTCTGTGAAATTATGACTATATAAGCTGAGTTCATGCAAGATCGCTCTTCTGGCATTTTTATTTCGCGAAATTTTACAAGCCCATGATTACACTCAATGTATAATAAAAGAATATGTAAGTCGAGATTGTAAGAATGCGCCATATATAACACTGGTAATCCTTTATATTCTCACTACATCAAAAAAATACATCTTCACGTCACTTAAATCGATACGTTTCTAGTTATGTAAATTGTCCTTTACGAACATGAAATGATACACAGAAACAAGTAACACATCGATATCTATTCGTCCTTATCCATACAACGACTAGTATGTTTTTATGACATGAAATGGGATCCTAATGGACACTAATCCGCACCACACGGTCGTTTAATCGGCGTTGATCCGGGATTTTACGATCAGCGAACATAATGGCGCATGTCGTGCTTACGATGCGATTGCACAAGTTATGACCACTTGTTGACCTCTTGTACTGAACAAGTACCTGCTCTTAGTAAATACTTCATCAGATCGATATCATAAGCCGATATTTGGAATTGTTGAATTATACCAATTTTATGGGTAATTTCTATTTTAGTATATAATTCGACACGTATTCGTATCGTAAAATATTTGAGAGTTACAATGATTTTCAACTGACCTACAATAAAAATTTGGATTATGATATAATGACTATAATGTCATATTATTATTTCACATTACATACACACACGCACATATATATATATATATATATATATATATATATATACACATATATATGTATATAGAGAGAGAGAGCGAGGGAGAAAGATTTTTTTATTACTAATAACAATCATAAATTTTGTGAACATAAATATTTACAAATTTAAAATAAAATAATTTTCATACTATCTTAGTTTACTGTGATTTTTATTATCTAAAGTTGAAATATTACTTTCCAAATTACTATACAATTTGATTTAACCCGTAGTATTTTCCTTTATTTTGAAACATTAGTAATGATAATTTTTGTGAAATACTAGGTCTGTTCGATATGTACTCTGAATTTAATTTGAGTTTTATAACTTTACTGTGACTTTTTTACTCTAAACTTGTTTTTATGGAACAACAGAATGAGTTTAGAGTAAATTATATGATTACTGTCAACATTTGTTTGTATACTTACGTTCAACTTGATAAATTTGAGCAGATTCGTCAATTAATGTTGGATAATTATCAATAAATTTAATTTTGTATATTTTTTATCACTCACAATAAATCGTATTCAAAATTGAGGTTAGTTCCAAAATAAACATTTAATAGTTAAAATTTTATTTAAAACGATACTCTAACAAAAAGCAGGAGTAAGTTGAAAGTAAAAAATATCTTATTCCGAACTTACTCTGAACTGTTCGACGAAAGTTTAGAATAAGTTCAGAGTACATATCGAACAGACCTATTATGATTATTGGTTAATACTGGACATTACTATCATTTTATTAACAGATCTAATGCTTCTTCTATGTGTGTCTCTAGCTACATATTGGAGTTAGAAAGAAAAATATAAAAAGAGTAAATAACGAAGATGATCATGCATAATAATTTTAGAAAATTATGGTTGTAAATAATAGAGTACAAAAGAATTAACATTATGAGTTCTTTCCATCTACAGAAAACATATAATGGTTTTTTTTATTGAAAGTGTCAAAAAATTAACAAAGAAATAAATGTTAACTACGTTGGTAGTTGTAGTAGGTGGCACTATTCGTATGATAATGTTTTCATTATCACTGTTTCTATTCCAATACATATTAATATAATATGATTGGAGTATTAATATTTTTATTTTATTACTTTTAACTTTAATGTTCACGTTTTTATGTTACTTAGCGATTTTTATAAACTTCCTACAGCTATTAAGTTACAATACACACTCTTAAAAATAGTGAAGAGATGTATTTTTTTTTGAAACACTCAGTTGGAATATATATTCTTTTCAAAAGTTGTAATTTATTTTAGATATTTTAAATTAATATAAACATCACAGGTATATAAATTTAAAATATCTGAAAGAAATTTCAATTTTCTCTTCTTCTTCCTCTTTCCATATATATATATATATATATATATATATATATATATATATATATATATATATATATATATATATATACACATAGAGAGAGGGTGATTCAATTTTGACTTCTAGATGAAAGTATTAAGAAGTGACAAAAATTTAAAAAAATATTTTATTTTTTGATATTTTTTTAATACTTTCATGTGAAAGCCTAAATGAAATCATCATGTGTATATATATATATATATGTATATATATATATATATATACATATATATATATACACATATAGGTATATATATATATATATATATATATATATATATATATATATATTGATATTCCTTTTTTCCATATTTATAATTTTTCTCATAAATGTATATCATTTACTCACATACTCATGTTTATTTTTAATATAACCATACTTTCATATATCTCACTATTTGAAATTGAATTATTTTAATAAAGAGGACAATTTTTATATTTTAAATTAATGTAATAAACTAAAAATATTCACTTTAACAAAAATAAATATTATAAACAAAAACTTTTATTATTAAAATATATGATGTAAGAAATTCTTGAATATTTTTAGAAAGTGAATTCATTTTCAATGTTTATTTCTTATTTTACAAAATTCTTCAAAAATATCCTTTATATATATATATATATATCGAGAGAGAGAGAGTTATATTCCTGATAAATGCAGAATAGAGTTGAAATATATATTTATATAAAATTCCATGCCGTTGTGAATATAATTTTCTACGTAATTATTTTTATTCGTGTTTAAAAGTGTATTGAAATTGTCAAAATTTTCTTTTTTTGCTCAATATTTGGCACATTTCTTAAATGAACGGTACTATGTTACAAATTAAATTTCTTGTTTTATGATTTATAAATGTCATGTTTATATATACTTTGTTGCATATAGCCTAACCTAGTTTTGACTGGACATGAAGACAACGGGACGATACATTGTGAAACTTGCATTCGTGCGTGATCAGTAGAAAGCGTTTACATTGCAGCAAGTCACATTGGCACTAAATGTTTTATTGTTGAAGATATATACGACTTAGTCTTTCATTATATACGATTTACATTAAAACATATATGTACGCAGGCATACACACACATACACTCACACACATACACACACACATATAGATATATATATATATATATATATATATATATATATATATATTTACATTTATATTTATATATATATATATATATATATATATATATATATATATATATGTATGTATGTGTATGAACTTAAAACTGTCTGTGTGTGCGTGTATTTAAGAAACAAATGGTTGGATTGTTAACATGTTTATCAGCGTCTTATTTGTACAATCTAGAAAATATTTTTTGTAAAGTTCCTCGTGAATTATTTACAACCAATTAATTAGTTAATTCTCTTATTTAAGAATTATTGGTTTAATAAAAAAGAGAAATTAATGAATTTAGAAATAGAAGAATTTATAATTTAGAAATAATTTATTAAATTAGTGAGTTTATTTAGAACAAAGAAACTTTTTTTTTTAATTTTGAACTAATTAATGTTTTGTTCTGTTTGATAAAAAAAAAACAAGTACAGAAAAAAATGGAGAATTAAAACACGAATGTAATTTAAATATTGAAAACATGTTCTTTGTCAACATAATTTTATGTAAACATAATTATATGTTTATGTTTTCTTTCATCCGTCTACTTTTTTAAAGAGCGACCTATTGACTCTATTTTTATGTTAAAGTACATCTTTAACTGTTACAAATTCGAAACTGTTAAGTAATAAAAATTAGTAAATTACATTTTTTGTACTAAAAAGTTATTTATGCTCGTTAAAGCAGTCGAAGTATAATATTAAAAATACCGTACAGTTTAAAAACTGATAATAATATCTTATTTCCGTACACTATTATTAGTTTGTGAAATAGCCCACCTGTAGAATTAATTAAATGTTAAAATCATTCCAAGGCATTTAGCAGGTGAATGTGAATATTTATGTACATAACACTAGTGTTGAAAAAAAACTTTCGTTTAACACATCTCGTGCTATTATATACAATCTGATCGCATACGCACGATTTGATTTCATTTTCACAATTTAATTAAAGCTGTGGATTTGAAAAGAATTTGTATTATTTTCATAGAAAACACCTCTGTTTAAAATTTATAATACAGATCGTGAATCAGTTTTTCGAGGGAAATTTGAAATAATCCGGGCGTGAATAAGAAACATTTTTTTTGGATTGATTTTTTTTTATTTCTCAACATAATTGTCATTTAGCTCGATACACTTTTTCGAAAGTTGTTCTATAGCAGTTATGCCAGACTGATAGGCCCATTTGTCAATGTTTTTAAAATTTGTAGCATCGGTAACTTCATTGTCGTTCACATTTTTTTTCCACCGAGCTATTTTTTGAGGTTAGGAAAGAGACAGAAGTCGCTTGGGGTTAAATCTGCCGAGTATGGTGAGTAGGCAAGTAATTCGAAAATTAATTCATTGATTTAAGCCATCGCAACAACTGATCTGTCTGCATTATCATGATAGAACAGCACTTTCCTTTTCGACAAATCTGGCCCGTTTTTCTTGATTTCATCGTTCAAATACTGCAATAAATTCGCATAATACTCGATATTAATTGTTTTTCCCTTTTCAAAGTAGTCAGTGAAGAATGTTCCACGCGCATTCCAAAATCATTCACCATAACCTTACCAACTGATGAAGTTGTCTTTGACTTATTTTGAGTTGGTTCGCCTTTCGTAGTCCATAGTTTCGACTGTTGTTTAGTCTTAGGAGTGTAGTAGTGGACCCAACTCTAATCAATGGTTATTTATCGACGCAAATATTTGGTTGGATTGCGCTTTTAGAGTGCCAAGCAATCGGTTGAAACGTCCTTTCGACATTATTTTTGATCAGGTGTGAGAAAACGCGGCACCCATCTAGCTCACAGTTTAGTCACACCCAAATGTTCATATAAGATATTGAGCACACTTTCGTTTGATATGATAAAAGTCTTTGCCATCTCACTCAGTTTCACTCTACGGTCTTCCAAAACGTTTTTATGGATTTTTTTCAATTATTTCTAGCATAGTCACTTCAATGGGACGTCCACTGCGTGGTTCATCACTGGTGCTCGTCCGACCCATTTTAAGTTCAGTAACCCAGCATCTAACCATTGTATTCGATGGAGAGGAGTCCCCCAACGTCGAATCTAGCTCATTTTTATGTCGTTTACATTTAAGCCTTTCAAAAAAAAATAATCACGGTAGAAATTTCCACTTTTTCCATTTTTACAAACGTTGTGTAAGGCGTTCACTTCGGTGGTCTGTCAAACCAATATTAAACAACTTCTGAATATGATACAAAAAAAAAACGGAATTTTGCACGTACAGTGAGAATATATATATATATACATTTATATATTCTGAATTTACAAAATTACTATTTTTTAACATATTAAAAAGTAATTAAGTTTGTTTAAGTTAGTATTAAAGTTTGTTTTATAAATCAAACTTATGATTCTTTATTATTAAATATAATTATTTCTTAAATATTTCTTAAAGTACTATCATTATTTAAATAATATTTAAGTATTAATTAAATAATGCCATTGCACATGTTTATTTGAGGAACAAATAGTCTTCAACAGTCATTCATTACTTAAAATTTCTTCATATAACTGGTCCCAATTTATGTTTAATACGATACTAATTGACTTTTTTCTATTGTCCAAACTTTATTTGAAATTTTTCGATTTGTGCATTTGTACCACGAATACATAAAATAAATTCAATTAATTTAATTATATTTTTAAATCCATTTGTTTTTCAGGTACATTTTTAATTTTTATACATTTAGATTGTGTTTTCTTAAAGTCAGTAGAAAATTCAGTACAATTTTTAAATCAGCACTTATGATAACTTTAAATATAATAAATTTCATAAATACCAAATCTTCAATTTAATTTTGCTGTAAACTAATACATTAATTATTGCGTTTAACAATATGAATGTTAAAAAATTAATTTTTTCAATTTAGACTATAATACTGAACAGAAATATATTACTATAACATTAATAAAAATAACATATTGTATGCTACTATTAAGATAACTGCAAAAATTAGATTTTAAAGTTGCCTCAAAGTATATTTTCACATTTAAAATTATATATTAAAAGACACTTGTGCATAATAATTCGTATTACATTAATTATTTGTTAATCATTTAATTAACAGAAAATGATCTTAGACAAATTATATATTTATTAGATCAATTATTTCATATTTCGTTTAGATGACAATATTTTTTTCTTTGAAACGTTTGCAATTACAAAATTATAGTTTTCAAATTTTTTTGTAAATATTTGGTCCTAGGCAATGTTTATTATTTTCTCAATATATCTATCTTTTTCAAATCTATATCATTTTTTTCACAGCCTTTTTGATGCAGGTCTCAAAATATAATATAAAATTTGAATATTTATAGCCATTGTTATAGTCTCGATCTCAATTTTGGTTATAACATCGAAATAATGAATGTTTCACAAACTTATTTTCGTATACAGTGGAGAATATTAGTTTATTCGAGATTTGAATGTATAAATTCCTTTAATACAGATAAATACTACATTTCCCTGTTATTTCCATTTTAAACTTTTTATATTTGACCAATATAGCCAGGGGTTTGAGTTCCAACGTTATTTCAAAATTTCCGCATCATATCTGATTTAACATTCTGATAGACTCAGAAAAACATAAAGAAAGCATTGTTTAATTTTAAATTCGTATATTTTTTCAAGAAACATGTACTGTGTAATGAAGTCAATTAGGATTATATAATAGATTATGTAGCATAAAAATGCTCCATATGCAAATAATGAAACTTCGGATTATTGGAGGTTCGAATTAATGAGAAAAAATGTATTTTGTTTAAAAAAATATATTATTAGCGCCAAGATTACATTGCAAATGGTACTTGGTTTAAGGGTTCGATTTTCCGCGCCTGACAGGACGTTAAATGTATTAAAAGGACTAAATTTAATTGAAAATATTTTTATTATCTTTTTTCTTTTATAATCTGTACACATTTAATTGTGTAACGACAGAAAACTAATAAAAGAAGTTTTTTAATTAACAATCTGAAGAATAATAATTTACTTAATCTTGTTTATTATATACAAGATTTAATATGACTTAATAAAAATATACATGAAGAAATACCAAAATAAAAGAACGATTTTGAATGTTAGTAAAATATTCTTCATGGCAAGTTGCTCAGCAAGGTCTTTAATCTCCATATAAATGCTTTATTGAATACTATAGTAACAGTTATTCGAAGAATAAAAAGATGTTTTATATATAGGTAGTTGCTTAATTAGAGTGGCAATTTGTAATTTTACGGCGCCAGTACACCGGCAAATAATTTAATGTCTGTAATACATAAGTGATGACGCACATGTCCAAATTATAGGTGCAGTGAGTTTGATTATTTTGTTATGATAATATTTTATTGTTCGCAATCTATAAAAGCATATTTAAATATTATTCTATTTCATATCTATATATATATATATATATGATTTTAAGTATACATCGGGTAATCTCTTATAAAAACTTTAATAAAAAATTAGGTGTGTGCAAAGTAAAATAATTAACATAATAGTTCATTTGAATTTTTTTAACTATCATACAATTATCCAAGATTCTTGAATGACAATAAATGAACACAATTGAATGACAAAATGTGACTTGAATAGCTGATGTGCGATTCTTTAATGCTTTTATGGCGAGAATAAAAATAAAGTGGTTCTCGGTAAGTGATATTAATTTAAATATTTTATAAATTGAAATGAGTATTGGGTCCTATCATTTAATAAAATTTAAACATGTTAAAATTGTTTCGAGTTTTGTAATTCATTCTGAAAATTTACTGTTTTGTAAAGAACTACTGTTTGTAACAAAAGATTATAACATTTTTTGCAAATAGCTGGTTTTGAAAATAAAAATATAATCCCATGTGTTTAATTCATATATTATGAAAATTAAGTATAAACGCTAATTTTACACATTTTAAAATGATAAATGAACAAGAAGATTGAATAGTTTCAGATGACAAATTTGTAGTTTCTGACTAAATTATTAAAAATCAATGTATCAGTCTAAAGTTAGTAATTTCAGTATCAACTGAAATTTTTCCAGATTAGTAATCTTCTAATTTTACTGTTTTTGACTTTACAAAAATGAAACTTACAATTTATATATATATATATATATATATATATATATATATATATATATATAGAACAAATATATGTATATGTATATGTATATATATATATATATATATATATATATATACAAATTCATTCAATACTTGTAATAAAATTGAGTATTGAGTAATAAATTACTCCAGCTTTGTACAATTAATTATTATCTTCGTTGAGTTATAACATTACTCTTTTGTAATTAGTTGATATTTTAAAAATTATTGTAGTAGGAATTTTAAAAGTACTTTATATATTCTTCTATACATGCAGTAGCTGCATATATATATATATATATATATATATATATATATATATATATATATACATAAAGGTTCGTGTATATATCTATTATCTACCTGCAAACGTAGTTTCACATGAGAAAGAAGTATTACTCTCTGTACATAAATATTTAGTTGCAATCATAAAGCACGACTAAACTAAAACAATATACCAAGTACATTACAAAACATATACTACAGTTGTTTAATACACAGCACTGATTAGTGCTTACTGAAGGTATAAATTGTAACATGTTCAAGGTCAGATAATAATACGAATTCAATGAAATTGTGCATTGATGATAGGCATGTTAGCACACAAACAATAGGGGCACGAAATGAGTGTACATTATAATCAAAGATACGGGTGCGGTTCATGAGATAGTGCTGCTTCTGTATTGTAGCACATTCATGCTGTTAAATTGTCCATAACATCTTGCGACAACAATCGTTTTATTCACCGTCTATGATACATTTACCCACTCATTGTACTCCAATTTAATTATACTGTGATAATTTTTTAATCAATAATTGTCTCTTAAAATAATGGATTGTATACAATACACGAAATAGTATACACGTTTGATCACGAATTATTTGGGGAAGATTCATTATAAACAAGGATACTAGTTTTTGTAACATTTACTATCCAAGTGTCTTCCTATTACGAGGTTGTTTAAAATTCATCTTAAAATAGGAAAGAACATAAAGAAAATAATAAATATATATATATATATATATATATATATATATATATATATGTATATATATATATATATATATATTAATAAATTTAGTTAGCAACTAATACTCCTCCCTTCTGAATAAAAGTCTTTTTTATTTTGGTCTTTTTACTGGTGTACTTCAACTATGAAAAAAATGAAATTATAAATCCTTCAAAAGACCTAATATTCACATATTCAATGAAAGTAATTTTGTAGATTTGATTGAATTACATTCAAAATCATTGAAAGACGAAGATCTAGCTAAGTTATTCTAGTTAACTGTTGTATATCACAGATCTAACATCACGAATATTATCAAAGGAATGCAAAGATGTAAGAAATATTGAATTAAATGAAGATTTAAAAAAAATATGATTCTCTTTTCAATTGCATTACGGGACACATTATGTTACAATTCATTTTGAATATATTTCATTACATTCATTACATTACATCAAATTGAATATATTTCATTTTATTTTTTATTTAAAAAATGAAACGAAAAAGATTGCTTGATTCTTACCTTTTCTGTTTTGAAAATGTGTACAAAGTTAATAACTTAACGAGGGTCGTTTGATAAGTTTGGTATATTTATATAATGTGGCTCCACGATTCATTTGGTAACGTCACGGCTACCAAATGTTACTTTTCAAACTAGCATAGGCGCAATTTCAACCAGAAGCGACGCCTTGTTCACGTTCTACAGTTGTTTGAAGCGAGCATTGTAACAGTTGCCGTAAAAGTAGAAAAAAACGAGCAGGTCTTTTTGTGTCGATTCGTCACCGTGGATGAAACATGGACCCACTACTACACACTGGGGTTGAAGCAACAATCAAAGTAGAAGACAACTGTTGACAGTGCGCCGAAGAAGGCGAAGGCCGTTTTGTCGGTTGGGAAGGTGATGGTCACTGTTTTTCGAGTTTCTTAAGAAATCATCTAGATCGATTACTTAACAAAGGGAAAATTGATAACAGGACCTTATTATGCAACATTGTTGGACCGTTTGTAAGAAGAGATGAATCAAAAACGGGCAAGATTGGTACACAAAATATGCTCTTTCACCATCTTCTTGCTCCGTCTCACAAATCGATCGTCGCAATGGCAAAATTGCACGAATAAAGCTTCGAATTAATTCCTCATCGACCCTGTTCTCTGGCCTTTGCCCCATCGACTTCTTTCTCTTCTCAAACTTTCAAATTTGACTTGGTAGGAAGAAATTCTCGTCGAATGAGGATGTTACCGCCGTCATCAATACATATTTTGCATATTCGCTGGACAAAGTTTATAGCCTTCAATGGAGACTATGTTGAGAAATAAAATTTTAAAAAGATTTTTTTTAAAAATACGGTATTAAACTGGCTTTTATACCATATTTATCAAACGGCAATCGTACTGGTGAATATAAAAAAATATTTGTTTCAATTTTCAGAATTATTTTAAGATTTAAAAAGTGAATAAATCTTTTTAACTTGTAATAAGAAAATCTTATCCTCATTTTAAGTAAAAGTTTTCTGGTACCTCTTATTTTAGAAAAAACGAGAATCCCAGTGTGTGTATATATATATAATATATATATTAATTAATGATTTCTAAATATTTCTTTTCTACTTACTATTCAGTTTAAAAATTCTCTTTGAATAAGAAAATAATATATTTTTTAACATTTTTTACGTGTAAATAAATATAAAAATGCTTTTAAGATACAAAAATTAAAAATAAATGCAACAATTAAAGAAATTGAACACAAATTATATGGAATTTAATTTAGATGAAAAGATAGTAAAATATATTTATATAAGCCAGTAAACTATGCGTTAGTGTTGAAAACTTCATGTTTCTATTTCTAGTAAAATAGTAATATAAATTTCCTTCTAGAGCACAGTCTCGTTCTGATCTTCCTATTTACGAAATTTTATCGATTATTTAATTTCTATGATTCTTTTTGGTATTTCAAATTATGGATACATGAGTCAGAAGTTTAATATATACGAAACATATTTTATTGTGAATGATTGAGCACCTGTTAAAAAAGAATGACTCGAACAAAAAATTGATTTATTAATAGAATTTAAAACATAATGTTGAATGTTAAACAAACACGAACATTAATTAAAGTATTTCATTATGCGTAATTTAGCGATATAAAATAAAAATATATAGTTTATATTTTTTTTCAGAATGATAAAAATGTTATGTAGGAGTTGGTTTTTTTTATGTAAATTGACGTATGATGTGTTCGAATATAATTTTAACTTTGTAATTACTATTTTGAAAAGTGCTAATCATAACATTCAATGAATAATCCATGAGCAGATTTATTCGCTCATGAATTAATGGATATGGATAATAATTATTATTATTATATAATTATTATTTAATTATAGACACGTATGATGATTTATGACAAATTATAGTTTTAATAGTTTAATATGGAGAGAATGAATAAATTACACACACACATATATATATATATATATATATATATATATATATATATATATATATATATAAAGAACAAAATTTGGTCCGCCATTTCTTAGAAATATTTACTTTGTTAATTTTCTTATTGACTTGGTTATAGTAAACTAACAAATATATGTTGTACTTGGAGTGTAGTCAATTTGTACTTTGGATATTTTGTAGAAATAGGCGTACATTGAATATATATATATATATATATATATATATATTTATATATATATAACAAGAAGAGATAGAAAAAGAATAGAATGGATACGAAAACAAACAGGACTCACAGATATAATAATAAGATTAAAAAGTTCGAAATGGAAATGGGTGTGGTATGTTGCAAGAAGAGAAGACAACCTATCAACAGAAAGGAATAATTGGGAATCAAGGAATATAAAAAGATCAAGAAAGAGATCAATGAACCGGTTGGATATGGAAATTAATAATTTTATTCGAAACCAGTGGAAAAGAGAGACAGGAAATAGTACAAAATGGAAAATCATGGAAGAGGCCTTTATCCAGCAGTGGATTGACAGAGGCTGACAATGATGATTATATATATATATATATATATATATATATATATAAGGCAAATGCAACTTATGAGAATTACATATTTATTAGTAAATTACAAAAACTATGAAATGTGTTAACAATTTGTACATAAATATATTCAAGTCCTACTGAATACATTTTCAAAGCCTCAACTGTCCTATCGATTACATTTTTAAAGATTTATCTACTGCACGCTGAATGCTAAACCACACCTTTTCCAATGAACGAGGCTGATTTAAATATACAATTTTCTTGAAGAGTTCTCATAAAGAAAAACTAAAGTAAAGGTAGAGTGAGAAACAACACCACAAAATTTCTTTTTATGCGATTGTTTTAAAAACACTAACTTCTCATATTAGAAGAAGTACAGGTCAGCATTCAGCTTGCAGTAGATTACAATGATTGTACTCCTTTTAAAATCAGCTGTTCTCAAAATACAGAATCTAAGTAATTCAATACAGTGTGGCTAGTGTATATAGTCACACTATCTTATAAAAACTTGTATGTGGTCTTTACTTTCATTATTGTTTTTAACATTAAGGGGCATGCATCAGTTTGAAATCTTGGAAAATCGATTTTTGGTTTTTTGCATATTATTAAAGCTTTATTATTAAGCTTATTATTTATAAGCTTTATTATTTTTTGCATATTATTTAAGTCTTATTATTGCTATTACTACGTTTGTAGAAAAATAATTGCTGTTTTTTACCTTCAAATTCATATATTTTTTAAAAATTTAAGTGGTTTTAAGAAGTCCAGAACTGTTGGATGACTAACGCCTAACTTTTGTGCAAGCTCTCGAATTGTTGTGCGTGGTTCTAATTCAACTAACGCCTTCAGTTCTTCGTTATGAACTGAAGAAGGACGCCTACGACCTTCTTCATCTTCAAAGATTTCGTTTCGAGCACGAAAATTTTCGAATCAGCATTGCACTGTATATTCCTGAACAGTTCCCACAACAAAAGTATCGTTTAATTTACAAGCAATTTGAGAAAAATATACAAAATATTCAAAATATACTAAAAGAAGTAATTGCCGAAAGATTCATTAGTAGGTTGGTAGAAAAATATATGTGATTTATGAACTTTAAATTTATACACATTTTTAATAATTTTATGTTTTAAATGGTCCAGAACTGTTGACGACCAACATCTAACTAACCTGAACTGACGACTTCCACCTAACTACTGTGCAATCTCTCGAATTGTTGTGCGTGGTTCTGATTCAACTAACGCTTTAATTTGATCGTTATGAACTGAAAAAGGACGCCCGGGACTTTCTTCATCTTCAAGGTTCTCGTCCGCAGTACGAAATTTTTAGAACCACCATTGCACAATACGTTCCTTAAGAGTAACCACAAACAAAAGCATTGTATATTTTACGATCAGTGTCTGCTGCTTTACCACCCATTTTGAACTCATACAAAAAGTTGCTCTTATTTGCTGCTTTTTCATCTTTAATTCAATAGCTCAATTTAAAATAAAATTAACAATAAAACCAAAGTCGATATTACCGCAATAGAGAATGTATTGTCGGTATTACTAAATACCGAGAAATGCATGTATCGGTAAATGATATTAACATGAACAGATAAAATTACATTTTCCTTGATAAAAATTAAGGTTAGTATTCAGAAAACAAAAACTGTAATTATTTTCCTACCAATCAAATACATATATATATATATATATATATATATATGTATATATATATATATATATATATACATATATATGTATATATATATGTATATATATATATATATATATATATATATATATATATATATATATATGTACATATATATATGTACGTATATATATATATATATATATATATATACGTACGTATATATATATATATATATATATATATATATATATATATATATATATTACTACAATTGTAGGTAGTTTTATACGTATTCGTGAATCGTAGTTTAATCGAAGTCCTCATTACAATAAAGAATTAAATTTTAAATATGTGGTTTAAATAAATAACAAATTATAAAGTATTATTAAATACAAATACTATTTTTTATTTATTATAATTTTAACAGTAAATAAATATACTGCTATTTTGGTAGATTGCATCTAATAAATGAAAGTGACACATATGCAAATCTCATATTTTACACTGCAAACAAATCTCTATACGCATAAAACACAATTCATGTTCTTTTCGTATTACAACCGATGTCATTTTCATTTTTGACCGTCTCTTAACGTAGGTTGCTGTATAGATCTTCGAACATATTTATTAACTTGCTCGAGTATCCGTTTCAGCTAGTTTAATGAAATTTGCTGATTATTGTGACGCCATATAATGATTAATCGGACAAGTTCAGTGGATAGTTGCAGCGGGATGCATTCCGAACGGCGTGGCACAGGTAGGCGCGGGCAGGTACACCTGTATAGAGGTAAAATTAGATTAAGAGCGGTGATCACGGTCAGCTTATTTATAGAGTAGTAGTTACTGGAGATAAACAGCCAGTAATGCGATGTGGCGCAGCAGTGCAACTATGCCACAAAGTTACGTACAATATAAATTATATTGAATTATGGAAATAAGATTTCGCATTGACTTTGCGTCGCCTCACTGCTTTTCGATGTGCTTCTAAATATATTTGACTTTTCGTATATGTTTAATGCGAATCGTTAAATTATTCGAACAGAACGTATGCTTTTATTTTACGACTTTTTGGCGTTAACTGTCCTGTTATAAATTATAAGAGATTAGTCATAACAGATAAAACAAGAACGTCAGTTTTAAATATTTATATTACTGCAGTACGATTTTATATGACGGGAGTTTTTTTTTTTGCAATGGACACATTGCACTAGATTCGATTATAAATGCTAATAATCTAGCTGCTGAAATATTTTGATTTATATTAGTCAAAAGTGAACTTTTATTTTATTTTTTGAGAAAATATCATAATCGTACAAAACTTGAAGTTCAAGTCAATAAATTGTAAACAACTTGACTATATTTCATATTGTTCTACTTTTTATAATCTATTTTATATTATGATATAATGTTAAATCAAAATGTATTCTATTTACATACAAACACAAATATTTGTATATATATATACATATATATATATATATACACATATATATATATATATATATATATAATTTTATGTACTTCTATATATTTAAAAATATTATTAGCAATGTGATTAATTTTCGATGGAGTTCTGCTCGAATGTTGTTTATGATTAATAAATAATTTAAAATCATTTTAGATTAAACATACTGTGAAAGTATCCTTTTTCTGAAGTGAATATTATTTAAAAAATCAATGAAAGAGAATTATACTACGTTATTTATTTTTATTCTCACGCCTAGTATTTTCAGAAAAATTTACTTTTTAGTTTTTTTTTACAGTTAGAATATTTTGCATCGTGACAGAACTTTTTAGAATAAAAAAATAGTACAATAAATGTATAGAATACATATTTTGGAATCAAAACAATCTTAAAACTTAAAGTACTTTAAAATAAAAAATTAAATATGGACAAAATAAGTAAATTTATATTAAAATAAAAATATTAATAATTACTAAAAGTTTCTTTTATTATTTATTAATGCATTCTAATAATAACAGCTGAAGAATAGTTTGAATAATGAATCAATTCTGTATATTTTTTCTTTTAAACTTTAAAAAATTGAAAATTGTCAGGTGTTATATTTATATCTAAAAAAGAATTAAACATAATGAGAAAGGTGTTAAGAAAATGTTGTTTCAACTATAAAATTTTAAACAGGCTAATACAATGATAAAACTATTCATGAGAATTATTATAAAAAAATTGTTTAAATTTTGAAAAAGATTTTGTATACATAATTAAATCTATTACTTAAAAAATAAATACATTAAGTGTATTAAATACCTATTAGGTTGGTAGGAAAATAATTGCGGTTTATAATCTTCAAATTCATATACATTTATAGCTTTTTTGATTTCCCTAGCTATTTTAAGTGGTTCAGAACTCTTTGATAACTAACGCCCGCGACCTTCTTCATTTTCAAGGTTTTCGTACTCAGCATGAAATTTTTGGTACCACCATTGGATCGTACGTTCTTTAACAGTACCCACACCAAAAGCGTCGTTTATTTTAAAAGCAGTTTCTACTGCTTTACCATCATTTTTGAACTCATACAAAAAAGTGTTCTTATTTGCTTCTTTTCCATCTTTAATTCAATAGCCTAATTTGAAATAAAATTATTAATAAAGTCAAAGTTTATGTTACTAAAATACAGACCGAAAATTCACTTTAAAATGATATTAACATGAATACGATGAAATGACACTTTCATTGAAGAAAGAATAAGGTTAGGATTCAGAAAACAAAAACTCTAATTATTTTCTTACCAATCTAATGAAATGAAAAACAGCGATTTGAAAACTAAAAAATAAAAGTAATTACAATAAATATAAAATTATTATTATAATTTTATTGATTTTATTTCATTATTTAACAAAAATGTTTCAAATCTTAACAGAGTTCCAGCTATAAATTCACGATATATATATTTACAGCTCAAGACTTGTAAATACAATTTATGAATAAGCATATATTGAATTTTAAAATGTGCAAATCAATATACAAAGCAATTGGCATGCATTAATATTTGATCGACTGTATCAACATGCGATCTCTTTAATATTCAGATAGTTGAACAATAATAAATGCAGAAGTTTATAAATAAGTACTGAGGAAACGTCTTGTTCCTGATAATAAGAGAATTCGATTCGAGCGTTGTATTTCTACGCACGAAGGAATTTCGTGTCATGAAATTAAAAAAAAATAAAATTGCAAAATTTCGATTCCCAAGGTATGAATTCATTTAATGATATCTGACTATGAAGGATTTAAGTGAATTGAATTGTAAGTGCAAACACGAGTAATAAAAAGTTTTATAAAAATTTTAAATAACGTATTTTAATAATTATATCAGTTTAAAATACATTTAAAAAAAATAAAATATCATTTCGTTGACTAAACTAGTGATCAATAATCAGAAGAGAATTATATAATACTTAAAAACCGAACAAGATTTATAAAAATATTTATTTAATTGTTGTAATTTGTTTATAATAAATATATAAAATGTTAGGTATATAGGAAAATAATTGCGGTTTTCGTTTTATGAATTCTAACCTTACATTTTTTCAATGAAAGTGTCATTTAATTGTGTTTATATTAATATCATTTTATATGAAATGCATTTTATTATCAAAGTGCATTTTTTGGTCTGTATTTTGGTAACATCGATTGTGGTTTTATTATTGATTTTGCTTCAAATTAGGCTATTGAATTAAAGATGGAAAAGAAGCAAAACATCATTTTTGTTGTATGAGTTCAAAACGAGTGGTAAATCAACATAAATTGCGTAAATTAAACGATGCTTTTGGTGTGGGTGTTGTTAAGTAACGTACTGTGCAATGATGGTATCGAAATTTCCGTGCTGGAGACAAGGACCTTGAAGGTGAGCAGGGCGCAGGCGTCCTTTTTCAGTTCATAACGACCAACTGAAAGCCTTAGTTGAATCAGGACCACGCACAATTCGTGAGCTTGCACAAAAGTTAAGCGTTAGTCATCCAGCAGTTCTGGACCATTTAAAATCACTTAAATTAAATAAATATGAGTTTGAAGGTCATAAACCGCAATTATTTTCTACCAAGCTAATATAAAAATGATTAATATGTTGTCTCAGTTTCTAAATTAATTATAAAAAGGGTTTTAAAAATATTTCTAATATTTATGTCATAAAAATAATAATTAATTCAAATATATTTGTTTAAAAAATAATGTGTTTGAATTTATTTGAGTATTTCGTTTATTTCTAATAAGTGTGTTTTCATAATAAAACCACATCCCTCATAATAATTTATAATCAATAAAGGAATCCATGTATCACAAACTGAACAGAAATCAAAACCATTACGTATCCTAAATTTATTTCAAATATATTTGATGTACAAATTGCGGACAGTATTTCTATAGACTGCAAAGAAGGTGAATCAAAATTTTGCACGCCGCATTAATAAAGATTTACAATAAAGATTACTTAATGTTATAAGCCTGATGATGTGGGTTTCTCCTTAAAGAACAAATTATACGTCCCGATAAAAATCGATTCATCACACTTTATATAAAATAATATTGAACACACCTAATAAGTAATAAAATATTATTGCGACTTTAGCGCTGATGCTAAAAGTCAACTTATATTTTTGCATTTTAGTAAAAAGGTTGAATCATTAGTGGATTACACTGAAAATCAATGCGTAGGAACACAAATTTCAGTCATATTAATTTTCATTAGAACAGCGAGTGTCTATTATTTGTAATAAATATTTATCGAGAAAGTGTGGAAAATAAATTAGATAATAAATAAATAATTAAGAAAAAGATATTAATTATGAATGTAAGTCATGTGTTTATTATTCCTTTTTAAATTTTTGTAATTATAAATTAGTTCAAATATTTCAAATTAATTAAATATTATTTTTAAAGTATTAATCTTACATTATGTTATTGTACATGGTTTATATATTTTATAATATTTAAAATACAAAGCTATTTTAGAAAAAAATGTTTATTGTTTATATATATATATATATAGTTTCTCGAGAATTTCTCGAGAAAAAAGTAAAATTTGTTTTCCTCATTTCTCCATAAATTTATTTCTTGGGAATCTATATCGAAATTATTTTTGTTTTTATTACAAATAAAGAAGAAATAAGTAAAAGAAGATACAATAACATCATATCTCTTTATAAATGTTCATAAAATCTCACTTGCGAAAAAAAATATATTTTTTAGACTAGTATCGAAAAATGAAATTTACAAAATTGCTAAAGAAATGTTAAATAGATTATTTGCTAGTTGTCAACAGTTTGACACTGGCAAATAAGATGTTAATGAAGTTCCAATCAATGGAAATGAAGAATTGTCTCTTCAAAAATACTTAAATGTATCTACAACAGAATGTGTGAAAGAAATGAAACCTGGTGTTACTGACAAATATCAGACTATAAAACAAAAATGTCATATATTTCAAACAACGGGTACAAGAACAATAAATGTGGAACTATTTAGAGATACTTTGTTCACAACAAAGCGCACTTCTACACAAAATGAATGTAATTTTTCTATTGCTAACGATTTTGTTATGAAGGAAAGAAATCGATTGTCCAATACTACTTTGAATGAGCTATGTTTTTTGAAAAATTATTTCAAAGTTGAACAATAAGCGCATTAATTTTTTTTACAATCATTTTCTTATCTAGATATGATTTTTTGTTTTAAAATAATAAATAAAATATACGAATTTAGTATTAAAGACTGATATTTCATTGTCATATAACTTTTTAAACTGAATTTAATCCGGTAAATGTTATTTATATATTATATGAGAAAATTCTTTCTATCGAGATTTTTCGAGAAATAAGAGGTACATTTTTCTTTCCTCGAGAAATGAAAACTATCAAGAAATCTTAAACACTGTATGTATATATATATATATATGTATGTGTGTGTGTGTATGTATGCATGTATGTATATATATATGAATACTTTTTTACAATTACCTATAAAAGCAAAAATCATTTTCACTAAAAATATTACCTAAATAAGTATAAGATACTGAAATTATTTAAAAAAAATTTTAAAGGTGGTTGAAACCCACACAACATTATTAGTATACAATATATATATATATATATATATATATATATATATATATATATATATATATATATAAAATTCATTAATGTGTGTGATATTAAAATATAGTGTGGGCTTTAACCACTATCAAAACCATTCTTTGTAACTCTTGGTAAATCTTGAGATTGAAATAATACATCTATTAATAATTAATAAAATTTTATTGAACATAATACATTTTAATAGATATTCGTTTCACTAATATATAATTTAGTTGTGTAAAGATATTTTAATATATTCTAAAATAACCATAAAACAAATGAGGACAAGTACGTTTTATAAATTATATAGAAAATATAAAATAACTATAGAAAAACATTTCATATTCGTTATATTCGTAAAGCAATCTATATAAAAATTATTAGTTACGACAAATATAGTGCTTTGTATGATTAGTAATCTAAAATTCTATTTAGTACTCCATTAATATTTTTATATAATGGTTCAGAGGTCAATCAGCAAAAGTTAGTTTTTGATAAAAAAAACCTTGTAATTAAATATTTTGAATCATAGATACATTCTCAGATGTCAATGTATTTAGTTAATAAATTTTCTAATGACAAAAAATATAAATAAAATAAAAATTATATTTATATTTACCCAAATTTTTGATATTCATAACAAAAGTTATGGTCATATTTATTGACCTCAGAAACAAACAATTAGTTTTTTTAAATTAAAATCATTGTATTTTTTTTATTTATTAATGGAGAAAATAGTGTATTTTGTTATGTTATTTTATATAACATTATATATATATATATATATATATATATATATATATATGATTTATAGTTGATAAATTTATACTATATGGACTATTAAAATGTTTCTTTTATATATTTTTCAAAATTGCGTGCATTTAAGACGATGTATGCGCGTTAAACTACATTTAAGTACATAGTGACAACAGTACCGTTCGTGGTGCACATTTCGTGATTGTCGAAGTAAACCGGAAACATTGTATTTAAAAAACAATCGTCGAAAGAGCCGCAGTGCTCACGAAGTGGCTTCATCTTGATGGACCGCCGTGGACAGCAGGTACCCACCGCAACCTGCCACGGTCAGCGAGCCACTCGCCCGCCAGCGTGGGTGCCTGCGATTCAGTTCAAGTGTTCCGCATGACCTCGTGACCTTGAAAATGCAAATCCATATAAATACCCTCTGAAATCGGTATCAAGTGTAGGCGCTGATTCACAACTTTCGAATTGCATTCGCGCCTGCGATATATGTATTCACGTGTGTACACACACATTCTGGCATCCTTGTCGTCGTAAACAGTAATTACAGTTGACCTCTTCGTTTAAATTAATGTCCGTGGGCGTCTAATACCGCCTTCTTCGTCCAATGTTCAACATAATCCTCCTATGTGAACGAGTCTACTCGACTATTCTCGAAATCGGAGATACTTAAACGAGTAAATTGAGCTCGGATCGTTATCTATCTCTTTGCTTTCTGTTGTGAATAACTGTTTATTTTAAGCGCATTTTTTTCTATAGTACTTGCACGCTGACTTAGTGGAGCGAAACGGCTAGTACATGTGAATAATGCGAGCACAAAGTGTACGATGCAAAAATTGAAGGCCATTCATTACAAGTACATCATAAATCCATGTAATAAGTGCACGTTCCAATTCTACTGGTATTTGTCATCATATTTCATTTCTAAGGTAATGGGATCTAGTGTATATTCCCTTAAGATATGTACAAAGTTTCATAATCGTATGTTAATGGAAACGGGTTGTAGACAAAGTAATATTAAAACGAAAGGCTAACGGTGCAATTGCTAATTTCGAATTAACATTTCAATTGAAATATATTCAACCAATCGAAAAACACACACAACGCCGGATATATATATATATATATATATATATATATATATATATATATATATATATATATATATGTATTATATATATATATATATAATACATATATTCATCACTTATTTAATGACTAACTTAAACTTGTTCAAAATAAAAGTTAACTTTCCTTTAACCTCAACCGGACATATCAGATATATCCATAATAAGTTTTAAGAAAAACTGTTAAGGTCATATAACATTTAATAAAATAAATTACAGTATTTGTGCTTTGTTTTTATTATAAATAAGCAGGTGTTATTTCATCAATAGAGTCAGTCAAACCAGTAATTATTATTGAACGCATGTTATTAATAATATAATGTAAATTAATCGTCATTTAATTCAAATTTAGTATTTCAGAAAGGTATACAATTAAAAATCGTATGATTATGTACGAACAGGTAATTTTCACTGAATAATATTTGTTCCCTTTTTTTACAAAAAAAAATCATTACATTAGATCGTACCAAATCTTAAAATGTTTTAGTGAATCAAAGAAACATTAAAAATAAATATGTTGTATAAAAAATTATATTTTATACATCATTACAACTAATATATTTTTAAACTGTCTCTTTTTACTGCCTTATTTTAGTTTTCACTTAGTAAATCCGTAACTGAAACTATATTCTACATTATTTGGTAAATATTATAATTTTATACATTAATTGACTGATCGGTAGTTTTAGTTTAAAAAAAATGATCAGATTTCTTATGAATTACACAGGTAAAAATTAAGTGTTTTAACCTTTATTGTTCTTTTATTGATAATTATATATTTATTAATTTTATTTAAAGAATCTATTAATATATTTAATATACATAAACAAAAAAATGATGTGTACACTAGAAAAGCAGAAAATGTTTGAATAAAATTCATATTGAAATAATGTGATATTTAGAGATTTTTAATTACATTAATGCTATTTAAGACAAGAATAGGTTCATTCTAGAAAAGTATCAGATTAGAATCTATGTAACATATATATATATATATATATATATATATATATATATATATATATATATAAATCGATGTATATATTAGTAAAAAGCAGATTTTTTATATGTATTTATAAAAAAAAGATTTATATGAAAAGAATATATGAATATGTACGACCCTAAATTCTATTATCCAAATAAAGATGACCGTACACTAGAACATAACTTTCGAATTTTTTGAAAGTCCTCATAAACAAGTAAGGAGTACAATGTAATGACAGAATTTATGTATATATTCCAAAAAGGATAATAAAAGAACATTCCGTATGCAAATATAAAAAATAAATTACTACTGGATAACCTTCACTTATAACGGATATGCTGGTGTTCAGTAACGTCGAGATTTACATTTACAAGAGGAGGTAAATTATGTTTTAATAACACTTATCTACTTTGTCATTCAAGTACATATTATATTAAAATTTACATTAAATGAAGAATATATACTTATATATATATATATATATATATATATATATATATATATATATATATATATATATATATACATACATATATATAAATTATTAGATGGGTAAAGAAATTTATTTCCTTGTATTCTTATTGTTATAAATTGAAAAACAATTTATGTTTACTTTAATACATATGTAAGTGTTACAATTTAGGCTTCCAGATACAAGTAGTAAAAAAATCAGAAAAATTAAAAAAATCATATTTTTTATTATTTTATATGAATTGTATTTTAGTATTGAATTAAACTAAAATATTAAATAAAAATTAACATGATTTTTTAATACTTTCATATGGGGGTCTAAATTGAATCATCCTATATATATATACACACAC
The DNA here is from genome assembly GCA_034766995.1 of Acanthacorydalis orientalis. Classification (NCBI taxonomy): domain Eukaryota; kingdom Metazoa; phylum Arthropoda; class Insecta; order Megaloptera; family Corydalidae; genus Acanthacorydalis; species Acanthacorydalis orientalis. The sequence goes on along the minus strand of CM068320.1, from coordinate 20,518,346 downwards.
ACACATACGAGGTCAGACAATTAAGTAATGCGACAAAATTCAAAAATCGAGTATATTTAAAAATTAAGGTACATCGCGGCGATCCCCTTCAAAGTAGTCCCCTCCCGCATCTATACACTTATTCCAGCGAGTTTTCCAGTGTTCGTAACAATTCTGGAACACTTCTTGTGGGACCTCTCCGAGTACCCTCGTCACAGATTCTTGGATATCTTCAACGGAGTCAAAATGTCGACCTTTGACGAATTTTTTCATATGGGGGAATAGGAAAAAGTCGCAGGGTGACATGTCCGGTGAATAGGGCGGTTGTGGTAACGTTGCGATGCCTTTAGACGCCAAAAACTGAGAGACACTGAACGCACTGTGACAGGGAGCATTGTCGTGATGCAGAACCCAAGTCTTCGCGACCTCTGGACGCACTCTGAGCACCCTTTTTCGTAATTTTTCGAGCACATTGCGGTAGAATACTTGATTTACGGTTTGTCCAGGTGGTACGAACTCTTTGTAAACCACCCCTTTGCTGTCGAAGAAGCAAATCAACATGGTTTTCACTTTGGACTTGCTCATTCTCGCCTTCTTTGGCCTTGGTGCTCCAGGGGACTGAAACGACAAAGCCACTGTTGGCTTTGTCGTTTAGTTTCGGGGTCATATTGAAAGAACCAACTTTCATCACCAGTAATAACTCGATCGAGAAGAGTAGGATCACTTTCAACCTGCTCGAGACAATCTTGAGCGATGTTCATTCGGTGGGCTTCGTGACATTTTCGTGACATGCACTACTCGCGCGTTGTTACAAAACACTAAACAGCTGGCGAAGAAATGATCGTACGAGGGTGATTAAGGTCTCAATCGAGAGAGTAGGGATCTGCTATTACGGTGGCGGAGTAACAAGTTCGCAGTGTTACCACAGGCCGAGAAAAAAAATCGGTCGCATTACTTAATTGTCTGACCTCGTATACAAATTCATTCAATACTTGTAATAAAATTGAGTATTGAGGAATAAATTACTCCAGCTTTGTACAATTAATTATTATCTTCGTTGAGTTATAACATTATTCTTTTGTAATTAGTTGATATTTTAAAAATTATTGTAGTAGGAATTTTAAAAGTACTTTATATATTCTTCTATACATGCAGTAGCTGCATATATATATATATATATGTATATATAAATATATACATATATATATATATATATATATATATATATATATATATATATATATATATATATATTATACATGTATATATATGTATATATATATATGTATATATATGTATATATATATATATATATATATATATATGTTTATATATATATATATATATTTGCATGTATGTATGTATATATGTTTATATAAGTATTATGTGTTCATTCGTTTAAATAGCTTCTGCGCTCGTGTTTGCGATGAAATCGCAAATTTTCAACACTGATAGTTTTGTCACGGCGCAGACGCGAACAACGACAGGTACATCAGTTTACTGCTAATTAGAGGATGCGCGTCGCCAACGTTTTGTACCGCCCAGGTGCGCGGTGACAGCTTCGCGCCACATCTGTACGTACGTTGTGATTGCGTTTGTACGCTTCCGCGCCTCCGGGCTACTACATTACGCTGTCGTATGCGTAACGTACCCGGCTATTATCGTGTGGAAACTGTAATTTATGTATATGTTTGTAATTGGTAGAGATGATCGGAATTGTGTGTTTCTTAAGAAGAAAAAAACAGCAACTAAACTGACAGAATGAAACCAAAATAAATTAATTCGTTTCGAAAACGTTTTCATTTCCTAATAATTATCTACTTAGCTGTTTTGAAATTGAAACTTTAATTCTATATATTAGTAGTTGTTTTATCATAGAATAAAAATCGTTCAAGAAACTCTATTGATATTTTTCTCTAAAAAGAAATTACAAAGAATTTTTATTGCATTCCAATCAATAAATCGTACTGAATTTAGCTATTTTTCTCAATTTAAATAAAAATCAACGCCAGAACATATTATTAAATCCATTAGGTTGGTGCAAAACTAATTTCGGTTTTTATCATTTTAAGACTGGTGCTCATTTTTCTAGTCCTCGTTATCTTTTGTTATACTTATGTGATATATGAAATGAAATTATCAATACTGATATTGCCAGATTATTTCTATTCTTTCATTATTTAGTATTGTTGGATATAAATTCTTAAATTATTCATACAAAAAAGCAAATTCGTGCAATTTTGTTGTATGCAATTTAAATTGGGACGTAAAGCAACAGAAACTGCTCGAAATATTAAACCTGTTTTTGGTGAAGACTCAATTGGTGAACGTGCAGATCAACACTGGTTCCAAACATTTCGTAAAGGGAACGAAAACCTTGATGATGAGGAAGGTCGTGGATATCCTTCAGCTATAGACAATAATGATTTAAGAACCATTATTGAAGCGGATCCACGTAAAACAACTCGATAAGAGGTTGAAGAACCCAATGTTGATCATTTAACATTCGTTCATTTGTGTCTACTTGGAAAAACAAAAAAGCTGGATAAATGGATGCCGTATAAAACGAACATCAAGCAATTCGGTAATACAAAGTCTGTTCTGCGCTTCTTTTGTTTAACAAAAATGAACCATATCTTGATCGCATTGTCACATATGATGAAAAGTGGATTCTCCACAACAATCGGAAACGTTGATAACAGTGGCTAGACCGAGGAGAAGCACCAACAGTTTCCTAGCTTCATGGAAAAAAGATTATCGTCACTGTTTGGTGGTCGGAAAGTGGTATCATTCACTACAACTTCTTAATTCCTGGTGAAACAATAACAACAGAAAAATATTGTCAGGAAATTGAAAAAATGCATGAGAAGTTTTAACGTTTACGACCAGCATTAGTCAATCGAAGAAGACCAATTCTTCTTCATGACAACGCCCTTAGAAAATTTAAATGAACTAGGTTATGAAACCTTACCTCATCTACCTTATTCTCCGGACTTGTCTCCATCAGATTGATTCTTTTAATCATTTGAGTAATTTCCTACGAGAGAAGATTTTCAAAGATCAAGCATCAGCTCCAAGCGCTTTTGAAGAATTCGTTAATTGCAGTACTCCAGAATTCTATCTTGTAGGAATAAACAAACTTATTTTCCATTGGCAAAAATGTGTGCATGCCAATGGTCTTTATTTTGATTGATAAATATAATTTTAACTGATTTATGTCGTTATACTCGATCCGTAAAAACCGCAATTATTTTTACACCATCCTAATACTAACTGTATGATAATTATAAAAGTTGATTTTAGTCGATGATGATAAATATGATTTTTAATTAAAATACTCAAATTGAAAGTAATTTCAAAAATTACTCTCTACTAAGAAAGAAAATATTTTTTTTATTTTATGACTTAGAAGCATTTTTCACAATTAAAGTTTAAATTATTTATCTCATAATTAACATTTACAGTCGTATAACTATTTTTTTATAATTGAAAAAATTAGACAGAATTCAAGAATTTATAGGTCTACATTAAATTTTTCCAATAGTAATTATTTTTATAGTTAAGACACACCCATAGTCAAGGGGTACAGGACGCATCGCCCTCCCCCCCCTGGTTGCTCCGTTTGCCACCCTAACAAAATCTCCGATTTTGACAGATTTGAAAATAAAGAAGAATCATTGAGAAAATCTCCCTAATGAGTTTACCTTAATTAAAAATGTTTCAACCTTCGAAAAAAAATCGTTTCCATGAGCGCGTTTTCATCTACAATTCGGAAATAACAATTATATTGAATTATTACGGTAAACTGAGAAGAAATTCTTTGTTATTTTAAAAACCTGTAATTTGTTTTTAATAAATTTTTGCGTTTCAATAACTTAACTAATTACATAAAATGAATTATGTAACTTCTTTTTTAATATTAAAAATTTCCAAAATAGATTTTTTTCCATAAAGATTTGGTTCTAAGTATAAGGTTAAACAATTTCTACATAAAAAAAATTGCCCACTGAAAAACTGTGCTCTGCTCCCTGTAATATGACGGTCTGACTACGGGCCTGAGTGAAAAAATCAAAAAGGGTGACTGAAATAAATTAAGTAAAAAGTAATCACATAGAAGTAAGTAAAAGAATGTGCTAACATCAAACATGTATTGATTTTTAAAACTATTATTATAAATTTATACAGTTGTTTGAATTTATTCAATAAGAAAAAGTCAAGGAATATTTATTTTAATCACTATGTGCATTATATCATTAACTTATAAATTCATAAAAAAGAGTATCGACATTGCTGACATTTCAAGTACTGTTAGGATGTTAATAAACAATGGAAAACCAACCAGTGCAGAACTAGTCTAGCTGTAGAAAATATTTCTTGGCGACAAAATTATCAGCTGGCGCTTAGTTATGGCAGTTAGTGCTGCACGAGTGTCATTTACAAGACACACATCTCTGTACATTACAAGAATGTGGAATGTCGTTAATCAAAGATAAGCATGAGTTAAAAACGCGCTACTTTATAGTGTTACCGTCACAGCCGACTTCAACAAATACTTACGTATGGTACTAATTAATTGTTGATTGGATATATGATTTAAGTGCAATTTGTAATTAAAGTGGGAATATTTATTGTGATAATCTGTATGTACTTTGTATATAAAATCACATTCGTTCTAAAATTTTAAAATATATATTTAAACACGATTAATTTTATTAACTAGTTTAAGCCCGTTTTACTATTATTAGGTCGGCAGGAAAATAATTGCGGTTTTTGTTTTCTGAATTCTAATCTTAATTTTTATCACTAAAAGTGTTATTTCATCGTGTTCATGTTAATATCATTTTAAAGTGCATTTTTCGGTCTGTATTTTAGTAACATCGATTTCAGTTTTATTATTAATTTTGCTTCAAATTGTGCTACCAATTTATTAAGTAACAGTATAAAATAATTATAAATTTTAAAATGTTAACAAATATTTTTATATGTTATAATACATAATTAATTTACCTTATATCAAACGTCCTTGAGTGAGATCCATGCATTTTAATGGAGGACTAGGAAATCCGTGATTTTTTGATATTTGTTTTCCAATTGTTGAACTATTTTAAAAATAAATAAATATCTATATACAGGTCACTATAAATGTATATATATATATATGTAGATTTTTTAAAAATAACAAAATACTATACGTATTAAGGGATACATGCTAATTACTTTATTACTATAGGGTTGTGCAATAAAACATTTTTGGAAAACACTGAATCTCACTAAATAAATAATTAATTTTAAATACTCATAGTAGAAATAAAACATAATAACCTTAGAATGAATTTATTTAAAAATGAATGAAATATGTGTATTATTTAAAAAGAAAAAAAATTTTGTATGAGTTAAAACGGGTGGTAAAACAGAACCTGCTCGTAAAATAAACGATGCTTTTGGTGTGAGTACTCTTAAGGAACGTACGGTGTAATAGTAATTCCAAAAATTTCATACTGGAGACGAGAGCCTTGAAGATGAAGAAGATTGCGGGCGTCCTAATTCAGTCCATAATGACTAACTGAACATAGTTGAATTAGAACCACGCGCAACAATTCGAGACCCTACACAAAAGTTAGACATTAGTCATTCAACAGTTCTGGACCACTTAAAACTACTTAAATTAAAAAATGTATAACAATTTGAAGATCATTATTTTTTACCAACTTACTACATATATTTGTTACACACTATATATTTTTTTTAAAAAAAAGAAAACCTTATAAATTTTTCTTAATTATTCTGTGTCTGTCTATCCCAATTATACTTGAGTGTATCTATATAACTTTAAAAATCTATCTCGTTTGGATTATTATCAATTCTAATCTCTCTTTAATTTAACCTAATTTTATTAATCCTTTTTAAAATTTATTTTTTAGTAAAAAGTAACGCAAAAATCAATTGATATGTATTTATTTATAATTGTATTGATAATATTATATATATATATATATATATATATATATATATATAATTAACCAATTAATACGAAAATACCTAATTTTCTAAGAAAAATTAATAAGAAAATGAATGCGTTAATTTTAGAATGAAACACCACACATTTAAAATGAATGTAATTAAATAGAAAATGATGTTTAGTTTATATATATATATATATATATATATATATATATATATATATAGATAAGTTAATACTGAAAGTTTTTGTAAATTATTAGTTATACACATTTTATTTCTAGATATTTTATTTGATATTATTAATTAAGAATTTAAGTATCTGATAAAGTATTAAAATATTAATAATGAATTATTGAGTGTATAAATATATATATATATATATATATATATATATATATATATATATATATGTATATTAATTCGTGTGTACGTGTATATATGTGTGTAAATACATATATGTTAATTCTAAAAAATATGTAATCTTTACTGAGATGTTATCATTTCTCGAACACAAAACACGACATTCCTATTGGCAGGTATTCTCACTCGTATTACTCATATATTATATGTAAAAACTGTTATAAAAACGATTAAGATTGTTGGAGGTCCTTGAATATTACTATTTTTATTTTATTTTATTGGTATTGATCGGCAGGGATTCCATTTGGTATTCAACGCTGGGCGACATACACGACCACCCACTTTGTAGTGATACAAGCAGGTACATCATGCTATTGTGCAATTATCATTTTATTCCGTTTTAAAAATCAAAACATGTGAATGGTAATTGCCGTGAATTATGTATTTCTCATTGAATAGAAGAAATATGTGTATTTTTCTTTCATACACTACTAACAATTACGTTATTAACGTATTTCCTGGTATATTATTTGTCTTGTAAACGGCATAGTTTGTATTTGATTATTGATTCATATTTCATTTAATTATAGTAATTAACTTACTATTAAATTAATATTTAATGAACTGTTCTTTTAATAAGGAATAATAATGAAACATTGAAATTTTCTTAGGAAACTCGTGCTTCATCAATATTTTTATTTTTGAAAAAGGTCAAATAAATTTTAGTTTACTGATCAATAAATTATGACTAAAGAATATTTTGTAATTAAATATGCAGGTAAATAATTTTAGTTCGTCTGTTTTGTACTAATACTTCAAACTGCTATATTATGTAAAATGCCTGCAATGAATATACAATGAAAGAATAAATAATATTTCAACGAATTAACCAAACATAAGTTTGAATAATTTTAATAATTTTAATTTTAGAAATAATATTTAAAATGAACTTTATTTAATACTATATATATATATATATATATATATATATATATATATTTATATAATATAACATATATATATATATATATATATATATATATATATATATAATATAATATTATATATATATATATATATTATAATATATATATATATATAATATAACATATATATATATATATAATATAATATTATATATATATATATATATATATATATATATATATATATATATAATATAATTATATAGATATGTATACGTACTCACTTTTTTATAAGTATTCATATTTAATATTAACTGATTTAACAAGTAAAGTATACAAAATTATAAATTAGACCATAGATAGTGTCATCTTAATTAGCATTTTGAAAGACAAGAGTTGATTACAGATATCCTGTATTTATATTAAAATGAAAAAGGATTTAATTATATCAAAAATGTTTAAAAGTATACAATGTATTTAAAAATGTATAATTGTATTAAGAATTAGATTTAGAATAAAGTAAGTAAAAGTATTATAATGGGATTCAGTTTACAAAAACTTTTAATTTATTAAAGTTGAAAAATAATAAACATTTTATAAAAAGGTATATAAAATACATTGATATTCCGATTTCATGATAAGACATTAAACAAATAAAGCAATGTAATTTTAAATAGCCTTTATATTTATCTTTCAATTAAAAAATTAAATATCATAAAAATTATTTTATAATACAAAGTAATAAATTTTACTCCCTCATCCTTTCTGGAAATGAATTTAATGATGAAATCTCCTTTTATTTTCTTAAATTAATTAATAAACTTATCTAAATATAATAAAGGCAATTTTTAAAGATACACTTCTTTTTCTGATTTCATTTGGTGATGTTTTCTTTGAACAGATCAATCTTCAAACACAGGAGTATTTTTAATGTAAAAATAATTAAAAATTTTATATATACATTATATATATATATATATATAATAGTATAGTACTAATAAATAAACTCAATGAGAATATATCATTAACACTTCAGACATATGGAGCAAACAGAAACAAATCATGACCATTGATGAATAGAAAATTTGTTATGTGTTTGTTCACATTTAACAAATTTATTTTTAAATGAAAATTTTTCGATTGAAACAAAAAAAATTCACATTTTTTTTAAGGAACCTAAGAAAGGAAATCTTTATTCGAAATACTAGCAGTGTCATCTATATACAAACACACACACACATACATATATATATATATATATGTGCTTTTTAGGTTAGTAAAAAAATCATTCCGGTTTTTTTCTGAATTCTAACCTTATTTTTTTGAATGAAAGTGTCATTTCCTGTTGTTCATGTTAATATTATTTTAACCACTTAAAATAGCTAGAATAGAAAAATGTATATAAATTTGAAGGTCATAAACCGCAATTATTTTCCTACCAACCTTCTACAATATCAGTTTTTTATTAACCAAACCATAGTTTTAAATTTAAAAGATTTTTATGATATTATAAAAACTAAACTTTTTTTGAACACATTCTTGTTCTAAATCTGTAGTTATACAAATTGTTTTTTTTTAGAAAAGCAATATTATTTGTTAAATTAATTTTATATTTCATAATTTTCAATATATTACGATTTTATTACATTGTAAATAAGTATTGGATCACTTTTATTGATATAAATCTTTTAAATTATATTATTTCGGCATGTTATTCGTTAGACACATAGGTGTGTATAAATGAATTTATAAAATTTTACAAATTTACATTAAACTAGTTATAACAAAATGTTTACACATTTACATACACATTTACACAAACATCTGTATTGAAAGAATTATAAACATTTAACAAGTTCCATATATAATATTAAAAAGTCGAATACATGTAAACAGCTATTAAATGATAGCATCTATAAAAATTAAATTAACATAATTTTTAATCTCTCTTACAAAACAAAATAGACACATAGGTTTAAAATTTGAATATTCAAATAGATTGTTTTTGTTTGAACAGAAAATGATTTTGCAGATTATAATTATACTTGAATATATATTTGAATAAATATATATATATATATATATATATATATATATAAACTTATTTTACTTAAATAATAAAAGCAAATGAATATTAAATATAGTGGCACTCTACATTTTAACTAATAACATTATTTCATTTTATATTTTTGATTTATCTTGAAGTATCTATCTATATTTTTCAATTTATTTCCAATTGGTGATATCTACTTCACCTGTATATTAAAATAGTTAAAAATACTAATACTCCACATATACAGTATAGGATTTTGTAAGAAAAAAATACAGGTGTGTTTAAGAAGTAATAAGTTTCTTGGAAAGATAAGAAATTCAATAAAATATAACATACTGATTCTATATTGTATATATTAATATATTTTATTTTAACATTAAAAAATATTTAAAATTTTAATTTATTTAACAAGAAATCAAATTCGGTATACTTTTTTAATTTTGTTTTATAAGCGTCTTTGATAGATGTAATAAAATAAAGGTTTGGAAATTTTATTATTACTTGTACTTGAATAATTACTAAGAAATATGTAGATAATAACTCTATTAACTAATATTTCAAGCATTTTTTAAAATCCTTCTCTTTATGTCCCGTGAAATTTAAAAAATGTTTTTTTATTATTATATGATTGTCTATTTTTTTCACAATATATAGAAAACAATACAGTTCTGACACGGTGGCTGAATTCATTTTTACAAATGAATTCTTTTCCCCACACACTATAAAAATGTTTTAGTCATAAGTGTTAAATAAATCATTGCTGATAATTTTTGATTGTTGCTTATTAATATTCCAATGGCAATGATATCCTTCTCAAAACGCCAAGAAGATTCTCTACGCTTATCTTAGATTTTTTTTCTTTTCTAGATATTTTTTATTCCTTGACGCTCTGAAAATAATGGTCTCGCCATCTAAATGTACATAAACAACAATCAAAAACGATTAATAATTATTTATTGAAAATTTTTTTACAGAAAAAAAGTTTTTTGTGTGTGGAATGAAAAAGAATCCTTCTGTGAAAGATGTAAAATAATTGTATATCAAGTAATGTTTTCAAATATTTGAAAATTTTGTTTTAACTTGAAATATTTTTCACTTAATTTAAAGTATCTTAATTTAGTAAGACAAAACATTATTTTATTAAAAGGAAACAAATTCCCCGTACGTTATTAGCATATATAAAAAAGATTATATTACAAAATACAACACTTGAAATAATGTTCTTTCATTTTACAACCGTTCTGTATTTTTTGACATTTGCAACGTAAGAGACTTAAATATAGAATAAGAAAACAAGTCCATATGACAATTAATACGTTAATATGTTTTAATGCAAGAAAAATATAATCACTTACCATTATTTATTATTTGTAAAGTATCATCAGAGAAATCACTTTGCTACTTTCATAACCTTACACTAAAAACTGCAAATTGGTCTCATTAGTTAATAGTAGCTACCATGCCAATATATCTAAACATGTCTATTAAATTTGTTAAAAATAAGTTTATGAGAACGACTATATCTAGTGATGTACAAAGCATTAATAACTAGCAAGACTTGAAAAATTTCGTGAATAATTATTAACATGGCCCGTATAGTTGAGTTAAAATTTTTGAACATAGATTCATCAGTTCATTACATTCTTTTGTAATTCTTTGAGTGGTCATTCTGGTTTGTGTAAGTAATTGTATATTTTTATTTTAGGTGATCTTTCTGTTTTTAACAATGCTCTTCTTGTTTGTACTAATAATGAGTATTAATTGTGAAACACATATTTATATATATATATATATATATACATATATTTATATACATATATATATATATATATATATATATATATATATATTTATATACATATATATATATACACACATACATACATATATATATATATATATATATATTAGGGTTGCCAGATTTTAGAAAAAAAATAGGGGATATGAGTGTTAAGAAAAGTCGACATCGAATCTTAGAATAATTTTATTAAATGACATAATGTAGAAATATTAAAATAATTAGGTCCAATTCAGCCCTTTTATTTAGCATTATTTTTAGGATTCTTTAACAAAGCTGGATCGTCTGTTACAAGTTTATAGAAATTTTCACAAGAGATATTAATGTTAACTAAACACTGTAAAATAATGCTTCTACTGTTGTCATGTCCATCGTACTTCTCTCATCTGTCCATTGAATTGATATTAGCGAATAAATTCTTTCAATATGATAATTGTGTGCAGGAATGCTTAATAAGAATTCACGAAATTTGAGCAAATTATAATATTATTCTTTAAATTTAACTTGTTTCAATATGGCCGTACATTTTTCATAGCAAGATTTCTAGTACCACTTCCCACTTTTTCTTCCTCGAAATTTTTTTTTTAGAAGTATTACCTGATCATATAATTCGTTGCCGTTGACATCGATGTTCTCAATTTTTAAATACATACTGGTTCTCTCAATCTGGACTCAATATGGAATTTATTTTAAAAGTATCCATTAAACGTATTTAAATGCTAAAGCCGAGGTATCCATTTTTGCAAATATTTGTTACATGTGCCATAAAATTTTTTTACTTCATTTAAAAAATTATCTTTCATTGTTTTTGAAATTTTAAAACAATGTCTTCAAATTTGTTGGAATGAATTTTTCAACAGCTTTTGCTTTCTTTAATTTTAAAGTTTCTTATAAGGTACTGAGTACTTCTATATCACTTATATTTTTTCCTTTTGATTTTCAAATTTTTTTTATTAAAATTTTCTAATATTTTTTTTATTTAAATCAGTTGAAGTTAGATTATTCGAAAAGAATATTGCAACTTATCATTGATTAACATAATATTTGTAATTTCATCTTTTCATTAAAATACGAGACAATAGGCTGACCCTACAAGTGCAATACGGGACAGCAAAATTCGACGTAAATATGGGACAGTCCCGTATATATGCGGGACGGCTGGAAAGCCTAGTATATATATATATATATATATATATATATATATATGTATGTATATTAGTATATATATATATATATATATATATATATATATATATATATATATATATGTGTATATATATATATATATATATATGTGTATATGTATATATATATATATATGTATATGTGTATATGTATATATTTATATATATGTATATGTATATATGTATATATGTATATGTATATATATGTATATATATATATGTTTGTGTATATATATTGTTTATATATATATATATATATATATATATATATATATATTAATATTTTTGTTTTTATTTAAAACACGATTTGATTTCGGTTTCAAAACCATTTAACTAATGAATGTGAATCAGATATTCTTAGTGAATACCTTAAAATAGACTTGTAATGTTTTATTTGTAAGAGAAACATGTGCACCTGTACTTGTTTTTATATATATAATTTTGTTTGTGTGAATGTATGTGATAAATCTGTATATAAATAATAATTTCAGAGATCGGTTACTATGTATTTTTCTGTCTTCAAATAATAAAATTTATATCGATAAACACTCCTAATGCAGACGGTATATTCACATCACGAGAATCATTTCACAATACTATTCAAAGTATTTTATTGACGCGAATGTTTTTTAAACTACGTCACGAACAGGTATCAAAAATCACCTGCAACCACTATCGACAAAAATGTTAAAAGGTGTATCATTATGCACAGTGAGTCCTTGAGATGTAGCTGCTAACACCGGGCCGATACTAACGGGTCAGTGGTCCGCAGCCGCAGTCGCAGCCATGAGCGACAACAGGTGCCGACACCTGTCGTCCTCATTAAAAAAACAAAGCGCGGGTCAAACCTTACCTCGTCCGCAGAAACCCGCGATCCAGTCCCAACCGCCGCGTCCCGACCAGCGTCTCTCACGTTGGATTCACAATTGATTTTTTACGTGTTCAAGATGGAATATCTGAATTCTCTTATCCATAATTAAAATGCTCGAAATTAATCTGTCACTGTTTAAACGTTACGTGAATATTTTTAATTAACTTCACACAAATTTGATTTTCTTGAATGATTTTTAATACAGGTAATCACGAAAACGATTTTCGAAATAGAACACGCATAGATAATTTGGATACACCTGTGTATTAATAAATAAAACTTGAACTCTCATTTGCATTTCACTTAAAAACTCATCTCATAAGTTATTAATTATATATACATAAGTATATATGAACGTATACGCATTATATATATATATATATATATATATATATATATATAT
>CM068320.1:20477311-20502311 GCA_034766995.1 Acanthacorydalis orientalis | reverse complement strand
TTTTACATGATAAAAATCCACACGCTGTTAATTTTGGGAATTAAATCAGTTTACTTTTAATATTTGGTGTGAAATAATTAAAAATGAACAGATGAATCTTTTGCAACAGCAGAAGATTTCATTGGCGAATATCATGATTAATTTTTGAGAGTTGTTCCTGAAATTATTAGAAAAATTACACGTTACGTTTATCTTGTATCTTCTATATAAAAAAAAAACTATGAATCTATAAACATACTTATACACCATTGTATCTCGCCCGTAATTAATATAATTCCATAATCTAAATTAAAAAGTAAAATTTTTAAAAAACATTAATTTTTTAGATTTTTTTTGAAATTTAACAATTTCGTAAGTTCTATTATCATCTATAACCATATAAATCAATAGCTTTATTGCCATGTTAGTATTTTTTTAGCAGATGTGCTTTCGCATTTTATTGCTTTGTGTCTATTACAGATTATCAATTCTTCCTGCCACCTGAAAAATAAATACCTGTCAATAACGATCTGATATCCGTATAACATTCAATGTCAATAAAAATATTTTCAACTCAAAAGAATTCACCTGTTGATGTTATACATTGATACTTATGTAAAAATAATCTTTTACTGGAAACAATTTTTATAGAGGGCAGACATGCAAATGTACCTGTATATATATGTATATATGTATATATGTATATATGTATATATCTATATATATATATATATATATATATATATATATATATATATATATATATGGTTAAAAATCAATTTAACGACATTACGGTTTTGATTTGCACAATTTTTGACTTAAATTTTATAATCAAATTTAGAATATCATCAACTTTGATTAAAAATCTAATTAGTATCATTTCTATTATTTTCTTAAGTATATATATATATATATATATATATATATATATATATATATATATATATATATATTATGTTTATTTTTATAGAAATTAGAGGAGAAATACACTTTCTTACTCTTACAAACATTACATATATTTGAACTTTTTGTTTAATATTATGTGAAACAAAGTAATATATAAATAATAGTCTAATATATTTTATTGTTTACATTATTTAATAACATAATTACTCGTTACAAATTTTAATTTATTAATTTAAGCTCATATTAATTTAATTTGAGGTAAATGTTTCTTTCATGCAGCATTATGAAAAATATACGTCGTTAAAAATCGACTCATATTCATTTTAATACCTGTTTCGTCGTTGTATATTCAAGTGGACTTTATTTTTAATACGTTATAAAAATATTTACAGGTTTTGATTACCAGTGTAATAATGGCAAGGTGTTAAAATTTATTTGCATTTAATTTCAACTACGAATCAATTTTAATAAACAGCTGATTATTTAAAAATTCTGTCCTTTTTTTCGTTTCAATAAAATCAGAAATTATAATTTTCTTTTTTATCTAAATAATGTATTTTTTATTTCTCTTTCGTTATATATGTAAAATTATATATATATATATATATATATATATATATATGTGTGTGTGTGTGTATACATACATATGTTAAAAATAAAATGTTTTCACAGCATGCAACTTTTGTTTAACATAAATTAAGTCACTGTAGTTCAAAATAATATTAATGGATGTATTTCTTAAATGCTGACTGGCAATTTTTAACAAAATGAAATATAAAGAATATCTTCCTCTTGTATCTATTGCTAGTCAATTGAATTCTAACCATTTAATATTTTCCATATTTGTCATGTATACATTTATGTACTTAAAATAGACACACACACACACATATATATATATATATATATATACATATATGCATATGTATATATATATATATATATGCATGGTAGAGAGTAACAATATATTACATCGAACAAATGAAGTTTCATAGTTCTCAACCGTGTAAACAACATAGTAAATCGATTTCTTGTACCTAACTCAATAATATAGAAACTACAGGCGATCAGAAATTTACCAGTAGTTTATATATAATATTCGTATGTCTATTTTAAGACAGTGAGGGTTACCTTATAGTATTAATAGTCATATTAGTTTAACTGTAGATATCTTAAATGGATTCTATGATATTCTTTTGAAACGTAATTTAAAAAGATGCTTTCATTCTTAATTTTTTCTGTTTATGGTGGAATACTTCAACATATATCATAAATTATTTAGAATTTTTATCAATTTCTGTTTGATTTTTAAATATATAGAAATTGTATTTCTTCATAATATATATTTTTTGATACTGTGGTTATATTAACTCCACTTTAGATTTTTCTTTACTTTCACACTCAGAGAATAATGGTATCGCCATCGAAATCCTCATAAGCAAAAATGATCGATAATCAATTATTGAATCTTTTTGTTAAGAAATGTTTGCAGTTTGTCAGAAAAGTCCAACATTTTTTTGATCTTATATCTGTTTATTTAAATAACATTTTCATAAAAACCAGTTCTTTCTTTAACTAAATTGAAGTAAATAAAAATACTCTGCTCAAATTATTTATTTGTTTGTAAAATTATTTTATATTTTCAAAAAGAAAATACATATAATAATTTTGACTAATTTCACTAACTAAATATTACAGAGACGAAATATAGTTGAGAGTACTTGACATGTCATTAATTTTTTACATAAATTTCAAAAAGAAAAATATTACTTTTGTAGGTAGTCTGTATATTTATATTTCTTTAGTATTATCGCTTATAACTCATATTTGTATTCACAAAGTATGTATACCTTTAAGTCTCTTGTTGTCAACAACATGAAATTATAAAAATAAATAAGTAAAGATTGAATTTCAAATGTATATAACTCTATAATTGAGATTCTGACGCTTATTTGTGCAGACTCTGCGAGGTACAAACAATAAAATTGACACCAGAAATTATGCATATATTTCATGTAAAATGTTACTTAGTGACATGGACAAAAGTCATTAATGCTTTTTTATTTTCATTACATCTTAAATCATGAAAATTATTTGACTTATTTCAATATACTGACTGACTTATTTCACATCTGCGGTGTTATATAAAAATTACTTTGTAATAAAGTTATCCTTACAATAAAAGGATATATATATATATATATATATAATTATCTATCTATTTAAAAAGACAGTTCTGTAAAATTTCCATAAAAAAATGTGTAGACATTTTATATTAAATTATTGTTAACGAAGGCACCCGAGGTTACACGAAATTTTCACGAAAAGTTATGATATTGTTGTGCAACTTTACAAAACAAATACGTTGCAATATATCTACGAAAGGAAGACACTCACTAGCATTCAAAGATGCTATATATTTGCGAGAATGATTATATGGACCTGCTAACATATATATATATATATATATATATATATATATATATATATATATATAAATATATATATATACACGATATATGCGATATATACGATTGAGCGAATATGTGCAATACGAGCGGGAGTGGAGCCTCCACCCCCCAGGTCGGCGAGCTTAACAAGTAGAGAGCAGTGCCCCCTGGTTTTTTAAAAAATAGTAATATGCTTGTAATGAATGATGAAGTTAAGAAATGCTGTTGTGTATTTATTGATTTAATTATTATAATAATATCTAAAATATATGCATGACCTAAAATTTTAACTACTTCTAAATATTGTGTTTTGGCTATTTAAAAATATGGAAAGTATTTGAATATATGACTATTAATTAAACTATTACAGTTACGCATAATGCGTAGTTATAATTATCACCTGCCTAAACATTACTTTTTATTCATTATCATAAGAAGTCACTTAGGTTTTTTTCATTTATATAATTATATATATATATATATAATATATATATATATATATATATATATATATATATATATGTATATGAGTGCCTTAAATAATGATAAAGTTTATTGAAATATCTAATAATATTCTAATTTATACAAATGAACAGGTTGTTAAAAATTATACATGTGAATGTATGAAAAACGTTTTGAATTGATTCATTTCTCAATCGCTTCGTATAAATTAAACCTTTACTTTGCATATGTACGAAAAGAAATATGATTTTATAGTTATTTAATATTAGTGATTTATTTATTGAATTATAAATTTTAAATTAGTGATTTCGTTCTGGATGAGTTATTATTAGTAATGTGTATATTTATAACTGCATAGTCCATTTGAATATTGGATACTAAAAAAAGATTATCATAAAATGAAAATAATATATATATATATATATATATATATATATATATATATATATATATATATATATATATATATATATATATATATATATATATGGTATATTATTTATATATAACTATATTGTGTTTTAACTCATCGAGAGGATCGAGTTTTGTAACAAGAATTTTTATGATTTAATGATATTAATCAAAGCTGTAGAGATGTTCTTTATAAAAGAATTTTATTATACTGGTAGTTGTTAAAGAGTTTTAATTAATATTAAATAAGAAGTAGTTATTTATTTTAGTCAATGCTATTGAATTAATGAGTTTAGTATTAATATATCAAAATTTTATTTCATTTTAAAAACTGTATTTCTCTATAATATAAAATTAACGTATGAATGTAATCTAACAAGAAGTATACTTTGAAAACTATTAAAATTTATTAATGTAAGAAGTGATTTTTCAAAATGATTTTATAAAAAATTGAAAAATCTATTTGATTTTATTTGATATTTTAGTAAATTATAACGTTTTGAATAATTTCCAACTGCATGTCAAACTAAAAATTTGAGTTATTTTGACTTTTTTTAAATATTAGTGTAATCGAAATTAAAATGATGTAAAAATATATTTATTTTAACCGAAATATGTTTTCTATTTTTTACATAAATTCTTATATATGCATTTGGATAGATTTAGTGGTATGCTTGAAGATAAAAAATTTAAGCATCTATATATAACATTCTGTATAAATATAAGAATCCATACAGGATGAAAAATAATATTTTCTTTTCGAAAAGTTACTTATTTTTTTGTCTTAACTCCTCACATTAATTTTACACGATTAGTTCTTTAAATATATTTTTAATTAACTCGGAATTTTCAGTTTTTAATAATGATAAAAATCATCAAAGTATCATTCAAATATGTAAAATAATGATGAAAATAAACAAAACATTATTAATAATGAAATACAGTATATATATATATATATATATATATATATATATATATACTCGTATATAACAGACAACATATATTAAATAATAAGAAAATAAACTGAATTTGAAAGTTTTCATTTTAAATGTCACATTTTCATATTAAGATATATTGAAAATAATTTCACATATACCAATACTTCAAAAATTATTTTATTGAAAATAAATTCTAATATTATTTACAAAAACATATATCAATTGAAGATCGAGTATATAGATAAAATCAAATAACGGTCAGTATTCACTTCCCCTTCAATTATATACTGTTCAAATTTACAAACTGTCCCGTTTCAACAGTATTTTAGAAAATACTAGATAAAATACAAATAATATCATTATTCTCATGGTACTGATATATCATTTCCCATGTCCTCCACAACTTCCCGTGTGATCCTTAATATTATATATATATATATATATTCTATATCCGTTAATGGGACCTTACACTCACCCCTCTAAACAAGTATTGAAAACAGTAACCTTTCACCCTCAGTATATCTATGCAACAGACACCATGTTTTTCATCTCGTAAGATCTCTCTCCAAGGGGAATATATTCACACAGAAGAAAAAAAAACTTGTATTTTGGTCAATAGTATATTTTAAAGCTATTACGATGACAAATATAATTCAGTTATGATTAATAAATAAAAAAATATGTACTTAAGTAATTAATATTCATATAATATTTTATGATATGTTGGAAACAAAAATTGTACTGTATTTCGTTATGATTAATTTAATGTGTTTTTTGTCTGTTTTTTTTAAAAAAAAAATATTTCGTTTATAACTTTATTTTATAGGTCACAACTGTGAGATTATAGATGTATACAGATTTCCCACAAATAGTTTTAATCGGTGTTGCGTGAAACGGGTCATTCTATTCTTCGATGAATACTTTTTTGTAAATTACATGTTTTTTTTATATCTTTTAATAGTACGTTATTATTCAATTTTAGAAACGTTAATTCTCTTTAAGATGTATTAAATCGCAGTTTAAGTATTTTCTAGATTTCTTTTCAAATTTGTAATCTTAACATATAAAGAAATGGATATATATATATATATATATATATATATATATATATAATATGCATATGTATATATAGAAAGAAATGTATGTGCATTATACAAATTTGTTAAAAAAATGTTTGTGTTTAATAAACATGCTTTAGTGTAATGAATATAATTATAACGATTCGTTTTCTATTTTTAATGATTGAAAAATTTTATGACTAGTAACTATAATATAAATTTAGGTATTAATTTAATATTTGTAATATTTGAAAATGTAATAAATAAAAATAAGTATTATACAATGGATGTAAAATGACGTAATTTCATTGTTTTCACTCTTATTCGCAATATTAAGTTATCGAATGACTTTTCATAAAATCTTAATTATTTAAAATAAATACATATAAAACTCGTGTATATATATATACATATATATACTTTTTTGAACAATAAAAAAAAATTCTCTCACCAACTTACTGAAATATGTATTATTTATATCTTTAAATATTTGATTTTTATCGACCTTCAATAGTTCTCTTTTGTACTTATGTGCTTATTTTTTTATAGATTTATGTAATTATACAATCAAAAACTTTACCTCTATTAATCTATTTTTTATATAATTATTTTGTGTATTAAGATCTTTGAAAATGAATTTTGTACTGATACATTTTATATAGTAAAATAATTGAAAAGTTTTCGAATAGTATTAATAAAATTGTGTGATATGATTGAGATTTTATATGCATAAAATCTACATACATAAATTACAGTATGGACTGTAATTTATATATATATATATATAATATAGAATTCCCCAAAATATATATATACGCTTTGAATGATAATAAGTTTAGTATTTATTAAAGTATAACTGAGTTTAAAACTCTAAATTAAAAAAAAAAAACAGAGATAGAATTTTATTAGTTATCCCAAGTGCTCAAATTGATGAACGTTCTGCTCCAGCCACTATTGATTACGTGGAGCGATGGAATCGCAAACAGAACGAATAGTTTGGTATTTGAACACATTTTCTTTCAATGACTGCTCTCAATTCATTAACTGTTACTGGTTTTGTACCATAAACTTTATCTTTAATAAATCTCCATAAAGTCCATTGACGAGAGGTCAGGTGAGTGCTGGGGTGTATTCAATGCTATATCTATGTCCAATCTATCTGTTCTGCAAATTTTCACCAAGGTAGGCCCTAAAATCACGATTATAGTGGGGAACTACTCCATTTTGTTGGAAATAAAAGTCCTCCTCATCCCTAAACATCTGACGAATACGCGGTTTGACAAATTTCTGCAGCAGGTTCTAGTAGGTTCAGTGGCACCAGTTACAGTGCTATTAATAAAGTGGTCTAATTAAACCCTTTGCTGACAATCCACACCAAACTGTAACTTCTAATAAATTAACATAACATTCCTCCGAACATGCATATTCTCAGATACCCAGTAGCTGTAATTGTGGCAATTGATTAAGTCGTTCTATTTAAATGACGCTTTCTAAACTGTCTGCACTTCACTTACATTCTCACAGTTTCAGTAGCACTTTACGACAAATTTACTTTTTTCGAAGTTAAGTCTAAGATGAGCCATTATTTTAAATCAGTTTTACCTAAAAAAAAAAAAAAAAAGAAAATTAAGAAGGTTATGGATATTAAAATGTGTATACATTTTTTGGAGCACCTGTATATACATTAAAATGTAAAAATATCCTGTTTCTATTATTAAATTAATTTTGAAATTACTATACAATATTTATATGTATCCTGTTTTAATATTTAATACTTCTTTTAATTATTATATTAATGTAGTTCTCATCTCAAATGTGACTTAATAATGCATGTAATATATTATGTAAATTATCGATGATAATATCTGTTAATACGCTTGTTAATAATATTACTTAAGCTTGCATGTTTCGTTCGATCTTTATAACAATTAACGTATCCAGTTTTGTTAATTTTTAAAGTTGTTTTTATTATTCACCATTAGTATATGACCCACACGTTGAACTGTGAAATGATTCAATGATTTAAAAATTTTTGACAGGTTCTGGTTTCGTGCAACACAGCTCAATGCATCGACCGCTACGGTAATTTATTGTACTTCTGGCTATACGTCATAAAAACTAGACGTGCCTCTTTCAGATATATTAATCTGACTCTACAATCTAGCGCAAAAAAGCATCCCCGTTGCATGATCACCTAAAGGCAAGTCAATTTAAACTGTCAAATAAAAACTATTCACGACTTTTGAACCTATATAAATCAATAAATCGAAAAGTAAATCATTCAGTCGCTATAGAAAAAAATATTTTGACATTATTGACATGTGTAAAAACAAAAGAAATAAAATCTTTTCATGCGCACAAAAAGTACCTGTCTTATATTACACGGATATGATAGACATAAGTACATTGTAGCGAACAGACGTATTGTGTCGACAATGGTGGTCTGTTGAGCTTAATAATGAATCCAACAAATGAAATTAACTAACTATTATCTAAGATAATTTATTGTAATGAACTTTTGATACGTTTTATTGTCTGTACCGATGCACAGCTTCGTTGAAGTAATTTTTTTTTCAGACTTCATTCGAAGATGTTTAAGTATTTCACTAACTTCAGAGATCTGTGAACAGGTATCATAATGAATAGATTTGTACTCAATCATTCTTGAATCTATATACACATATAATAATCATTAGTACTAAAATTAGAATCATATACATAAACATTCATACTTGCACTTATATATATATATATATATATATATATATATTTATATATATATATATATTTATATATATATATTTATATATATATATATATATATGTATTTATATATATATATATATAAATATATATATATATGGAATGTAATTATAGGTAGGTAATTGTAAATAATTCATAGAATTTCCTTGAAAACATGCAGAATAAATTCTATTATTTTTATACATTACCTTCCAATTTTTCAATGCATGTACATTTTCACTAACTTCAGCAAGGATTTACGTTTACAATCGCAAAACATTTATAAAAGAACATTATGAAGTTAACACGTACACACAAACAACAATATATATATATATATACAATGTATATGTATATATATATGTGTGTGTGTGTGTGTGTGAATGTATAAAACTGTTTACAAATAAAAATATTTTATTTAAATAAACAAAATGTTGTCTGTTAATCTGTATTTCTAAATATTTTTTAAACACAGGAATGTTAGTTCAAAAAAAAAGTAAAAAAATCTCATTTTAAGTCAATGACTATTTTAACAAATAGCAATAAATAATTTAAATTATCTTCTAATCATAAATGTTACTAATTGTATTTTTTAAAAAAAAATTTAACACACTGCATAGTTTGTTACACTTTCTTAATTCTCCTGTTTCGATGCAGTAAACTCATTTGACCGGTTATTTTTATTTGCAAATATCTCTCATGATATTTTTAATTATATTTCTTTATTTTCTTATAATACACATGGTATATTGATACTAATCTCTAGTGTAATGATTGACTTTAATGTTAAACTAATTAAAAATTCTTCTATTCACTCACAAGTAGCAATTTTATGAAAAATATAAGCGATAAACTGTGTTTACTGCACCGGAGGGTTTTAAAATGGCACCGGACTAGAAGCATTAAAAGCAATTATGAAAATAGAAAAGTATGTATACAATCATTTATATTACAAATAATTTTTTGGGCACTAGTTTTTATTTATAGTTTTTAATAGATAAATATTATATATATATATATATATATATATATATATATATATATAGTAGAAGAAACATGTATCTCAATAAATAGTTTTAAAAAGCTATATAAGAATAGTTGTTTAATAATTATAACCTACGGTTTCATATGCAATAGAAACTTATTTTTTTTAATCTTTAATTTTTATATTCTCATACTCATTAGTATTGTTTTAATCCTTTGTTTAAAAATAACATTAACTTTTAGCTTCGCCACTTGAATACCGAATTAACTTTGATATTTAATTTTTAAGTAATTTTACTCTAAATTAATAAAGATACTTTTTATCTAATTATATATATATATATATATATATATATATATATATATAATTATAAATCTCATGTATTTAAGAATGCAATCTTATTCTTTCCGCTAATATGCACATGGAAAAAGCAGACAGTACATTAACATAAAACCCTGTGGACTATAAGTATTCAAGTGATAAAATTCGACACCGAAAAAGTATCATATCGCTGTTACAACGCCTCATTTTTGCATACAATGCTATCTCTGTTATTTAGAGTTATCGGACCGTTAGTGGAGTACACGTCGAGACCGTTTTTCCATCTCCGAACTCATAAACTATCAGACATAAGAAATACATACAGTCGCGTAGCCGATATCGTTCGCGCTCCAAAATGCACGAACGGAATTTCAAAAATTTTTTTACTGACTAGCGTCATTGGAGCATGAATTCACGGTTCAGGGGGTCGCTGAGGGTCATCATCGTACGCTATCGTTATTTTCATTCTGACAGTGATACCGCTGCGTACTTATAAATTTTATTTTTATTTTTAATGGCGAAAAGAAAGCTGTATTCCCACACATGTAAAAATAAAATTATTTGTAACCCAGTTCTTTCGATATTACATTTTTGTTTAAAATGTATTTTTGAGCAAAAAAATGTAATGATATATTTTTTATGAGAGAATATATGAAATAAAACTAACTAATCATATACTAAAATCACTTTTAGAAAATATTTTTCATCATAAAATATTACTATTAAAATATGCTCAGAAAATTAATCAAAATAAATTTGTATAATTGGAAAGATTAATCTTACATATATATATATATATATATATATATATATATATATATATATATATATATATATATATATAATTGAACAAAGAAATAATCATCCTTTCGAATTATTAATTAACGATTTCAAAATTTTTGTTTTCTAATATTTTAGTTATAATTTAATTAAATTTTCGAATAAATAATTTTATTTTATCTCATAAAAATGAAATAATTTGTAACTAAAAGCAAATAAAACTTAAATACGGTTTGATGTTAATCTTTTTATGCTTTGTATATTTAATCTTAAGAGATATTTTAAAAATGCACTGTTTCATTTTAAACACACTTATACGTGGGTCGTTTGATAAGTTTGGTAAATTTCTATGATATGGCGCCACCATTTATTTGGTAACACCATGGCTATCAAGTGTCACTTTTCAAACTAGCATAGGCGAAATTTCAACCAGAAGCGACGCACTGTTCACTTCTACAGAGGTTTGAAGCGAGCATTGTGTCATTTTTCGCAAAAATGGATAAAAACGAGTAACCTTTTGCATCGATTCTTCACTGTGAATGAAACATGGATCCACCACTAAACACTGAGTCGAAGCAAAAGTCAAACCGTAGACAACGACTGATGAAACTGTACCGAAAAATGCGAAGCAGAATTTGTCGGCTGGGAAGGTGATGGCCACTTTTTTTTGTGATTCCCAAGGAATCGCCGTAATTGACTACCTAACGAAGAGAAAAACGATAACAGGAGTCTATTATGCAACATTATTGGACCGTTTTAAAAAAGAACTGAAACAAAAACGGCAAAGATTGGCACACAAAAAATGCTTTCACCAGGACAACGCGCCGTCTCACAAATCGACCGTCACAATGACAAAATTGCACAAATTAGGCTTCTAACTGATTCCTCATCCACCCTATGCTCAGGACTTGACCCTGTAAGACTTTATTTTCTTTCCAAACTTGAAAATTTGGCTCGATGGGGAGAAATTCTCATCGAAAGAGGATGTCATCACCACCTTCAATGCGTATTTGAAGACTTGGACCAAGTGTATAGCCTTCAATGAAGTCTATGTTGGGAAATAAAATCATTTTTTTCTGAAAAACGGTGTACTACACTTATCAAACGGCCTTCGTACATTAGTAAATTTAATCAAATATTTTACTATAATATTTGAAAATACATTAATTTTAGTCCAACTTGATTGTCATAAACACACCGAACTGAATATAATTCCTTCTTGTATCACAGAAACAGATAAATTCTACCTATTTTTTTAATACAAATTTCTGTAATATGATGGTAACTTATATCTCAAAATAATAAATATATTAAATAAGAAATTAATCTAAAATATCAATAAAATGTGCATAAGATCCTACAAACAACATAAATACTCTTTACAAGTTTTAATTAAAAGTTTTATATGTATATATATATATATATATATTATATATATATATATAATATAGAGAGAGAGAGACAGATCGAGAGAGAGAGAGATTTGTATGTAGGCATACACAAGACATTTGCTTTTAAAAGACAAGAAAATCTATTCTTAAAGATTGGATATATCATCAATAAGGCAAAAAATATAGTTCTGAAATAAATGAAATCTGTTCCGTATGTCATTAAAACCAGTTCGTTATACAAGCGAATGTTTATTTTTGAATATACATGAATTAAAAAAATTCATAGAAAATTTTCTCGTTATATTTAAGCATTACATACAGAGTACGATAGAATTATGATCATAAAATATTTATTATTTTATTGATAATTAAATATGTAAAGTTATATTTTGCAGATATATTTTATTCTCTATAAACATTTATTGATAAAAGTTTGTTTAGATAATTAACTTGCGAAGTAAATGTAGATATATAAAAAGTGCATAATTTATGTAAATTTTTAAATAGTTTATTATAAAAAAATAACATTTATAAGGGATTAGTTAAATAAAATATAGTAAACAAGAAAAACTTATATACGATAAACGTACAAGAAGAAGGATTTAATAGTTAACCGATTTATTTATTAATATCTTAAAATGGGAACTTCTGGTAGCAGCAAGTTAGACAATCTTTTAAAAATAAGTGTTATAAAATCCTACAATTGGATGTGAGTGAATATAATTGTTATATCCCATCTGTGTAAACCAAACTAGAATACATTTCCCATCATCTTTCAGTTTCATATTCAAGTTTGTTAGGCCACAGTGGTTACTTTATTATTATATATCTCACGTTGATGCATGTAACAGAACCTTTTCATGAGACAAAAATTGTAGCTACAGGTAGATCTTTACAAAAGATTTTTTTCGAAAAGTGTTCAATAAAGAAGGTCACATGCTATTGTATGGTTTAAGGAGTTGTATACAAGCAAATATACATGCATATATATATATATATATATATATATATATATATATATATATGTATGTGTGTATAAGGATTGGTTATGTATATTATATCTACTTTCTTGTTACAAAATACTTTACACATAAGGGTTAGATTAGAAAAACACAAGCAGATGCATGGGAAATAAATATCGGAAATAAATTTCTTATTTTAAGAATAAATGCTCAGGTACATATTTGTGAGAATGTTCCGTTTTGTGTCTATTTAAGTGTAATGAGAATAAATAAGATTTAGGATTTATGAAGTGGGATATTTTTCGTTTGTCGATTGCGCAAAACAGTTGAACAGTTTTGAAACTTGAAATATTCGTAGAATAATTGATTGAATAAGACATTTGTTTAATAGACACACAACGACTGAAATGACGATGAAGACAATCCTCGGACTGACTTATGACTGTTGATTCATTTATTCCTTTCCTATCCTTTGTTCTTTCTTCCCTTCTTTTTCCCTATCCATTTATCTCTTTTGGAGGTGTTTTTTTTGCAAAGACATCTGGGTTTTTTTTGTAATGTTTCCCAGATAAGACTAAATGTCAGGTTTAACATTTTTATGTTACTATCTCAAAACCATTACACCTGTCTGATGATATATACTGGTTATCGAGGTTCTAACGACTCCCGGGACGGTAACCACGCTGAGGGTACTTTTAACATCCCATGATAAGCTCCAGAAAAATCCACTTACAAAAAAATACACACACATACATATATATATATACAAAAATAATTAATCAATTGCATTAAATTAATTAATTAACAAACTATTTGTCTTTTAATTAACGTTTTTGATAAAGGTGGTTGATAATTTTCGTGTATAATTAAAAATAAGTTAAAATACCTTATTGGGACACATTTATTAAAAAATAATAATAACAAATTTATGAAAATACTACTTTCTATTAGGTTGGTAGGAAAATAATTGCTGTTTTTGTTTTCTGAATTATAATCTTATTTTTTTTCATCGAAAGTGTCATTTCATATTATTCATGTTAATATCATTTTAAAGTACATTTTTCGGTCTGTATTTTGGTAATATTGACTTTAGTTTTATTATTAATTTTATTTCAAATTGGGCTATTAAATTAACGATGGAGAAGAAACAAATAAGAGCATTTTTGTATGAATTCAAACGGGTGGTAAAGCAGCAAAAAGTGTTCGTAAACTTAACTATGCTTTTGATGTGAGTATTGTTAAGGAACATACGATCCAATGGTGGTTCCAAAAATTTCGTGCTGGGAACGAGAGCCTTGAAGATGAAAAAGGTCTCGGGTGTATTTCTTCAATTCATAACGACTAACTGAATGAGTTAGTTAGTAAATCAGAACCACCCACAATAACTCGAGAGCTTGCACAGAAGTTAGACATTAGTCATCCAATAATTCTAGACCACTTAAAACAGCTAGAAAAATCAAAAAATTTAAAATGTATATGAATTTGAAGGTCATAAACCACAATTATTTTTTTACCTGCCTAATACGTATATTTGTTACACACTCTATTTTTTTTTTTAAAAAAAAGGAGAATTCTACACATTGTCCTTAATTATTCTTTGTATACCTAACCCAATTATACTTGAATGTGTCTATATAACTGTAAAAATCTATGTATTTTGAAGTGTTATCAATTCTAATCTCTCTTCAGTTTATCAGATAAATGAAACTGGTAATATTATAAGATGTCGAAAATCGTATTCGAAAGATCATTTTTTATTACTCTATATTTTAATAAAATAAAATTTTGTAATTCCCTGAAACACAATTGTATATTTGAAATGAAATTACTTAAAATTGTTACAAAAAATGCATAAAATATATTATTTGATAATTAATTGGAAAAAAATGTATGTACTTAATAAAAAAATGAACACGAATATTTCTCACGAATTTTTTCTCTTTATCTTCACTCAACACATACTCACACGCTCTCTCTCACACACATACACACACACATATATATATAGAGAGAGAGAGAGAGAGAAAATATAGTAAAAACAATTTAAAAAATCAAAAGACTAACAAACCGCAATAAAACTCAAGTTATATTTGTAACAATTCGAAGAATAAATAACAATAGGTATAAATTATCTATTTTATTGCTATTTAAAAGAACATCTGCTCACTCAAATTCCAGTTACATATCTGACTTAACCTGTATTGCTGTTGTATCGAATGAAGAAAACATGATTGGTTAACAATTATTATTGATTGATACGAATAAATAACCGAAAAATCTATTTTAGACATATCCAATTCATAACGACGGTTTGGTTTAAAATTATATTTAAAAATTCCACGTAATATGATATCGTTTTAAATCTGTGCGAACAATAATATTTTTTAAAAAAAGTACCTGTTTCTTAACCATTCATATATTGAAAAGATTAAAAAAAAATCAATTACTATTCTTATACATTTGTGTTACCTGTGAAACGGTAAGTTTAAACGAACGCATAATACAAAAATTTTCAAGAGATATGTAATCCAACACTGTTTCAACAATCCGTGTAGAAAGAACCTGAAGTATTTCCGCTGTTTCAAAGGAAGATACGAACCTGTGACCTACAACAGGTCGCTGTGGAAGTGTGACCTTACATTTTCTCGACATCCTCTTTAAATAAAATTTAACACAAAAGGTGCATTTAACGAAGAGATTTAATAAAAATTTGTATTTAAAGATATTCATGGGCATGTTCCTGCAATGATATTTTATACTCGGGTTTATTGAAACAGGTAATAACGAGCCGCAAACGTGTTCGTATTCTATAATGATAACATTTTAATGATGGGAACGGGTAACGCAATCAATTTTGAATTAATCTCTTGACATAGTCAATAAGCAGACATATCATAAAAGACGTACTCAAGGATGTGTATTAATATTTTTTTTTCAATTTCTGAAATTCCTAAATTATAGACTATATAAAAAATCAAAAAAAAATTGTCTTATCTGTAGAAATGTATAAAGAACGGCGACAATAGATATTGAAATTAAATACTTTATTATGTTTAATTGCAAATTTATTTGCTCTGACTTATATATGTGTTATTGTATTATAGTTCACTATGTTAGTAATAATTAATATTTATCTACTATAATTTCATTCAAAAGTGAACTATGATATATAATTGAACATGTACAAGTTATTCAAGTTTTAAATTATTTGAATTAGAAATATATTTTATTTACCATAAGATAAATTGAACAATACATAATACATATATAATCTAAATTCAATAAACCAATAATATGTTATTTATTTAAACTTATGTGCAATATATATATATATATATATATATATATATATATATGTATATATATATATATATATATATAGATAGATAGATACATATATATACATATATATATATATATATATATATATATATATATATATATATATATGGGTGTGTGTGTGTAATTAAAGACTTGTTTTTTAAGTAAAAATATTTATTCATATTTTTGAAACTTAAACTAATTAATTTTTGTATTAATTAGTTTAATTTTATTATTAGTTAATATTAAATTATCTTATCAAATGCACTGAGATTATTTGATTATGATAAAGATAGAGATATCCACCGTCTCTGATTGCATTCAAAAGAAAAGGACCAAGCGTCGAATTTCTACCGTATCGCTCTAATGTATATACAAGCTCCACTATCAATAATCAAGAGTTAAAAAAAAGCTGAAAATATATATACATTTACTTCAATTCTTGAAACTTCTATTATGGAATTTATGCAAAGAACTTGACCAATTTACAGTTTTTTTTTTTTTAATTTATTATACACGAAAATGCGTCGTCCGGCGAAAATGCGGCGTCCAATTTGTTAATATTGCTCATAACATCTTTTCTATAAATGATTATCAACAATTACTATACTAATTACTATAACACTTCAAATATTTATTTAAATTTAAAAAAATATGTTTGTTATTAAATAGTTAAATGTTCATCTTAAGCAAAGCATGTATTATAAAAATATTGAATTATATATATATATATATATATATATATATATATATATATATATATTAAATAAGAGTCTAATTTGAAATCTTTCATTAAGCAAATTGATTGATTAATTAATAACAAATTGCTATACTTCAATTTTGTATATAAAAGATATTTAAGTAGTTCGTCAATTTAATTAAATAAAAGATATCTTCATTCATTATTTATTCTGAATTAAAAACGTTTCTGATTATGTACGAAATTAATTTAATAAATCATCGGTAGATCTGAAAATAAATGCAGAATCATTGTACAAATACTGCATTCCATATCATGTTACTGATTTCACCACGGTGTACAGAAATCAAGACACAATGTACCAGCAATGAATACAATTCAATTTTCGTACGTCGCTTCCGGGGCTCCCACGCATTATCAGTGCGGCAGCAGTCCTCCATGTCTCTACTCACTTTATTTCTTTTGCAATCACAACGTCGTACATGCGCGCCGCTATCAGACAGTGCAGTAGGTTTATTGTGCAGTATCGGCTAAACAAGATGCTACCTCACCTCGGCATGAGGTGTCCATGAGCTTCTCGGGTCCATGTAACAATATCGTTGATTGAATTAACCTCGAGTTCAACTTCAACGTCAACCGTTTATTGATTTGACTTAAGATCCACTACGTGAGATAAGTTGTATTATGACGAGATGCTAGTTAGTTCAACTGGTATGACAGCTTTCCAAAAGGTACATTTTTCATTTTTCGAATTACCTTGTAAAAAATTTGTCTGATGCTAAATTTAGTATTATCTAGATAAATGCTGAAAATTTTTACAATGAAATCAAATCCGTTAATGTTTGGCACACGTTTATATTTCATGGAAATTATAATCGAATAGTAGCGGTTAGATATTACAAAAAGATTGATTGGTTGTGTAATTGTCGATAACTTATATATTGATGAAAAATATTACCGATGCTGTAATCTTAGCCTATGAGTAGTATAGCACATTAGCTCAAAATATTAAATTAAATAGATAATATGCTTTATTTAATCGTAAATTTAGTAATGACATTCATGACTTTGAAGAGTATTGATATTTTATTATGTTTTACACGTATACAGTATTATAATAGTTATATAAATTATTTTTTACACATATACACTCATTTACCAATGAAAAAATTAAATATTTTTTCGAGAAATGTTTTTTTTCTTTCTAATGTATCTAATATTAATTAATTATGAAATATTTATATATTAATATAAATATTTCATATCATAAATCAGACTAATTATATTATTTTGCAAATTTAATTTTCAGTTTCATATCACCATGTATTGTGATTATGTTTTACTTTAATTATATTTTGTTTAATAGAAAAAAATCTCTCTCTTTCTCTCTCTCTCTATATATATATATATAAAATCAGTTAATTTTATATATAATTTATATATATATATATATATATATATATATATATATATATATATATATATCAAATTACAAATTATATTGAAAATAAACTGATTTGGAACTATTGGCCAGTGACAATTGCATATAATGTATATATTTCATAACAAAATTTATATTATTAAAAATTGCAATGAAAATAAAGTAATTTTATTTAATTAGCATTACAATTACTAATCTAAATTATCATTATTGATTAAAAGACATGGATGTATCTCTTCATAATATTTTCATATCGATCACAGAGTTTAAAAAGTATTTCGAATAATATTTACACCTTCCTTAATTATTGACAAAATATAGTAAGTTATTATTTTTTTATTAAAAATTATGATTTAAACGTTCATTTAAAACAATTTAAAGTTGTTAACGAAATACTGAAATGAGATAGTGAGACATAGCATGAGCTTGAAAATAAAACATTGAAGAACACAGTTCCAAAAATAATGTATATTATATTCACACTTAATTATCTTATTTTTAATAGTAGGTTTACTATGCTATATTCTACATATACATAGTGCAAAAATACAGCGAAATTAATATTTTTTTTGGGAGAAAGAATAAGTTGAATTTTGTATATATGTATAAACCGATTCATACACACACAAATATATATATATATATATATATATATATATATATATATATATGGTAACCAAGAAAATTCTGTCGTTTTTAAATTGAGAAAAAAATACTTGTGTATTTTTATATAAAATAACACTTTCTTCATCAAAATATCCACCTTCGCATTGAACAACCTTTTTTCAGCGAGAAGATAATTTATAAATTCGATTTTTATAAAACTGACTATTTTTATTTTCAAAAAATGTAGACACCTCCATTTTTAATTCTTCTTCATTATTAAACTGTTTACCACGCATACGATTGTCCAAGGATAAAAATAGGCGATAATCTGATGGGGATATGTCTGCGGTATACGGGGCATGGTGGAGAATCTCGCACCCTAAATTCATAATTTTTGGTCTGGTCTCTACTGCAACGTGTGGTCGTGCGTTATCTCGCAAAAATAATATTTTTTACGATTTACAAGTGCTGGCTATTTTTGTTTTAATGCATCGAGTACTCGTTGGAGTTGTTCACTTTAAATGTTTTCCGTAATGGTTTGTCCTACTCGTAGATATTCATGGTAAATAATTCGTTTTGAATTCCACCAAACACAAAGAAGAAGTTTTTGTGGTGTTAACTTTCATTTAGGACTTTGTGGGACAGGATGTTCTAATGAAAGCCAGTGGTGAGTGCGTTTGTAGTTGAAATAAATAATCCATTTTTCATCAGTGGTCAAAATTTAATCCAAAAAGTTATCTGATTTTAGTCGTGAAATAAGAGATGTACAGATTATAAGACGCTGTAATTTATTATTGGGAGTTAATTCGTGTGGTACCCATTTACATAATTTCCACCTCTTTCCTATTTTGTGTAAATGCTTCCGTATTCTTTCGTCACTTACTTTGAATAATTCTGCAAGCTGTTGACACGTTAAACTGGAATTTATTTTAATCATGTTC
The DNA here is from genome assembly GCA_034766995.1 of Acanthacorydalis orientalis. Taxonomy (NCBI): domain Eukaryota; kingdom Metazoa; phylum Arthropoda; class Insecta; order Megaloptera; family Corydalidae; genus Acanthacorydalis; species Acanthacorydalis orientalis. Next base: position 20,481,914 of record CM068320.1, on the reverse strand, counting down.
TCAGATTCGTCGATATTTAAATTTGATGGTCTGCCTGATCTGGTCTCGTCTTTAATGGATTCATCCCCGGAAATTTTTTTTTAAACCTTCTCTGGGCCGTTCTTGATGTAACTGTATTTTCTCCAAATGCAGTACAGATTTTTTTTGGCAGTTTCTGTAGCGTTAGTCCCAAGCTTAAATTCATAAAGTAAACACGCACGTACTACACTATTTTTCACAGACATTTTTAAGGGTGAGAATTGTTTTTTAAATTAAAATGAACAGTTTGAGATTCATTTAAAACAAGTGATAATATTAATGATAAACAATTCTTGGAATTTTGTCCGATAACAAGTGTAAACAATTCTCAGAATTATTGTAACAGTGACAGAACTTTCTTAGTGACCTAATATATATATATATATATATATATATATATATATACATATATATATATATATATATATATATATTAGGTTGGTAGAAAAAAAATTTGCGCTTTTTTTGAATTCTAACCTTAATTTTTTTCAATTAAAACGTCGTTTCGTCTTCATCGTGCAATTATTTTTTTTACCGACTCAATATAATAATAATTGTTTATTTTTATAACATAATCTTATTGACATCATATTCTGATGGTTTTCAGAAGACCACTAGGAAACACACAAATATTAATTTATAAAAAAAAATATCTTTTTAATAAATATTTCATGCATCATTTTTTATTGAATTTGTAATAATGTCACTATATAAATAATTTAATATAAAAATGAATAATGGTACAATTTCATAAAAAAACATGTCTTGTCGAATTAATTTTGATTTTCAGCAGCAGAAATTCTATAACATCAAAAAACATGTGTTTCTATTTTAGACAGCCGAGTCATTTTTTTATAATTTCATTTTATAAATAGTTAGTTTTATTTTAAATATATCTTTTTTTAGTTTATAAACGAAAAAATCATTTCTATAAATACAAAAACACACGTTAGCCAATACTGAATAATTAATAAATGTATATGTACAAATAAGTACGTGAGAACATAAATGGTTCATTTAGTCTTATCTCGATATTACAAACATACATTTAAAGAAGTTTATTGCGATATATATATATATATATATATATATATATATATATATATATATATATATATATATATGCACATGTTTATAAGAATCACTGACAGACTTACATACATACATAATAATATTGACACTTCCCTCTGAGTAAATTTATTAACTGCACAGCGATCTCACGAATAACTAGAGTACGTAGATCCTGACTTGATTTATCTGTGGGTGAAAGTCACAGAAAGTGTTCAGTGGAGTGTGTGAATGTACAGGTGATTTTTAAACACGACCGCATTTATTTATTTATTAGTTATTTGACGATGAATGACCGTATAATTAACATGAGAAATGCAATATCATAATATTATTTCACATGTAAATGGACTAGTTATATGAATAACCAGTATTTATGTTTATATTTTTATTTTTATTATAGAGCATTCGTTAGAATTCTATGAAGTAAAATAAAAATCAGTGAAGTTGAAATAGAATTATCTACAGATCGTATCACGATTTTAACTTTTATCTCTTCAGATTGAAACTTTACTCTTGGTTTACTTAGTCTTAACTGAAATTCATATATATATATATATATATATATATATATATATATATATATATATATAAGGTTGGTTGAAAAATAATTGCGGCTTATGATCTTAAAATTCCTATAAAATATTCTCATTTTTGATTTTCCTAGCTGTTTTAATCGGTCCAGAACTGTTTGATGATTAACATTTAACTTTTCTATAAGCTCTCGAATTGTATGTGGTTCTGATTCAACTAACGTCTTCAGTTGGTTGCTATGTACTGAAGAACACCGCCGGCGACCTTCTCCATCTTCAAGAGTCTCGTCACCAGAATGCAATTTTTGGAACCATCATTGCATTTTATGTTCCTTAACAATACCCACATTAAAAGCATCATTTAGTTTACGAACACTTTTTTCTGCTTTACCATCCGTTTGAATTCATACAAAAAATGCACTTATTTGCTTCTTTTCCATCTTTAATTCAATAATTCAATTTGTATCAAAATTAATGATAAAATAAAAGTTGATGTTACCAAAATACAGCACGAGAAATGTACTTTAAAATGATATTAACATGAACACGATGAAATGAAATTTTCATTAAAAAATATTAAGGTTAGTATTTAGAAAATAAAAATCGAAATTATATTCCTACCAACCTAATAATAAAACATATATATATATATGTGTTTATATAAAGATGGCACTGCTATTATTTCTAGATTATCTTTTTTGGGTTTCTTAGAAGAAAAATATTTGAAATATTTGTTATGCTTCAATCGAAAAATGTTCATTTAAAAATAAATTTGTTAAATGTCAACCAACATATAACAATTTTTTAATCAATGGTCATGATTTGTTTCGGTCTGTTCCATATGTCTGAATTATTAATGAAATATTCTCACTGAAATTATTTATTAGTATTATATTATATATATATATATATATATATATATATATATATATGTATATAATTTTTAATTATTTTTCTATCAACAATATTCCTGTGTTTGAAGATTGATTTATTCAAAGAAAACGTCACCCAATGAATAGAGGAAAAGAAGTGTAAATTCATACAAAAAATCTTCTTTTTTGCTTCTTTTCCATCTTTAATTCAATAGTCCAATTTAGATCAAAATTAACAACGGAACCAAAGTTGATGTTACCAAAATACAGATCGAAAAATGCACTTTAAAATGATATTAACATAAAGATGATGAAATGACATATTCATTGAAAAAATTAAGGTGAATTTAGAAAACAAAAACCGAAATTATTTTCCTATTAACCTAATATTTATACAAGAAACTTGTACAGTATCACTCGTAAGCTATTCATATTATTTATATAGTAGCTTAGAAATTTCTAACCTGTCAAAGATGTGAAGGGTTAAGAGAAATGGTTTAAGAATGAAATTAAGTTGCTAGACATCGAAATATGCCCCGTTTCAGATAAATATTTGTTTATAATATATATATATATATATATATATACATATATATATATATATATATATATATATATATATATATGTATGTATATTAAGAAATTCGAAAGTAGTATCCAAAAATCGGCATATTTTTGAAATAGTTTAATTTATAAAACTAAAATTAACTCACCAGAAATCGAAAATAGACTGTTTTTAAAAAATAAAAACACCGATGAAAATCTGCACAAAATTTCAAGTATTTCTGAAAAAAATCGGCTGTTTAGTGGTCTTATTTTTGTAGACAAATTTTCATGGATAGATAAACATGCATTATGTCTTATACGATTTTTTCTAGATATTTTTTTAATTATTCAATTATAGGTCAGTTATATAGATGAAGCTATTTGATAATTAAACTGAAATGAATAAATGAAAATTTCGCACGATTTCATATCCGATGACACGATAAAATTCTTGATATATTATTTATAAACAATCTAAGTATTGAAGTTTACTACGTTGTAATAATAATTGTGCCTCTTTTAATTAATAATACACGTAATATTTTACTCAGAAAATAATAATCAATAATCTAATTAATTCTTTATAAACATTATATATATATATATATATATATATATATGTATTTACCTAGTAAAAGATAAATTTTATATTCATGGCATATAAATTAAAAGTAACAAAATTATTATTATAGATTCCTGCATAGATAATAAAAAGTATCTAACAATTTTGTAAAATTTTGCAATTAATTATACAAAGATATAATAAATTCATACAATTATATATTAGCGTATAAAATTTATATTTCTGTTTTTATTGACAAAGTATTAGTTGAAGAACTAGCGGAAGTTCTTTTCAGTTCAACAAACATACACATACACACACACACACACACATACACACACACATATATATATATATATGTATATATGTATATATATATGTATATGTATATGTATATATATATGTATATGTATATGTATATATATGTATATATATGTATATATATATATATATATGGTTGAAAAAAATGAAACCAGACTCGAGATATTCGCGAAATATATTTACGAACGTTTTTATTAATGATGATACAGATTTTTAACGACGGTATAAAAAACGCATGAAATATTAGTTAACCTTTTTCGGATCACAATGCCGTTTTCCGCTTCAGAAGTCGACAACAGAAGCAGATCAACATTTGCATATTTTGTGGAATAAAAATGATAAAAATATTTAAATAACCCCGATCTTAACACCAGGTGGACCAATTTTTATAATGTTCTTTTTGAAGTTTTGTATTCTTTTTTATAACAGGTAAATTTGTTTTTATTTTCGTTTTTTTTCTGCTCTAATTTTTTTAACTCGTTATATTTATTCCGTATCTCCGTCGTTACATATATATATATATATATATATATATATATATATATATATATATATATATATGTATATATATATATATATATATATGTATATATATGAAATTCAGTTTGCTATATCGTTATATATGAAATTTTAGATTATTCATTTGCATGTGACATTCACTATTTAAATTATATGTTTTTAAA
>CM068320.1:20367311-20472311 GCA_034766995.1 Acanthacorydalis orientalis | reverse complement strand
AATTGCTCTTATTTGCTTCTTTTCCATTTTTAATTCAATAGCCTAATTTGAAGCAAAATTAGTAATAAAACCAAAGTCGATGTTATCAAAATACAGACCGAAAAATGTACTATAAAATGATTGAACATGAACACGATGAAATGACACTTTCATTGAAAAAATGAAGGTTATAATTCCGAGAAGAAAAACCACAATTATCTTCCGACGAACCTGATGTTATTAATATTTGAAATATACAAAAATCTCTTCGACTATCAATTACTTTTCAGTTAATTTTTATGAATTAAGAATATTATTAAAAAGACAGTTTAACAATTATCTTCTTTCTGCATATTATTAATTCTGACATAAATTAAATTTTGACATAATTCTGACATAATTTAAATTAAATTTAAATTAAATAATAAATTAAATAAAATAAAATAAATATTTGGTCATATATCTTTTATTAATCTTATATAAATTAAGATAATAAATATCTTAATGAAAATAGTTCGATTAATAGAACTAAATTATTAATTTAGAAAAAATATATTTTTAAATTTTAAAAATATTACTTTTTTATAACTGACTGATTTTAAATGTTCTATATCAGTGCTCTTGCAAGTATGTTCTGCGAAACTCTGTGGTTCCAGGAGTCAAAATTAAAATTCGAACAAATTTTTGAAGAACTAAACCTGAAAAAAAAATTATAATAATTTATTTTATTTCTGTAAATACCTATTATTGTGTACTACAACTATATTTATGAGTACACATTAGAACCCCGCTTAAGTACATGTAAATAATAAAATTTGTTTATATAAGATGTTTGATTTTCAAAACTTGCGGGATATTCATCTTGAGATTTCTGTGGATGGTAGGGGTTCCGCAAAAAAAATATATTCTTAAGAGTTCAGTGAGTTGACAAATTTTGATAACCACTGTTCTATACAACCAACGAATGATTTAATTAGAAACAAAATCATTTTCCAATTTGATATTTAAATATTGATTTTTATCTTATAATTTGGTAAAATATTATTCGAACCAAATCATTTAAATTATCTAATTATTTCTATCATTACTAATATATTTAATTTTTGTACACTGGATTTCAATAACTGAAAAACATTTTATCGAATATTTTTCATTTAGTAAGATTTATAAACATACCAAAAACTTATATTTTGTTCTAGCATTTAATCCAACATTTTTTTGAATCAAAATAATTTCTTGCTTTATTTCTTTTGTCTATATATTTTCAAATCTAAAAAATGAAAACAAGCACCTACTACAAGTAACTAATTTATATGGTAAATACGTTATAATAAAATAATGATATTTTTTTTAGAAATATTTTGTATCTAAATGAAAATTTCATGCATTACTTACAAGTGACAAATATGTATTCAGAATCAAAATACGAAATATTAAAAAAAAATATATTTCTGACCTGCCATAAAAGACAACCTTTTTACATTTTACAAAAAATATCTAAAAAGCAATTTATATAATATTTAATATAATTATATAATTTACAATTTATATAATTTACAATTCGTGAACAAAATCAATTTTACGTTTTTATTTAAATTGTCACATTTATATAAATATTTTTATGTAATACTAAAAAATAGTTTTCACTAATTTACTAAAATATTATAATTAACTTCAATTACAATACTGTAAATTAACTATTGTGTTTATTTTATATTTTGTTGTTTTAAGATTTATTTGAAAATATGAATCATAAAAATAGACAGGTCAAATGTCCTCAATGATGTATAAATCAATTCTTCTCTCATAAACACACTACTAAATCTAATGCAAAACTTTCGACTAACTTTTTCATTAATTATTCGCAGATACTACGTTTCATACAACATATATATATATATATATATATATATATATATATATATATATATATATATATTATTTTGTTAACTTTGGTTTAATTGGTAGGACAATATTCCGATAATAAATTATAAAAGAAAAGAATGAATGTCAAGTTTAAATAATTTATAGCTTTTAAAATCACTACTAATAATTATAAATGTCATTTAAATACCTTAGATGACCAGACTGGCATAATAAAGAAACATTCAATACATAGTTGCATATTATTTATAGTAAGTAGTAGAATATATTATTGAAAATTCTGCATTGATTTATTTTTAAAGGACAATGAGAAACCGCATCTTTCTAAGTGGAAGATTTATAGTACAGTATTTCAAGATTAGTACCTTAAATGTGTAATAAAATACTTTTATTTCATCATTTTAAAGTTACTATTTGTTTTTATATTATTTTTATAAAATAAAATAAATATATTACAGAAATATTTATAGTAATTAAAGTTGAAAGTTAAAATTTTGGAAATAAGAAATAAATGTTTTTAAAAAATGTTTTATTGTGAAAAAAATAAACCATATTTAAAGTTATTATTTATATTACTGCATAACTTGTCGTGTTTAAAATTTATAAGGAATAAAAACAATATTTCCTGCTATCAATTACTAAGTTTTAGGAAAGATTATAATACTATTTTAAAAATTTTATTATCATAATTTTTTTTATAAAATTCGTTATTTAATTCTGATGATCATTTTCAGTATACTATAAAATTTGAAAGAGAAAAATTAAAATAAATGTGGTATAATAAAATATTTATTGAATGATTAACTAAATTAATATTTTAATACAGCATGCAGGTAGTAAGATAAATGAAATTAATTATTGAAAAAACAGTTATAATCATAAAAATAACAAGACAATATATTAAACAATCAACATATTTAAGTGATTCATATTATTTAGTAAATGTTCTGACCCTTAATGACTTCACTAAAGATATTTTTTAAAAAAAATACAGTATAATGATGAAATATGTATAGTCATTGCGATTTTTAATGTTTATATATGAAAACTGGTAAATTAATCATGCGAGAACGTTGAGACCGCTATTATCAATTAAATACAAACCTATATTACGTATCTTTAGAGATGAATTTCGCTTGTTTGGCAACAGTCGAACATGTGTGCACGATTTTGCAAGCCTCGAAAGGGAAGAGCAGTAAATTTACAATTCGCCATGCACAGTCTGGTGCAGCGCAGCCACCTCGCGGATTATCAACATATCGGCTACACTGTAAAATGTAGCTGTGAAGTCCGTCGCTCGATGAATAAGTTGTGGAGAAATGTTGGATGGAAACAATATTAAACATCAGAACGGTAATTTCGAGAAATAATTGGTTTTATCATGAAGGAATTTGTTTTTGTTGACAGTAAGTCTATAAAGGTCCATGTAAACAGACATTATTAAAAAATACCAGCACAGCATGCAATTTTTATGTCTTAAGCGACATTAACATTCTGTTTGTTTTATTATTAAGCTAATTATAGAAAAACACAAAGAATAAACTTGTACCAGCATACATAAGATGAATCATTTAAAATTGCGAATAAACTGAAAATAAAAAAGATTTTTATATCTATTAAATGCATATAACTAAAGGTGAATTTTTGTACAGGTTTGCAATTATTACATTTCTTGTATACATGTTTCTTTTTTATGCAAGGAAAGTTTATAAAACATATCCGGTTCACAAAAGACTCTTTTCAAATCAGTGAAGAATATGTTGAACTCTCGTTGCAGGGAAAAGTGTTATATGATGAATAATCAAATTTCCAGACAGTATTTCAAATTTTATTTTATTAATTCTTGCTGAAAAAATATGAAAATCAAATTCGTATTGAAATATTTTTATTATATAAAAGCATAAATATAATCTTTGTTTAAACCAAATACTAATTTATACATTTTTTAAGAAAAAATGTATAAATTAAATACTTTGAATGAATATGTAAAAAGAATAGTTTTGCTTGTTATATTTCAGCATAAATTCACTTTTGACTAATTTTCTACTTAAAAGTATGCATATATATATATATATATATATATATATATATATATATATATATATATATATATGTCATTTCGACTAATATAAAATGTAGCAAAACAGTGTGGTCATATATAGAAACAGATAGATTATTTGATTCAATTTTCATCCATCATGAAAATTTATTAAATAGAAGATAGTGTGTGTTCTGTTGTAATTTTTGATCTATTTTATTTTCTAACTTTAAAAGAAATACATCATTTGTAAGATTTTTTTGTAAAATCATTCACCTGCAAATATCAACATTTGTTATTCAAATCGAACACAATTTTTATTTATTATTATTCGATTGCTTAAACACGAATGTTTTTATTAAACATCATTATATGTTGATATAATTAACAATACAATTAAACGGTTTTTATTTGCAAACCGTTAGTTTCCACGCAAGATTTTATAAAGCAGAGACTCTTATCTTTATTTATATAGTGTACATGCATAGTTCTGTTTTCAGTTGTGTTTAATAAGCTGTTTGTGACTTTTATTGATTGAATAAAATTTATATCGATTTAAACTTGTATTTATCGATACTTTGATTTTTTTAATAATATACTTTAAATGTACTTAGATCGTAAAAATACGTTATTCCTCCTTATTTATTGTTATGCTGAAACATATCTCAATTTACTTTTGTGATATTTTAATTACTATGTTTTAAATTCAAACGCGCTTAAATATTTTCTTAATTTTATGATTTCTAATATGTTAATATAATATATTATTTATCTGCCAATATAAAAAATAGTAATGTATTAGAATTCATTTTAATAACGATTTATAATCATTTTAAAGTGCATTTTTCGATCTTTATTCTGATAACATCAATTTTTATTTTATTATTAATTTGTGATATTGAATTAAAGATGAAAAAGAATCAAGAAATTTTTTCTACGAGTTTAAAACGGATGTTAAAGCAGATGAAACTGCTCATAAACTAAACGATGCTGTTTAGTGAGGGTACTGTTAAGGAATGTACGGTGTAGTGGTGGTTCTAAAAATGTTATGCTAGAGACGAGGGTTTTGAAGATGAAGAAGCTCGCGGACGTCCTTCTTGAGTTCATAACGACCAACGGAAGGCGTTAGTTGAATCAGAACCACGCACAAAAATTTGAGAAATTGCACAAAAGTTAGGTCATTCAACAGTTCTCGACCACTTAAAACAGCTAGAAAAATCAACAAAGAAAAAAATGTATATGAATTTGAATATCAAGAACCGTAATTATTTTTCTACCAATCTAATAATATAACTATTTTAAATCTAAATCAATAAATATTATTTATATATTAAAATCTAAACTAAATGAAATAAGATTAGTAATATTAAAATGAATAATATTTATTCATTTATGAACAGAAATATATTTTTATTAGCAAATATATTTAACATTTTCATAATTTTACTTATATCTTAACATATAAAAATTTAATCTTATGATCAAACTGGATTATATATAACTAAAATGGTTATAAAATAAAGTCTAGACTTTATAATCGATTAAAAATAAACGATTATATGTAAATAATATACTACATATAAATATAATCTCTCAATAATTTTGATTCAGTTTCATTCTTTGCTTTATCTATTATAAATTTAAGTCCATTAATGCAATTTATTTTTTTAAAGATCTAAATTACTAATTATATAATTCAATATGATTAACGAATAGAAAAAGATATAAAATTTTATTTTAATAATTTTCCATAGTCGTTAGTTAGATTCAAATATAAAATAAACAAGAATAAAATTATAGAAAAAATAATTAATTTACGATTGTTATTATTTTTAATAGATTAATTAAAAATAATTAAAAATTGAAAAAATATATGAAATAAGCTTATTAGTAAATGAAAGACATATGGTGTTAGTTTTTTATAAGGAAACTATAAATGTAGTAACTAATACACATGTACTGTGGGTTGTTTAAACCTACTTAAGACTCCTAGAAATAATGCGTAGTGGATCATTTGTAAACCACACATTTCTAAATTTATATAATCGCTAATAATAGAATATCGTTTAATATGTCATTATTTCAAGCCAGTGAATCACAAAAGTGTTTTATGAAATATATTGCACAATTTTTTTAAAAAAAATTGTGAAATTTTAAAACTCATTTTGAATATAACACTTTTTAAAACTTGGAAAATATTAAAACTTACAGGAAATGTCTTATCACGGATTATTTTCTTAGGGCTAAAAAACTCTTAGATATTCAATTTTGTTGTTATTTTAAGTAAATATAAATATAATATTTATTTTTATTTTATAGTAGACAAACTTTACAAACGTTAAAACGTTATAATTTTGATAATATTATATATATATAATCGCTTGTAAGAATTACAAATTAAGGATAGCAAACTATTTTCTCAGTGCTAATATCAAAATATTAGTTGTAAAATTTAATTCTGTGCCTTTAAATTGATTGAATCATGGCTCTGTTTTAAATTATAATATTGTCTCATCGTCTTGAATTTAAAGTGCCAATCTTAACATTTAAAAACATTATATTTTTTGGCTAAACAGTTCACATAACCTCACAAAACAGTAGTGAATAAATTATGTCAGGAAAGCGGTATATTAGACATTGCATATTTTTGTATTCCAGTTGAAAAAAATGCTACCGAAGTCACGAGAATGATTTTTTCAACTTTGATGAAAGGCGTTGCGATGGATAAAACATGAAAAAAATGATAAAACAGTGGAAGAAGTCCGAAAATATATTACGACTTCCTAGACTCACGGCCCTTATCTTACCTTTTCATTTACCTTTCATATGGAACAAAGTTATATAAAATAATGAAGGATATTTTTTGAGGATTGAAATCTATTCCATTTTTCTGTAAACATTAATTTTCTGTAGAAAAGACACCGAATTAATTTTAAGAGCTAATACAAATCACTTTTTCATATTCAGACAAACCAGAAGTTTAAAATGTTTAGTAATTGATTATTGTTACTTAAGCGAATTCAGATAACGATACAATCATCCTTACAGCTCTAAAGTACAGAAAATCTTACAAATAAATTATAATTTTTTCTTATCACTTTGAGAATGGTGTCATCACTTGACAAACATTCATTTTCTTATAAAAAAAGCATCGAATCAGTTTGAATACCTAACAATTATATATCATTTAGTAATATTTAGTCCTAGATTAAATTATGTCATAAGTGAACCAGTTCTCCTTCACATTTTTTTTAATAACAAGGATAGACTGATAATGTCTTCCATGTAACATTTTTTCATCTTTCATATCTTTTCCTTTTTATACGTTTCAGATAATTAAATAAATATATTAAGTTAAAAATGAATCAAGAATTAAAACAATCCAATAAAATACTGCATTCATTCTGATTTATACAAAAAATATTTAATCTCTTTACACTCTCTTGAAAAAAAAACGATTTCATGTAGATAGGCGATATTAACAACCTACTATCGATATTCAAATATACTATCTTATAAAAAGGTAAATAAAAATATGTTAATAACTTCAAGTTGAATTGATTTGTTTAGTTGTTAAAATAACTAACGTTTAAAATCCATATCAATACAAGAAAAATAAAACGACGTACCTGTCTGAAGATTTAACTATGGCAACATTGGTCTCATTTTATTGAAATAATAGTACAATATCATATATAATTAATATTCATTCGATATCTCCTTTCTTTTATGTAATCAAGATTTGTACAGCTATGAGTACTATATAAACGATTGTAGATGTACATTATGATTGTTATGCACAATATGAATGCAAAAAATGAAACAATGTCAGTATATAATCAAACTCTGAATAAAAGATTCTCCTTAGATATAATTAAGATAGCAGAATAGAGAATATAACAAAAGTATCTCGTACATTTGCTATTGTAAAGTCATGAAATTATTTGATTTTTTCATGAAATTAAACTTTTAATGATTTATCTTAGTATTTCACCTTTCTATTTCCTTTTTATATGAAAGTATTAATTACAATTCATTGTGAAATTAGTTACAAATATATTGAAGTTTTACTTTCATTTAAATATAAATAATACGATAATATATACGAATATACTGATTTATAAATTGATAATGAAACGATTAGTCTTGACATTCAATTATATTAATATTATTTAATACAAATTCACTAGCAGAGATCTTTTCATAATCATTAAAATAATATGAACAAAACATGAATTGAAATCCGTTTTCACTAATTAAAAAAAGTCTATATCTTACAGCTCTAAGGATGATGTAATTGCCATCGAAATGCTCATAAGCAACAATCAAAAATGATAAATAATCATGTATTGAACATTTTAATCAGATATATTTTTTATCGATTGTAGGGTGAGTCAAAAATTGATTTGTGTAAGTTTATGCAAATAATTTAAGAGGTGTTCTTAACAAGGCTCATAACTTCACATATATTGAAAAATATAAGATAGAATGATAAGAAAGTCAACTGGGGAGTTTTAATTTTTTTATATTAATAAATTTCATGAAATAATATCTAAATTTCGGTTAAATAATTGCAAATAAGTTCTCTTTTTCTATTCCAATAATAATAGTCAGATTCAGTGGCATGTTTGGAAAATTCTGTAGAATATCTTTTTTGTTATGGTAATTTCAGATTTAACCTGTTTCTTTTCTAAGTTCTTATAAAGGATATTGAAAAGAAAATATAAAATTATTTACCGTGTCTCGGTGTATGAGGTGACCTACATATAAGACGAGATCGACATTTAAAGAACAATTCATATATTTATCATTTATAGGTTATATAAGACGGTCCTAAATTAAACACGTCTTTCACATATTATAATACAATTTTATGTACAAAATCCAAATTAAGAGAATTACATTTTTCGATTTAAAAATTCAAATATGAAATTCGAGGGATCACCTTGTTTTGACATACTATGTATTAAAGCATCCTGCATGGCTTGTTTCTAGAAGACTACGGCTATGTATTTTATTTTAAAAATTTTTATTTAAATGAATTATTCAATGTATTTATGTTATATGCGAAAGCTTAAGTTCTTTTTTTTGAAATAAAGAATTTAATTTGTATATAAACACAATAAATTCTTCGTGTCATTTTAAAGGGGCTGTTTTTGTATTGGGTGTATAAGATGACACCCTATTTTTTAAGAATTTTTTGGGTTTTGAGGACCGCGTTATACGCCGAGATAGATGATACCTCATTCTTTGGTAAATGTAACACAATTCGAAATTAATTTAAAAATTCAATGAGTATAAAAAGGTTAATAATAAAATTTTATTGAAATAAACATTTTTTTTCATTTTATACCTATTACATTTTACAATGATTTTTAAGAATAAATGAAAACAAGTAATCAACTAAAATTTATTGTAAATTGATAAATTTAATTACATAAAACAGTAAATTTAACAAATAAAAATGACTGATATTAATTGTTATTTTCATTTTTTATTAATGAAAATTATTATTGAAAAATAAAAATATAACTGATTTCAAATGACTTAAACTATTTTTTCCATAATTGACATTATTGTCAAATATGTTTCAGACATTATATTTTAACATACGTGTAACTTTTTTCTACGAATTTATTTTGTCAATTAATATTTCAATTGTGAACAAACAAATTTTACCTCTTAATACGCTGACATTAACAAATTTGAAATTGTTAGACAGTTAAATATACTCAAGTATTTACTTAAATATATATGTATATATATATATATATATATATATATATATATATATACTTATGTATATGTAAATAAATAAAATATTTTAAATATGTGTCTGTTTTGAACTAGAAAATGTTATAAAATTAATTTATATGTATTACCACGTTTAGATATTAGTTTAAAGTCAATTAAACTTTAATTACATTCTTTTATAGAACTTTGTTAATAGCATTAATAAACAACAATAATAGTCAATATATGGATAAAATGAAATTTAATTCAGTTCATTAATTTACTTATATAACGTATTCTGGTTTTATTGAAAATATAATTCATTTGCAAAATATATAAATTCTGTTTTGTGACGTTTTAAAATTGATATTATCGTGTTATATATTTAAATATAACGTAATTATTAGATAAGGATAAAAAATTTATTAAATACAGCTATGTTAAATTTATATATATATATATATATATATATATATATATATATATATATATATATATTAAAATCAAGACTATGGTTTAAATTAATCTTTATTTTTATATAATTTTATTTCATCAATATAAAATTATCATCGATGAATTCTCAAAAAATTGGTCTATTATTTTGAATAACAATTTATGAACATATCATATTTTAGAACGCAGACTCGCCGAGTAATTCAAAATTAATTCAGTCTCGTTTTAAAATTCAAATTCGTGAATCGATATAACAGTGTAGTACCTGTATCAAGTAGCTGCGAGATAAAAGAATGTAGTGGGAGGAATACCTGTTGTAGCCTTGTCCTCGGCTAACATTCATCGACTAGTTCGTGCATTACCGGCGCCTCGTTACACCCGTACTCTTATCATTCCGATCTTGTACGAACATTGACGATCTTTGCATGTCAGGTCATGGGTTCAGAACCTGCCAAGCGCCATATGGTGCCTTTAATTCGAATTCTTTTTGCTCGGAACTTTTTTTTAATCTCTTAACAGATTTCATGCTTTATTTATTTTCATCAATTATCGATCACTATTTCATAGTTGCTATTGTAGTCTGTATTTGTACGTTATAAATACAGACCTTCATATACTACAATAACGTGCCGCTCTCTAGTTGTTTATAATTAGATGAGGCAACAGGTGTAATGCAAGCGATACCTTTATTTTTACCTGTTTACTTATTTGGTTTGCAGTGTTATAAAATGTTGTTTTGGGCTCAATTAAATAATGTCTGGATTTTAATGTCTCGGAGTAGAATTATACATATATATATATATATATATATAAATTATATTCTTACGGTATTCGTGTATTCAGGTAAAAGAGTTAACTTTGCCTTACCACCTACAATAATAATATAATTGTATAGTTACTGAGAACATCAGTTTTATATTTGTTCTAAGAAATCATACATTTAAATAATAAACGCAAGTTTACGTAGGAATCATATTTCATATTATTTGAAGTACATACCCACAAATTAAACAATTATTACACAGTTAAAATATTAAATACCGAGTATTATCAGATTATATATTTACAGTAAGAAAATGTCGGATTTATGTTTTAGTTCAATTGATTATTTGAAAAATACATAATTCTTGCTTTAAATAATAATATTATAATAGAAACGAAATATTTAATAGGGATGAATACTTTTATATTGAAGTTTTATTTATTGTTCACTGAAAATTTATGTTAATTAGAATTTTGTCTACCTGTACATAAAGTTAACATTAATTCTTAGAATAAAATCATAATATCTGAAATAACAATTGCTTTAAATTTGATGTGGATATTTGTAATATTTATGATTAATATTATGTTTAATTTACAGATATTGCGAAAAAATGATCTTGAATAGATGTAAATATTTACATACCACTACAAGATGACTACAAGAATTGAAATTAAACCGTGAGTATAATGTTTTTTTTTTTAAATACGGGTAATAAATACTTTAAAATTTGTAACTAGTGTTCTTCGAGTCAATCATCAATGTCATTATATAAAATAATGAGAAAAGCTATTATTTTGATAGGTTATTATTCTTAAGTACCTTCCATTGCTTTGATATTTTTATGTTTTAATTATTATTTTTTTTAAAAAGAAATGTTATATTTCTTTAAAATAACTGGTACACGTTAATTTATTTATGGATTTTCTTTTTATATCTACACTTATTGATACAATAATTTATTTTTATTGTAAAAAAACATTTCTTTATTTTAAATGAGAAAAGTATTTTGTTTCTTATCAAATCAACTATTAATTTTTGGAATGAAAGAGCTTTATACGAAGATATTACTAATATATATATATATATATATATATATATATAATAAAATTACAATAAATATATATTTTCTATTTGCAATCCTTGTAACAACAAATTAGGTCATCCAAATTTACAATGATAAATAGGTCTTTACACACACACATATATATATATATATATATATATATACATATATACATGAATTAAATGTAATAGTCTACTTAAATTCTAAAAAAAGTATATCAATTTATAGTCCATCAATCATTATAAGAATTATCACAAATTTCCATAAACAAGTTACAGATACATCATTTTCACACCCATGTTTACCTTGTCAGCACCCACGCTTTAGATATGTTACATGACAGTAGATACCAATACACTATTTTATCATCTACTTGAATTTATTTCAAACACGGAATTGAATTTTGATATCTGTAATAATTTTAAACAAACAACATATATTTGTCCTTATATGTGATTGATATATATATATATATATATTATGCTATATATACAAATGGAAACTAAATATTATTTTATATTTAGTAAAAAAAAAAATAATAAATAAAGAAATAAAAACAATTAGATAACAGAAGGCAAAACATTAAACACTTGCATTGATTATCTTTCTCTTGTCAGTTCTGGATATAAAAATTAGAATTGAAAATAAAAAAAAATAATTTATAAGAAAAAAGCCTATACTGTACCTATCATTTAAATTGTTATAGCAAAAAAGATGACAGTTTTAATTTAAAATAATCCAATTCAGTTATCTGAACGGTTTAGTTACTCTTTATAGATGTTAAAAAAAGTAGTCGATAATAAATAAAAAAATACATTTATCACATTTATGTGTCATTCAAATTTCGCTTATAAATATTTCACGTATTGAAATCATTTTTTATTGTATATAGAATGAACTGTCAATATAAATATTAATATGTAATTCAAAGATCACTTTGAAAGTGTTTCTTTAGTAGCCACTTTTAAACGTTTGTCATCACTGAATGTTTGGAAAATAAACCGAAGCTGTAAAGTAAACCAGTCAATCATAACAGTATAACTCTTAAGGTAGTTAATTCTTTTCACAGCAATCATTTCTGCCTGTCAATCTATCACACTTAATAAATAATCATCAAACATTGCTCTAGATGCGTCCGGTTTTTTGTAGATCATAAATTTAAAAAAATCAACAACTTTGCGTTACGCATTTTAATATTTAATGAGATTATATTTAATCAATTATTAATAAACAATATTTTCTTTAATGTAATATACATTGTCTTTTAAAAAATATAGTTTTATAATCATAAAACACTCCTCCTTATAATTTTATAATAAATATCATTAGAATATACACTTTTTGAAAAATATTATCAGATTATAAAAATATTAATAGTAATATTAATGCTATAAAAAATTATTTATTAATTAAACAGTTTAAAAGTTATTAAATGGTCTTCTGTTTATATTTTCTTATGTAAATAAATGAAATTATACGACGTTGGAATTCTAAAAAACATTTAACGTATTCACTAATATAGCGAACAATTTTTTTTCTAAAACCAAATAATTATAATATTAAACCTAATCCAGTTGATATCAATTAAGATAAAGTTCGATATTTTTAATTGAATATCTTCATTTTTATTAAGATATAACGACAACTAGTCAAATATTTTTCTATAGCTGTATAAACCCGTTGCACTCTTTTTATTCCGCTATGGGGACATGCACAATTATTGCGCGGTATTGCTTTTTAAGAAAATCAATTAAGAGGTGGCGGAAATTGTTCTTTTGAGGAATAGAAATTTCTTTTATCAATTCATACATTCTCTATAAAACTGTAAAATATATCATAAACGAGACTTTATTGATACACTTGAAATATCGAAAACTCTTTATTGATCAAATAACAGGAAATTTTTGCCAGGAGAGAATAAGAACTTCTACTTCCACCTCTGAAACTAAATGAAATGGAAAGCTTCACATAGTGAGAGAAGATGAAATCAAAATCAAAAAGAATTTTATTGTGATGAGTTTTTACATTTCAACGCCGTATTACTGTGCATTGGATGGAAGTTGAGGTTAGATCCGGGGTCTTAGCCGTGGCTTTTAAACCGGTTTTGGAAAGGAGAGTCGTGTTTCAGGAAGTGGATATGAGGGATGGTTTGAAATGATGGAATCCGGAAAAAAGATGAAAAGAGGGATTTTTTTTGTATGTTCCAAGAAAAAGGAAATGGGTGAGAGATGCCAAACGATTGGTTACTGCGACACGTGTCTAAATCAACCCAGAATGTACATGGGATACTTTTTCTAGGGGTACGAATTTCAAAATGTAAAATTCGAGCTTTATTTACATTACAACAAACCATATACACAAATTAATAAATTCATAAGCACTTGTAATTTTTTGTTTTCAAAACAAAACTTCCCTTTTTCCAAAGCTTCATTGCAAAAAAGTGCCAAAGTTGCTGGTCGATAGTATCAAAAATTGTACGGAGTGCAAACGGTTAATATTATATCAATTTAGTAATACAATTCTTTTAAACAAATTACTACTAAAATAATTCTATCTGAATCAAATATCCTGCATATTGATTACATTAATGAAAAAGATATTAAAAGTATTCGAACCGAGATGAACATATTATTTTTTAATGTTTATTACTATCAGAAATGAGGTCCATCTTACTAATAACTGATTACAATCGAATAAAATATTTAAATGAATCTATTTTTATAATGGAATTCCAATTTAATTAGCTGAATTTAAATCATTAAATAAAAAAATACAAATCAATATACTATAAACATTATTTAACATATGAACTATTGAAACTACAACAAAATTTACAAAGTTGTAGTGACGTATCTATTTGCTTATTTATATGGATGTATATATATATATATATATCATTAAATCTGTTATACAGATTTAAATGATCATGTATCCAGAATAACGGATGAAATGTGTTTAGGTATACAATTCCAATATTTTCAAATTAAAATACTTATTTAAGCTCCTCTTAAATTTCCCATTCAGTATGACAAAATCTTCTTTAATAATATTTGCACAAAGGAATGCAATTTTATTAAAATAAAGTATTGAAAATATAAACATATTTAAGTAAAATTTTTAAAAATAAAGCAGAAATGTATTGCTACGTCAACACTACAATATTTAATTATATATATATATATATATATATATATATATATATCAAAATTTCTTATGAGAAAGTGATTCTATGAATTAGACAATTATAGCTTATATTTTTTTATTTAACTTATTGTTAGTAATGTTTGGAATTTTGAATTGAAGGGCTTACGTTTCTCAAATATCCTGCACATCTTACAATTTTATGGGATGCATGTATGTATGTATGTGTGTATGCATGTGTGTGTGAGTACGTGTGTGGGTGAATGTGTGTGTGTATATACACTTGAAAAAAAGTGCATTACTTTGTTGCTATTCTGGATATTTATTGATCTAAATCGTGAAAACAACTTCCACAGAAGTCACGAACATGCTTCAACCTACATGCATCCTATAAAATTGTAAGATGTGCAGGATATTTGAGAAACGTAAGTCCTTCAATTCAAAATTCCAAGCATGACTAACAATAAGTTAAATAAAAAAAATATAACCTGTAATTTTCTCATACAGTGAATCACTTTCTCATGAGAAATATTGATAGTGCTTTTCTATAAATAATATAAATAATATTATTCTTAAAAAAACATTAGTTTCAGTACTATATATATATATTTGTGCTCCAGCCTAACATCTCCTGACAGGACATACAATGGGGTATAAAAAAGAAAAAAATATAAATTTGTTTCATTTGAAAATATATTTTATATATTTTAAGAGCTCATACTACTATAAACATAAGTAGGGAAGTCAAATTATAAGGAAAAATAGTCAATAATATTATCCGATACTTCATATAAATTTCCAAGTAATGAAGAAGTAATTACACTCTCAATAGAAACAAAAATACATTTTACTTTTTTTATAAATGAACTTTTAGAGTTTGGAAAACAATTTATTTTCCAACTTACCCATATATTTACTACAAATGCATGTGTATATATATATATATATATAAATAATATACAATTTCTAAGTTATATTACCATAACATTAATGTCATTCATAAAACATTGTTAAGTTAAAATCTTAATGTCTAATTAGAAAAAAATATAATATTTGAAATGTTTTTTAGATTATAGGTAATTGATTAAAAAAATCATTGTAACATTATAACTTTTTCAGATATCTTACATACTCTACTATTTAACTAAAACTATATCTTCATAGCTAGAAGAATTTAACTTAGAATATACCTTTTTACTTGGTTACGAATCATAATACTCGTAGGTTGTAGATAGTAATTTTTCAAACGCAAAGTAATATTTAACAAAACATATATTTACTTATTAATAATATTCATTGATAATTAATTTACATTCATATAAAGTTTAAATAACTGTATTTTATAATTACATATTGTACAAATAGTTGACTTTCCTCTAGATTATTTTTAATTCCATACATTCAAGTATATATATATATATATATATATAATAAAAATATTCATCGGCCAGTATAATAAATAAAATAAAAATACAAGTTATTGCTCATAGAACAGTTAATACGATTGTTCATTTGTACATTTGTTAGCCGATATTGACACGACTTGAAATTAACACGAAGCTAATTTACACCGATATCTTTATCTCGAGTTTTTATCTAAATGATAATCTTAATCAATACCAGCTCGACTCAATAACTGTTTCATATAGTTTAAACACTTACGCGTAATTTATTCACTCTTTACCATAATTGATAGTTGTATCTTCTCGATAAAGATCACTCGTTTTAGATACCAGATTATCTTTACATCAATTAATTGAAGTACTAAGAGAAAAAATCAATGCGTAGTAGTTAGATAAGGTAGCTATATAATCGGTAATAGTTGTTAATGAGTGTATTGTTTTAACATATAATGATTTCGTTACAGTTAATCTAATTTTATTTAATATTTATGATGCGAATGTTAATAGGGTTGTTCACTTTGCTGAAATTTACGACTGTATTATATTGAATGGATTTCAGTTCTAGTAGTATATATGTATGTATATATATATATATATATATATATATATACATATATATATATATATATATATACATATATATATAGAGAGAGAGAGAGAGACTAGATTATGTTTGAGGGGGGGGGGGAAGCTATCTTGCCTCCCGACACTTAGACTCGAGGTCCATTATGCCTTCCCTCGGCTTGATCAAAACTACTCGGGAAGTCTCGCTTCCTTCCAGAAGCCTATCAGACTGCCCGAGTTTATAGACCTTAGTTCGGCTGCGGTGATGAGAAACTCCCCAAACCATCGTCGCCTTAAATTGACCCATGCCGGACATTCCGCGATGAGGTTAATGGTGGTCTCGTTGCCTCCCCCCACACACCATCTACACTACCCGTCCGTACTTCGGCCTTGTATATGTTCGTGGTAGCTTAGTCTCCCGTGTCCTGTGACAATTCGCACCAGAAGCCGGGAGAAGGATCTGCCACTTGTATAGATTCTCTTGGTCCAGTTCTTATTTGGAGCCTGGCCTAAGAGTACCCTGGATTGACGGCAACCGTCAATCTTTAGCCACCATTCTGAGTGTTCTGACTCGACCCACTTCCAAATGGCGCCCTTGGCACAGCATCTCCGGTATGACCCGGTACCCACAGAAGGTGAACCTCGTTCTGGAAAGTCAGTCTGCCGAGAGCTATCTTGCATTCCAAAACCAACCTTGAAGTGGTGACATGGGAAACAAGTGCTCTCAGTGCTGCCTGACTATCCGAGCAGATAGTGATCCATCTACTCCTGACTCCGAGTTCTTCTTGTCTCTAGACGCATCCCAGAATAGCAGTGATCTCGGATTGGAACACTGTAGCATACAGTCCAAGAGGGATAAATGTACCCCTCCCGTCCCTGCGACAGTAATATCCCGCTCCAAACCGCCCCCCGTCCTGGAACCATCTGTATACCAGACGTCCCTATGGCCGGGTAAGCTGTCCCTCTTATCGGATCACTCCTCGTGCAACGGTATCGTCACCCTCCCCCGTTTACCAAACTGGTAGGTGGTCGGTATGACGTCTCCTGTCATTCCAAGGAGCTCTGCATTTAAAATTGGCAGTCCTCAAATTCTATTTTATTATTAATCAGTTAATTATAAATTATAAAATTTTATTAAGAGTTATGTGTAATCTTCTTCTTCCTCGTTAGTAAACTTGGTCTGTTTTTCAATTAGTATGGTCTCATTGTGATGCTGACTATAGATGAAGAGGCAAAACTTTCGGTCACCGTTTTGGAGGTCTTCTTCCTTGAGGTATTCCATCTCTCGCGATTTTTGGTAGACGATCTTCGTTCAGTGTAATCTGATTTATTATAATATAAATTATATATATATATATATATATATATATATATATATATATATATATATATATATATATATGATTATAAAATCGTCTTTATAAAACACACACATATTACTAATACACGTACACACACACACATATATATATATATATATATATATATATATATATATATATATATATATATATATGTGTGTGTGTGTGTGTGTGTTTGTGTGATGCAACAGTTACATCTGTTTAGTTACTAATCTAGACTATATAATATTCAAATATTAAATAGGAGAGAGGTTTTAAAATTAAAAACGGTGATGTATAAGGAAAATACTTTTTATGTATTATAAAACATTTCCTTAAATTGAAAGAAGTTGTTCATTTTAACATAATTAAATATCAATAAAAAATACTTATAATAATGAAATAGAATTCGGTAATTCTTCAAAAATTAAAAACAAAAAATTTGAATAGTGTTACGGTATTGAAATTAATTCAGTGTAGAATATTTCGATTAAATGTTTTTCGTTTTTCGATTAAACTGTAGAATATTAGATTCATAAAAAGATGTCCTCTGTAAAGTAGACTTTTCAGTCTAACACTATCTAAATTTTATAAAGTTGTGTTCAACTAAGCTTAACAATTTCAATTAAGGTTTTTTTTTTATTTTGAATACGTTCATTTTTTTAAGACAATAGTAATTACAATTTCAGTCAAGTGAAAAACATTACTATGGCGAACTTCCTTTTCTATAATTATTCATGTCAAGTTGAGATTATAATAAACGAGTGATGTACTTCTACGTTTAGATTAATTGTGTATTATTATTATTAAGAAAATAATGATTGATTTCATCAAATACCATTCCAATGATCGTATTTACTAATACTCCATAATATGTTCTATGTAATCGTGTTTCACAATTATTAGATCTACTAATTTATTTCAATTACATTTTAATGTGTGAGATATTTAATGTCAATATAACATGTGTAATTATGTGTAATATCGACAGCTATGCCATCATCTTCAGGGCACTAAAACCATAAAAATCTATTTTTAAAAAAAAACCGAATCTTATATATATATATATATATATATATATATATATATATATATATATATGTATATATATATATAATTTTTATATTTAAATATATTTCTTTAACGCATCTCCATTAGCCAAAAATTATTAAAAATCAATCCACTCCTTCCTTCTGATTGTTTTTCATATTATTATTGATGTCCACCAACATTAATTTATTGTTTAGAAAACGTGGCTCTATTAGTACAGTGTAAACCATTCGAAGTATATTGGAATCTAAACTAATTGATGTGTATGTATTTTTGTATTATTTGTCTACTTTCATATGTTCTAATGATATTCTGTGTGCCGCTTTAAAATTGTTTATTATTATTTTTAAAGCACTTGTTAAGGTCAAAATCTTTTTCAGATATTATTCATAATTTATGCGAATAGGTATAGATATTTTATATATTCGAATTTTAATTTATTTTTATAACAATTCGTCCCTTTAATGTTCTTTACACTGCATGTATTATCTATTTATAATTAAAATATTCATGTATCCGCGTTTATAGCTCAATCTTCTGTTATACACTAAATTAATGTTGTATATATATATATATAATTTTTTACATATTTCTGTAAGTATATTTAATTTAGTAAGGCAATGAAAATTTCGCTGCGTATGCAGACTGAAATTGCTAATGCTGCCGTGACAAACGAAAGAAGTGATGCACACGTGCGACATCTGGCATTCGCCCGATACCGATGGAAGCACCTGTTGCATGTTTGGATCGTCTCCCAAACGCCAGAAACTGACCCAAAACCTGTCTCGCCAAAGATATCATATAAAGTCAAGTTCGGCTTCTGTCGAATTTTATCTTGATTATGATCACGCCTTCGAATAGGATTCTTAAAATATTGCCTACATGAATAAATTGACTGTGTGGCTACGATATTTATTCTCTGATTTTTTTTATTTGTCAAATGTGTTAGTTTATTATTAAACCGGATGTGCTCTTTTTGTATATAGATATATATATATATATATACAGTACCATGAAATTAAAAATTTTATTTGAAATCAGTGGAAAAGAGAGGTATTCAATCGTACAAAATGAAAAATCATGGAAGAGGCATTTATCCAGTAGTGGATTAATAAATGCTGCTGTTGATGATGACAGTACCTTATCAGATTATTAGATCCAGTCAAAAAAATCAATGATTTGTTCGTTTTGAATGTGAAAACTCGATATAAATCTAACTTTTGTCAAGATTTTTTTAACAATTGCATATATTGTGTATTATGAAATAAAAAAATTTTTTTGCATATTATAACGTTTATTATATATAATAAAATAAAAATTGACAATCAAAAATCAATATTTTGTATGCAAACTGTTAGCATCCAGTAGTGCTTCTGTACGAGGAGGAAAAAAAACTCCTTATACAGTTTTCTACTTTCATTTTCATCATTAGTCTAGTGTGCCATATTTTAATAAGAGTCTTTATGATATACCTTTTTGTGACAGGAACAGTTTTACTAACTTCAATCTTCATAAACTCTTAAATGTTCTCGATTGTGTCCATATCTGGCGAATTCCCTGACCAGTCAATAATTACAACATTATTTTCATCTAAAAACTTGCGTATAACCCTAGTTTTATGACATAATACCTCGTCGTGCATAAAAATACCACTCTTGTCTTCCTTATACCACACCCTCATTTATGAAGGTAGTTGTCCTTTTAAAACCTTCTGGTATTGATCGTATTTCATGGTACCTTCCATTACGTATAAACGTCTTGTGCCTTTAATACTGATCAACTACTGGTTTTTGGAAAATTTAATTCACGGTTTTTTAAAATTTTTTTCCCGGGCATAACAGACATTTAAAGACAATCAAAAAATTTCAAATAGCACATCATACAACTAGCAATTAAGTAATCGTGGATAACGACCAGAAACGGTAAAGGCACCGTCATAGTTTTAAGTATTAAACCGGCCCCACAAGGCAATGTATTTAAATTATGAACAATAAAATGTTTTCCAATTTGAAAAAAAAAATTGAATACTGAACACAGACCACACCATGACCGAAGGAAGATATTTAATAGTAGGAACAATACAAGACAGTCAGGATGAAATTTTTCGGCTACCATTCATCTTACAAATTTGGATTTTTTAGTCATAACTTGAAAAACCGTCTCGTCGGAAAAACACTCCTGAGAAACAAAAACAATAAAAACATGTTGTTTCAAAACTTTGATTAAAAATTAATGTTAAAGAACTATTTAATTGCAAATTATCTTTTCCCAATCATTAGTCGTGAAATTTTGATACTTTTTTGTCCATTAGAGATGTTTCTTGATTATGGTTGGTGTGAGTTTAGGTTTCTGAGCAGATTTTCTGGCTAACAGGCCTTTTTCAGCTAATTGTTACTGAACAGTTCTTTAGGATGTGTGTATACCTTAATACCTGTATCTTGAATTTGTTTAGTCAAGAATTTGATAAGAAATTTTCTATTTTGACTGCAGATTTCCCGGATTTTCCTGTCAGTCCTTCGTTTAGTAACATGATGTCGACCATATACACTCTTGTTTAAGGTTCAAATCTATCCCATAATTCATTTTTTTCTTAATATTCTTTACAGAACAATGCAGTACACCTAACATTCAGCATTTTTATACTGTGACATGTTTTTAACGTTCAAATGGCCGGCGATTTGATTAACTTTTTTGGTGGCAAGTCACTTTGTTTACCCATCATAAAAAATATTAATGTACAAAATTTAACAAGTTAGTTGGCATAATTGGATGAAAATCGACGTAATATTACATAAGGAACTTATCTATTATTAATATTTCCCATAAAACCAGTTTTATACGGATAAAAAGATTTTATTTAACCCTGTAATAATACGTGCAACACATGTTTGAAGTCCGTTAAAACCACGTGCACGAATTTTACAGCTAATTATTGACACTTACGGTGTTGCCATATATAAATATTTATTGCAGATATTACTAATATAACAGAGAATAAGGAATGAGTTAAAAAATAATCATCCCATCAACAATGTTCGAAATAAAAAAGAAAATAATATCAAACGAATGATTTAAGACAATGAGTGTAATAATATGTAATAATTTGGCAAGGTGCTGTATATATCATTTAAATTTTCAAACAGAATCATTCAAATATAAAATTTTATTTGTAATATTATTCATTCAATAAACAATAATGATATAATAATTACTAATTTACTTGAAAGTCTCGCATTGAAATAGAAACTAAATATTATACAAAACCGTTTTCAGTCAATCTTACTTTAATTCTCAATTTTAATTTATACCTAAATGGCATAAAATTAAAGACAGGTTCATTTTAATATTGTAAAATATGTTTAAAATAATTGCATTTTAATTTTTAAATACACATTATTGTTTAAAATTTTGTTTCACTCTTTAATATCGTTTAAATTAATCACTTTGTATTAAAACTTAATATATATATATATATATATATATATATATATATATATATTATTAAATTTTTATATCGCCGAAATAAATGTACTATTGATATTTTGATTTTATTTTTCTACATTTAAAAAAATGCTATTGAAAATTTATTGTTTATAAATATAAGAATAACAAGTATTCGTGAAAAAAAAACTCTTGTGGCATGTTTTTAACATTAAGTCGTTTTCTCTTTAAGTAAGTTGGTCATCGTTTGCACTTAAATCTACTTCAGGATACAATTCAATGAATAAGAATATTATTAATAAAAATAAATAAAAAGTATGATTCTAGAACTGGTCAAGTGTTTATAGTTTTTAGTTCATTTAATACTATATATATACATAAATACATACATACATATATATATATATATATATGTATGTATGTATATATATATATATATATATATATATATATATATATATATATATATATATATATATATATATATATATAGTATTAAATGAACTAAAAACTACAAACACTCGACCAGTTCTAGAATCATACTTTTTATTTATTTTTATTAATAATATTCTTCTTATCTGTTAAGAATACGTGCCAATTCGACTTCATTTTTTCATAAATCGTACAGATTAAGTTTCAGCTCACATTGGCTCGCAAGTGTTGTGCATTGAGAATGTGTGTGGGGTTTCGTTGATTTTCTATGCGATTGAGTCCTTAATTGGTAGTTTGACTTGATTAGATTATCTGGTCGCATTGGTAAGGAATGTTTTAGATGCAGTGTTCTATATGAAATTTCATACTTCGTAAACTTATACATATACGCGCACGTTCTTGTATTATTTAACACAACACGCCATGTCGAATCTCGAAAAAAAGAATTCTTCGACGAGAACAACAAGTTGTTTCACAATATGTATAAGTTATACTGTTAATTAAATAAATGTATTCTAATCAAAAGTAATTTTGAAAAATCAAAAAAAATCAATTAAAGAGTAGTGTAGTCATTAATATAAATAACTGTGTAATTAGTATGTTAATTCCATTATATGTCATTTAATCGATATTTTATATATAATTAGTTATGCAATTTGGAATTTGCTATTTAGATGTTAATTACTTAACATTTTTGTTCAATGTCTTCATATTTATTATAAAAATATTTTATTAATTCTTATAAATACACTTGTTGTTGCAAATATATATATATATATATATATATATATATATATATATATATATAATGTTGGTAGAAAAATAATTGCGGTTTATGAGCTTCGAATTCATATACATTTTTCTCATTTTTTGATTTTCTTATGTGTCTTAGTGGTCTAAAATTATTGGATGACTAATGCCTAACTTTTATACAAGCTCTTGAATTGTTGTGCATGGTTCCGATACAACTGACGCCTTCAGGTTTTTTTTCTAAATACATACATTTTTTTCCAATTAATTGTCAAAGAATATATTTTATGCATTTTATTTAACAATTTTAAGTAATTTCATTTCAAGTATACAATTATGTTCCAGGAAAGTACAAAACTTCATTTCGTTACCAATATAGAGTACTAAAAAATCAATGATCTTTCGAGTACGATTTTCGACATCTTGTAATATTACCAGTTTCATTTATCTGATAAATTGCAGACAGATTAGAATTGATAGTAATTCAAAAGAGATAGATTTTTACAGTTATATAGATCACTCAAGTATAATTTGTTAAGTATACAGAGAATAATTAAGAACAATTTGTAGGATTTTTTTTAAAAAAGTATAGTGTGTAACAAATGTACGTAATAGGTAGGTAAAAAAATAATTGCGGTTTATGACCTTCAAATTCATATACATTTTTCTCTTTTTTGATTTTCCTATCTGTTTTAATTGGTTCAGAACTGTTTGATGATTAACGTTTAACTTTTCTATAAGCTCTCGAATTGTATGTGGTTCTGATTCAACTATCGTCTTCAGTTGGTCGTTATGTACTGAAGAACACCGCCCGCGAACTTCTTCATGTTCGTGTCTCGTCCCCAGCACGAAAATTTTGAGACCACCATTGCATCGTACTTTCCTTAACAATACCCACACTAAAAACATCGTTTAGTTGACGGGCAGTTTCTGCTACTTTTACACCCATTTTGAACTCATAGACAAAAATTCTCTTATTTGCTTCTTTTCCATTTTTAATTCAATAGCCCAATTTGAAGCAAAATTAATAATAAAACCAAAGTCGATGTTACCAAAATACAGACCGAAAAATGCATTTTAAAATGATATTAACACGAACATGATGTAATGACACTTACATCGAAAAAATAATGTTAGAATTCAAAACAAAAACTGTAATTATTTTCCTACCAGCCTAATATATATATATATATATATATATTTATATATATATTATATATGTATTTATATAATATATATATATATATATATATATATATATATATATATATATATATATAGATATAGATTGTATGCATGTAAGTGCATTTTTTTTATTTAATTATTTAGACAATTTGCAGTTTTTTATATTTAAAACATTCATATTTGTTTCTTGAATTAAAGACATCTAAAATTTTTTTTTTGTAACATTTATATCTATTTTTGTATGTATAATTTCAATACTAGTGTGATTGCATAGTATTATTATAATCCAAAACGGTAAGTGTGATGTTAGATTTAAATAATTCATAGTCGTTGGAAAAACACATAAACCACAGCTGTGTTTACGAGACAAAAGGTGGTATAATCAAGAGGAAGTAGGATTCGAACCGACTATATCAAAATGTAAACATGTATTATTGTCTACGGCCGAGATTTCCCGTCGTGCTAACTAATTGAATAAGTTATCAAACATTTCGTGGTTCGATCCGCCCTCGTATTTTAGTCACGTAAACCAGTAACTGGCGTCTACATTTATAATATAAATCATAACAATAGCGTACCGTTTCGATTATAATATATGAATAACTTCATTTCATGTTTAGTACGATCGCTGTTTCGTGCAGAAATTAAAACATTGCAAGTGTTGCGTTGGCACAAATCAGGAGGAAGCATTATATAATGATTATAATTATCTTTGTAATTAGCATAAAATTACATGGCGCGAACAATGAGTCACTTGAGCGCCGATCACGACATGTAAAGGCGAAGAAGTCGTCCTATTGAATGAAGGGAGTGGACACGCAGTCGAAGCTGCATGTGGGCCTACGGCTGTGTGGCGCCGTCGCTCCTGGGTGCGCCGATCGGTACTCGTTAAAGGAAAAATGTCCTTTGATCCGTTGATAGTGTCGGTAGTGTGTAGGAAATGGAAACTTTATCGTTTACAAGCTGACAAGATGTTAATATATTGATCTACTTATATATTACTACATTGACATAAACGCGAGACGATACTAAAAATCATATTAAGTGGATACATTTTGCATTTGTTTATACATATATATATATATATATATATATATATATATATGTCTACTTAAATTATTAAAATGCTGAATTATTCTTATATATAATGTAGTAATGCATATTATCTTTCACTCTATTAATAAACAAAACGTGATCGTCGTCATGTGTAACCGATTATTCGTGTTCTGATTGGCTGATAGAAAGATAAAAATAATGTATGGAATGTATGAATGGTAATCGATAAATATCATATTATGTATCTAACTATATATATATATATATATATATATATATATATATATATATATATAAAATATACTGTAAAATTTTAAAAAATGAACAAAAAAATTATAAAATCGTGTAGAGTTTTTGTATTAAATTATTATTAACGATGACACCCGAAGTTACACGAAATTTTTACGAAAACTGTATGTCATTTCAACAACAATTGATTTTTTTTCCACAAATTTTAATGATATATGAATCGTGTTATCTTATTAGTGTCTTCATATGTTTGATCGTCCCTCGGAGATGGAGTTTCTCCTAAATCAATCTCTGCCCCCATAATTTGTGCTGTTAGTGTATTAATTCGGAGCCTGATTCGAGAAATATGTAGGAAAACATAACAACTACAATGAAATGTGCGACTTTATAAAACAGCCACGTTGCAATATAACTGCAAGAGTGATATATAGGCATACTAACATGTGTTTATATATATATAATAACTACATTGGAATATATCTATAAGAATGATTAGACATATTAATATATATATATATATACAGTTTTTTATGTACCTCTCTAATCAATAAGCAGTTTCGTGCACAGTTTTTGGAAATTTTATTCTTGTTCTGATTAGTTGATGGAGAACGCGTGGTCTCGGTTCGAATTAGTTGACATTAGTCACATGTATGTAGCTGTTTCATGGTATACAACGAAAGAATATATACGATTACAATGTAAAACTGATAAAAAAATATTCAAAATATTGCATTCAATGCAGCTATCGAGTAAAAAAAATTGTCACATATTTTAACATTCTATTTTGTTGTTAATTTTTATAAACGTTTCAATCAAAATTTTACGAATTATATTTCACGCAGATTATTTATGCATGTGATTTGTTAATTTCTGTTATTTGTTGGGGATGCGCGAGTGTTAGTGAGTGGAGGGTGGGCGAGTGCAGCTAGCAAGGAGCTGAGTTCGCTGCTCATAAATAAATTATTTTCTATAGCGCATAATTTTTTTCTTACGAAAAATTTTCGGTAAATTATAATTTATCAGGATAATTATTTTATATTAATAAAAAAAATGTACTTATTTAATTATATATCTCTGCAGGAAATTTTATTTAAAAAATATTATATTTTTCATATTTGAGATACTTGTGTTTTCACATTTCATTTGTTTTGAAAGAAGATTAAACTTCACAATTTATAAGGGAAATACATGTGCTTATACATGATTAATTCACATGCATGTTTATACACACACACACACACACACACACACACACACACATATATATATATATATATATATATATATATATATATATTACATTGAAAAATGCTTTGTTCATAAAAACATAATAAGTGATCTTCAAAAATATAATTACAATAAATGAAAAATCGTTTAAATAATTTTAAAATAAATTTTTAGTTATCAAATGACAATTTAATTAAAAAATAATATTTGTTTTGTCTTTTTTGTTACAAACCATTTTCTTTTTTAATTGTGTATATATATATATATATATATATATATATATATATATATATATACACTTTTGAGGATAGTTAATAATTTACTTTTTATTATTTTTAGTTATTTTAATATATTACATAAAATAATTATTTCCCATATAACTGAAATCAGTATTCAAATACAAACACTATATTTGCTGTTCAAAGTAAGAAAATAGGTTATACAAAGACTAAGTCCAAAAAATATACATCTAGAAATTGAAATTATTATATTTTTTAATTAATTCTCATCATTCTTATTTTCTTGTTGTTGATTCTTTTTATATGGTTAAGTTTATAATTGCCTTCAGTAACTCCTAGGTAATCCTTATAATATTTAGATTGTATCACATATAATCTTTAATCTCGTTAAAAATTTTTTTTTGAATCTTTTTTCATGTATACTACATTTATATCAATTGTTTTTCAAATCTTAATTAGTACAAATTTTGGAAGTGATGTTCAAAAAAGGGTTAAATTATTGAGCTAAAAAGGTCACACACTTTGTCACCTAAATTACATATCAATTTCATATTATGAACATTGGAGATTTTTATATTCTAATTTTTTCAAATACTTGTGAATATATATATATATATATATATATGTATATATATATGTATATATATATATATATATATATATATATATATAAATATGTATATATAAATATATATATATATATATATATATATATATATATATATATATATTAATTATATCCACTTTTAGGGTAACATTGAATATTTTTTTAAAAAAAATAATTTCTATTAAATTTTGGATGTACAGTATATATAAATGTTATTATTTTATGTCCTTTTTTCACGAATTTGAGATTTTAGCCGTGTTTTTATTTATTACCATGATATTTCTGACCATACCTGTGGATGCAGGACCCCAACAACCGCCTTTTCCTTCAATTAGTTTTTACAACGCGGGTGTTGTAGTTCCTCTTAAATAGTGAACATCTCGGAAAAGTTTCCAAAAACCCAGGTTAACCTCACTGCAATAATAAATACCTCTCACGCCATTTCTTCTAGGAACATCCTCTTTCCATTGGTGCCACCTAATATGTCCTGGTTCGCTGCCAACGTGACATCGTCAGTAGCGTTCGTCGCGGCTCAGTGAAGTAGCACGGTTGCACGAACTTGTTCTTTCGGCGATGTTGTCCGACTTTGTTATCAAGTGGTATGACCCTCGCAGCTGGCAGCCGCTAAATTATTATGTCCTTATTTTTTACTGTATCCATTTTATTTTTTATTAATTCATCTAATATATATATATATATATATATGTATATATATATATATATATATATAATTATGTGCATTGAAACTCCGGATCTTTCATATTTATGAACAGTGAAGGTAGTATTTAAAAAAAATCATAATATTTATATGATTGATAAGATATAATATAATGCAAATTGTTATACGTTCTAAGAAAAATCAAATTAATTTGCGTTAAAATTTAATATATCCAGCCTTATATGCAAACAAAATAAATAGTATCTCTTCAATCTAATATTGTTGTGTAAATAAACGACCGTATAAACAGTTTCTGATAAATTATTCATAAAATTTAATATTTAAATTCGTATATCTGAAAATGAAATCTCGTGTGGCCATTCACGATACGACATCGAAAATGTAACTGTAAAATATTGAAACAATACAAAACAAAGTATCATTATAATTTATTATTTATGAATATGTTTTTGTGTACATGGACGTTTTACGGTTTATTGTGCACAATGTATTTACTTTTAAATACATTTATGGCAAATTTATTCTAGAATGTGTTCATTCTTATTGAATATTTTGAATCCTTTTAGAGCATACGAAAATAATTTAAACATCGAATCCGTTGTAAAATCTTGTAGTAAATATCAACAATGTAATATGGTTGCTTAATATTATTTAAAGATCATCTTATAGTAATGATATGTCTTAAATAAATTATGAATTTAATTAATACTCATTAGGTATTTGCACATTCAAATTCAGATAATGTTAATTTATGTTTTACATCGGCCAGTAAGCATGTTACATAGTAAAAATGTTTTATATAAAGGTCACTAAAACACTAAGAAATAATAAAAAAATATTTTACTAAAATGTTTCAAATTTTTTATATAATCTAACATATGGTTAAAATTACTTTTGAAAGGTTAATTTAGTTATTAATAACCGTTTTTTTACATAAAATGAATAATAGGGATATATATTTTAATTAAATAATTCTTCAGTATTTGAATGTGTGATTGTGTTTTTATCAATAAAAAATAAACATATTATTATTTAACTACATTTCAAAAAAAAAAAATTAATATTGTTACTATCGTATGACAACTTTGCCTCCATTATCCATACACTATTTTTAAACAAATTTAGCAATGCTCATAATCTTCCACTGCAGCTAAGTATCACTAGTTAATAGAGCTTTATATGGCACCAGATCTAATCCTGGTTATAAAATTATTTCTCTGTAACTAAAAAATGGTCTTGACGCTATGCGTGCGTTTTATTCGTTCTCTGATTGGTTGATATCAGTCACATGGTCCCTGTTCTGATTGGTTGGTATCAGTCACATAATCAGTATTCTATTTCAAATTGTACAACGAAAGGAGGCATACAATTTCAGTGTAAAACTGATGAGAAATTTATTAAAATTTTTGTATTACTGAATCTTTAGAGTAAAAAGTTGTTACACATTTGAACATTGTATTTCATTACATTTATTTTTATAAATTTTTCCAATAAAAATTTTATGACCCACTTTACTCGAATATTTGTGTGTATGATTTGTTAATTTCTGTTATTTGGTAAGGGGGGAAGGTGATCATCCTAGTTTTAATAAATTTAATAATCATATTTAGATCTGGTAGTACAGTAAGCATTACTAACTAGTGTGATGAAACTGCAGTTTTTAACAATAATTTATAATCATTGTCCACTATGTAAGATTTTTAGACGATTTTTTTAAATTAATTAAGTCTTTTTAAAAAAGTAGCATTGCATAATTTGAAGTAAAATTTTTGAATGTAAGTAAGAAGTCGAAAGCACAACAGTAATGAGAAATTAATAGAAATGTATTATGAAACAATAATATTTACAGAAAATAATATAACATGTATTTAAATTTTTTATGATATATATATATATATATATATATATATATATATATATATATACACACACACACATATACATATAATCATATATAACTGTCTGATTAATAAACGTAATTAAATATAAACTTTATATAAATACACCTGCGACAAGTATTTAACATTAAAAGGTGTCGATAATTTGGGAAACTTCAAGGATACATACATTTTATAGAATGGATCGTAGTAATTTACCTTTCTGAGAATTCGCTACATATTGCTTATCATCTTTGAACGTTTTACTTGATTCAATGATCAGTGTTGTGATGCACCTTGACCTGTGCACCTGGCCAGCATTCCAGGACGGCCCATATTTCGGTTACGCTGTTTTCAAATATAATCTCTGCACCGTGTTGCCCCGCATCTCACCGTGTACAGAAAAATAACGTGCTGCAATTCTATTGTATGCTAATGTAAGAGATATTTACGTTATGAGTCGAGTATATCACCACACCATGGCCAGTTCCAGTATTGGGTTCATCCCTGTACAGATCTCGGATTCTTTGTTAAACATACTTTTATGTACTGAGAATATATTGTTGTTTTCACGTTACTAAATTATCTACAGTTATATTTTTTGCCGTTATTTTTCAATACAGGAATAAATCTTGGCCAATAATGTATTCATGAAAAATAATGTCAACATACAAACATATGTGAAGCGAATATATAATACAACTTTCTTGCACTATTTTAAATATTTTTCATTAATTTTAATTAGTAACATGGTCGGCAACATTATTACCGTTTCTTTCAGGTGTATTATATTTAGATAGTGTTCTGAGAAATTTTACTTTGTCTATGTATATTTATATGTAATAAAATCTTAATTTAGATGTATAGAAAACAAATTATTTTATTTCATAATAGAAAAAATGTATAAGAAAAAGATGTCCATTTTGTTATTTTTTATAACACTTTAAAGGCTCTTTTTGAATTTATTACTTTACTGGAAATATTTTCTTTTTTATAACACTCATCAATTCACAAGAGTATTTTCATTCACGCGTTTTCAAGTTTCAGTTGTTTGAGTATTTTTTAAATAAAAATTATTTCATAATTATATACACTTACAACTTTATATTTTTTTTTAAAAAAAAGGTGTAATTTTCTAACATAAATATTTCCTAAGTAAAATTTAGTTTTCGAAAAAATATTACAGCTTTTAGAATCAAAAAGATAACTTATATTTACTTATATATATATATATATATATACATATGTATACAATACAATATTTTCAGTAATTACTAACATAAATTGTATAAACAATGTAATCCTTAATAAAGATCAACTTTCATTACCTTATATAGTTTCAGATAAACTAGATATACTAATAATTTATTTTACTATTCAAATGTATACATATATATATATATATATATATATATATATATATATATATATATATATACACAGATGTGTTTACATACCTTTATACAATTTTATATTATGTTCTTGGAATGAACTTCTAATATAAGAATTACTGTGGCACGGCAGGTGTAACATTAAATAATTCCACGAACTACAAAATTAAAATTTAATTTATTATTTATTATATACAAATGATTTTTCATATCTGAATCATCTGTAATATTTATGTAAGAGAATTTAACAGTATTTTATTGTATAAATAATATAAAATTTACATAGTAATACATTGGTTAATATACTTTTAAGAAATGAAATAAGAAATGTAATTAATTAGATATAAAAAAGCTAACTGTAAAACAAATAATTTAGATAATATAAATATATATATATATATATATACATACTTACATATATACATACATATATAGGATAATTCAATGTAGGCTCCCACATGAAAGTTTTTATAAAAAAAAGCAAAAATTAAAAAAACATATCCAGCATTTAGTATTTTGGCTCAATGGTATTTTAGTATTGAATTGAACTAAAATACTAAATAAAAAATAACATGTCTTTTTTTAAACCCTGAGCCCTATTTAATATTTCCATGTGGAAGCTTGAATTAAATCATCTATATATATATATATATATATATATATATATATATATATATATTTATATATATATACAGTTTTATATATGACTTTATCATAAATTTAATGTGATTGTTGTACGGAATCGATCAACAATAAATTATATTTGTTATAGTTACGAATCCTACTTCTTCATAAAGTCAACGACGTTATCTTGTGGAGACATAATCATACACACAACTTGAAAGCTTGTGTATTCTCAAATCGTTTCATCAAAGACTGAACCTGTATATGGAAATAGATAGAACACAATTTACTATGTACTAGACAGAACGTATGAGTATATTTTTAAATATCATCTATTTTAAAAGAGCTCGAAAATCATTCATAGTACTAAAATATCTACCTATGTTTTTTACCAGATTAATTAATTTTAAAAAACATTATGTCATTTCAAATTTTAGATATATGAATATTAATAAATCAGTTCGATAATCGATGAGACTGAAATTTGCTTGATATGAAAAAATTTTATCAGAATATTTAAATGTCTGAGAAGTCAGTTAGTATGAGACCAATTTTGATAATTCGGTTTTTATTTTCTATAACATTTTTGCATATATATATATATATACGTATGTATATAATCTTACAATTGTACAATTCTAAACAACATTAAATATTTATATCAATGTCTAAAAAATAACTTTTACTCATTTGGATTAAATTTATTAAGTTATAATAAAAAGTATTATATAATTTTCTACTAGGAAATTAATTTCTGCTATTATTTATATTTTTATAGCAAATCAAAGTACAAATCAATACAATCTTTCATTTGATAAATAAGTAAAATTATGTGGTCAAAGAAAATTGATATTTTAGTCAATTTATAAAAGGATATTTATATTATTTATATTCATAAATAGATAAAAACCGAAGTCTTTAATGTATTCTTATATATTAAAAAAAAGAATATAATTTAGTACTGTTTTTTTTTAGTTTTTAACATCAGTTGTACATATATATATATATATATATATATATATATATATATATATAAACATATATATATATATATATATATATGCATATATATGTATATATATATATATATATATATATATGTATGTATATATATATGTATATATTTATATATATAATACCTATTAGTATTTCAAACTGGAATTTTAAAATAGTAAAATAAATTCATTTTCGTTTTAGTACTGATTTTTTTAAAAAAAATATGTTTATCAAAATAAAATTGACATCAATACCTTTTTGTTACAAAACAGTTCTGACACTGAGTAATAAATAAGTGACAATTCACTTTCACAAATGAATTCTCTTTTCACACTACAAACCACCGCCAAGGTATAGAAAAATACAAAATTTTTCTATACCTTAGCTCTCTGAAGATGATGGTTTTGCCATTGAAATGCGTATAAACAGCAATCAAGAATAATCAATAATAATTTATTGAATATTTTTGAAATGTTACATGGTTTGTGAAGTGGAAAAAATTCATTACTGGTGACCAATGATCAATGAAATACTTTCTAAACTTAAAATCAGATTATAATCGACACTGATTTTGCCAACAACAAAGCTATGTTTATATTGATTTTTATCATGTTACTTCCGAACTGAAACGTTACAGATAATTTGGAAGTTTGAGGAATTTTTTGTAGTTCAATATAATCATTTTTCCATTATAGTCAAGTATCAATTGTCACTAATAAGTTTACTGGCTTACACTTCTACTAAGATTGCGAT
The DNA here is from genome assembly GCA_034766995.1 of Acanthacorydalis orientalis. NCBI lineage: Eukaryota > Metazoa > Arthropoda > Insecta > Megaloptera > Corydalidae > Acanthacorydalis > Acanthacorydalis orientalis. The sequence goes on along the minus strand of CM068320.1, from coordinate 20,437,391 downwards.
TAAATGATTTATTGGTTTTATAAAATCTAATTGTATTTATAATGAAATATTATAATATTTTGTCAATAAATTTATGAAAATTTATGATAACTCCACATAGAGATGATGAACAAAAAATGAAATGTGACATTGTGCTATAAAAAAAGATCATTACTAAAACTATATTCGCTTCAGAAAAACATAAAAACATTTTAATTTAAATTATCCCAAAAATGTATGTTCAGTAAAAGAATAATTTAGTAGTATACCTGATTAATTAATTAATGAAAGAAGAGTTACTCTCATGTAGATGAATTTAATTTACTTTAAAGAAAATCGTCTTTAAGAATTACGTTTGCATCTTATTTGTTTTTGTTTACAAAGAAATAATCTGAGAGTTAGTGTTTGCTCCTTGACCGGTTGTAGTATGATATCTCAAGTACAATATGAGTGTAAAACTGTCTGCGCATATGAACAAGAGCGCGGCGGTAGACGCTTCGTTGAAACGACGACACGCTCATAGATATGCTCTGGTAAGATGTAATGTAACTATTTGTACATGGTTGTGATGAGCCAGGCCTGCCTATCTGATCGGCGTTCGTTTGAAGCGGATTGTGAATTAAATATCATGAATGTTTATGTTGTCTGAGATAGGCTATGAGGTCATTGTAGAGAAGAGCGTGGAATACTTTACAATTCACTCTTAAGACATTGTTGTCGGAAACATTATTAACGTGTCGAGTTAATTCTCCTTTTCTTACTTTTACCTTATTATCTCATATTTTATAAAGGTTAATACGTATTATTCTCCTTCTCTTTATATATTTCAATAGTACTTGTCTTTTCAAGCCACTGCTTTAAAGTGCCAACTTCTTAAAAGCAATTAATTTATTTGCATGTTTAAATCTCTGGAAAGTATTTTTTAAGCAATAAATCTATTATTAATTAAGTGATTTTAAAATTCCATTAAAATAAAATTATGATAATATTTTTATTACTAAAAGATAACGCAATCTAATAATTCAAATTTAAATTTAAAATATATTGTGTAGAAGTATTTATATTAACTACTCGTCCGTACAATCATCTCTTCCTTTTTAATGTTAATATAAAACTAATAGAGTGATGTAAATATTAGTTTCATTTTAAGATAAATGTCGTTAATGTTGTATAATAATTTCTGAAAATATCCGACAATTACCCTTTTTTAAGTACTCTTTGATATCTAAATAATTTTAATACCTTTAATATTCGGTGCATTTAGATCATTTTCGATTTTTAGATTATTTGCTTCTTATTTAGCATAATCTCAGCTGTCTACTTTATCTCTGGTTCTCAGTAATATTTTTTAAGGCAATATTATTTATTAACTTTTTTTAATAATGAATATAACAGTTTGTAACAATATCAAAAAGTAATATTTTTGTTAATATTGATATGTTTTAGTCTAAATTGAATATTATTTGGTTATATATATATATATATATATATATATATATATATATATATATATATATATAATTCTTTTCTTTTAAAATGTTATAACGTATTGATCACGAATATTGTAGATTTTCAAAAATAAATATATATTATAATTATAATACAAATTAGGACACAAAAAGTATTATAAATATATCATTAATATTTAGAATGCACAAAATATGTTTTTCCTATACAAGTATTTATATTCGTTGATAACAATAATTGAAATTTATAATTAAATATTTTTTACAGTAAGAATAGAAAATATTTAATATCAGATCATATTAATTATATATTATAATTTGTAATTACTTCGCAATTGGACAAGTAAACACTAGTTTTTTCAATAAGATATAACTTATATCAAAAATAATTGGAAATAAATTGATTAAAAATGAAGAAACCATTGTATTTATAAAAAAAGGTACAAACGTTGTTATATTGTACTCATTTTTATATAAACTAGCTCAAAAAATGTCGTATTTCAACAACTCATACATTCACTAATTCATAAATTTGTAATAAAACCAAATTGACGTTTTCTGTGCATTTAAATTTTTAAAGTTTCCAAGTTTTCTCTCCATGGTTATAGCTATTGATATTCAAAGAATATCACAGTACATCTCCTTGGAACACCGTTCGCACCTTCCCGCCACTTTAAGGCAATGAAGTAGAAATTTAGGGAAGAATCTATCTATCTATCTCTCTCTCTCTATATATATATATAAAGAGAGAGAGAGATGCAAAAGAAATAACTTATGTACTTAGCAAAAAAACATGATGAACAAGCTAAAAAAACAAATGTGATTTTTAAATTGCAATTAATTCATCACTAATTATCAGATTAAGCTTTTGACCAACTTATCATATATGTACGTAAGTTTCATTTAAATAAACGTTTATCTCAATAGAATTCTTATTTAATTCAAATAAAAATATATTTAGTATCTTAACTGTAATTTTTTATAAAAATATTCATTTATTACTTATTATTACAGTAAGTATAGCATTTTATTAATGAAACTGACAATTATAATTTTTATCAGTAAAAACAATATATTTCAAAATAAAATTCGTTCAATAAATATATATTTCACATAAATTTTATAATATAAATATATCCAAATTTAAACATATATGTATATATTATATATATATTCATACTTATATATATATATATATATATATATATATATATAAATTAATATAATTAAAAGTATATACGTATGTATTTATAAGTGTAAACTGAAACAACACACATAGTTGTACACTAATATATAATATTTATAAATTTGCTACCGCTGCAACAAGAGATCCGCCCACACATAAAACCGAATAAGTTGACATTTTAAGGTATTATATTAGTGTTGGGTTCATGGTCGACAAAAGACGGGTTAACGCATGTGTATGATATATACATATACTAAATGTTGTATATGGTCAAATAAAAAAAGCATTGTTAAAAATCTTTTATATATTTATAACCGTTTTATATTAAGTATCAATATTTGAGAACGATACGAAATTTATAAGCTCTTGAAACCACATCTTTTATTATAATACCTTATTATACTATAGTAGAATATCTCAATCCTTGTTTTTAATCGTTTTGTATTTCTCTGAAAATGAAGTGTTTCATGTTTATGAAGTTATATTTAAGGATTAACAAAATATTACACTACTTTTCAATTTTGATTTATATACTGAAATGTTCATTGTAATAGATATATAATTATCTATACATACAATTTATTTATATATGTTTTATTTAATATTCAATCACAGTTCAGTAATCATGAAAAAGTATTAGATTGTTAAGAAAATAATTGTGATTTATGACCTTCAAATTCATCCATATTTTTCTCTTTTTTGATTTTCCTATCTGTTTTAAGTGGCCCAGAACTGTTGGGCGACTAACGTCTAACTTTTGTGCAAGCTCTCGAATTTTTGTGTGTGGTTCTGATTCAATTAGAGCTTTCAGTTGATCGTTATGAACTGAAGAAGGATCCCCGCGACCTTTTTCATCTTCAAGGCTCTCATTCCTAGGATAAATTTTTTGGAACCACCATTGCACAATACGTTCCTTAACAGTACCCATACCAAAAGCATCGTTTAGTTTATAAGCAATCTCTGCTGCCTTATCATCCCTTTTGAACTCATACAAAAATTGCTCTTATTTGCTTATTTTCCATCTTAAGCCAATAGTCCTATTTGAAGTAAAATTAATAATAAAATCAAAGTCGATGTTATCAAAATACAGACCGAAAAATGCTCTTTAAAATTATATTAACACGAACAAGATGAAATGACATTCACTGACAAAAATAAAGTTAGAATTCAGAAAAAAACCTGCAATTATTTTCCTACCGACCTAATATTTCGTCGATGAAAAATGTTCTGGGAAAATACGTTGTTAAGTTTAAAATATAATCTACCCTTCATTTATTTCACGATTTAAATACCAGATAACAACTATTTTGAATAAAGATGAATAAAATCCTGTTCAGATGTGTATAAATAGTTTCTTTTAAAAAATGCGGAAGATATGATTGTATTTTTAATGAAGTACGCTGATAAATTATTTTGCATCCTTTTATGCAGGTCGCTGCGTCATTTACTATATGACATCTGTCAGGTTGAAATGATGACAAAGGAAGGTGCAGTTCTCAAGGTCTTCGTATTGCATATTGTTTTAATGATACAAATTATTGTTACAATCACAGTTTAATATGTCATTATCATTTCAGTGTAAGAATACAATAGAAACAATATAATTTTTAGAAATGAGAATCGTTTGTGATTTGTAAATAAAAAATCAAGCATTACGAATGATTAGACACGTTAATGTTTTCATAACAGTATATTTTTTTAATAAGATATATTCATATAAGAATGACAAGCAAAGAAGAACGAATTAAATCCGCATTTGACTTTTATGAACTTCATTCTTTCTAAATAAAGTTTAGATTACATCATTTATATATGAGAACACAGTTGATTTTACATTAAGGATATAAAGTATAATTGCAGTACTAAAATTAATTTAATCATATTTACTAGTCTAGTTAACTAATGTATTGGAATTCTTTAGTTATTTATTCTTTTTGTTTTTTTATTATATATATATATATATATATATATATATATATATATATATGTATATATACATTCATATATAAACACATATAGATAAATATATATATATATATATATATATATATATGTATACATATATACATATATATATATATATATATATATGTGTGTGTAAATGTTTACATATCAAATGTACCGATATTTAGAATAAAGTTCAAAATTCAAAAAAGGAATGTCAGTGTGAAAATTGTAATTAATGTTTCTGTCAAATGAAGAATAACAAACTTTTTTAAAGAAACTATTTATTCGTTTTAACAATTGAATCAAAATAAATAATTATTATTATCAAACATCCTGACAAGTAAAATCTCTATTGTATACAAAGAGTCATTCATTTTTGAACAAATTACATTTATTAAATAGTTTAACTTTTTCTTCCATTTGATTTTTGCGTATAAAATGGTAACAATTTCAAATTATTTCAATTTTTTATTACCGATTTCCTCTATCAACTTGTTCAGTGTCCATCTGAAGATGTCGATAGACAAAACCGGTAGTGGAGAAAATTCAAATAGCGACCGCAAAGACAAAAAACATACTTTAAAATCCAAATATACAAATATGAAACATTAAAATTTCAAATTAAATTTTGCCATTTGCATATTTAGGCTTACGTTACATGAGCATTAAAAAGTCAATAGTTTGAATGATGGATTCAAGAAGAAAAAACGTTATTCTCAGGCTAGAGATAAACTAAACGGAATTTTTCCTAACGCTGCTTTCTGGCCAAAACTTCAAGTCTAATATTATAGTAGCAATCAAAACTAAAAGATATAGTAACAACTCTAGCCAAATTTTGTTATTCGTTTGAGAGTTCACATATAATTATTAAAATTAATGGCTAAAAGCAAAAAGAACATATAATCATACTGATACTATATATATATATATATATATATATATATATATATATATATATATATATATATATATATATATATATATATATATATATATATATAGAATGATTCAATTTAGGCTTCCATATGGAAGTATTAAAAGGAGGCGCAGGGTTTAAGAAAGACCATGTTACTTTTTTTATTTTTTATTTAGTATTTTAGTTGAATTCAATATTGAAATACAAACAATTGAACTAAAATAATAAACAAGGAAGAATAGGGATTTTTAATTTTTTTTTGCGTTTTTACTACATACACAGAGAAATTAATGTGACCACGACTGAAGTGATTTAAGAGCTCTGTAAAAAGAAAAAAAAACTGGTTTTATTCTTTAAATAATTTCTTATAATCAGCCAAAGAAATTTTATTGAATTCACATTAAAAAAAATTTATCCATTCAACTCCTCCCACCACCGATTAAATCTTGAGTGCGCCACTGCATATATGTATACACTAATATATATATATATATATATATATATTAGTGTGTATTTACACAAATATATAACCCAAATTAATATTTTTCAGTTAATATTTCTTGTATTCAACTGAAAATACTTAAAAAAATTAAATCAAATACATTAAAATAATAATATGTCAAATGACATGAATAATAGAGTATTTAAAATAATACAATTTATAATATATTAGGAAATAAAAATATCTATTCTATATATAATAGTAATTCTAGTACAAACGTTTTTAAATGATTTCTCCGAAATCACTCCAATCTACAAAAAGTTTAAAATGACTCTTAGAAGATTAACTAATTTTTATAACGCTATTTAGAAATGAAGATGATAGTCGACCAGTTCTAGCAGGAAACAATACGACAACCGAATCGAAAATGTTGTTTATTGAAGTCGATTACATTTCAAATGTCGATAACAACTTAGTCATTTTGACATGGCATAATATTAAAACGAGTGCTATTTATAGGTTGAAATGTATAAAGTTTACTAATCTGAACACAAAATATAACCTGGTAGTTTATTAGAAGCGTTGATGCTAGTCAAATAATTCTGTAACATAAAAGTTGCAGTAACCGTCGTTTAAATGTAAATATACGATAATTAGATTGTAATATATGATAATTAAATATATATATATATATATATATATATATATATATATATATATATATGAAGTGTAATTATTTACATTAATAAATATTTGAATAAAAGTCAAAAGTATGATATTAATTATTTATAATGGCATAAATCATTTCAGTTTAAATATGAATAAATGTGGTTAAGTAATAGAGGTATATATTACTGTTTGTTTTAGTTTTTGCGCCAATTTTGTTTTAGTGATAGAAATGTACTTTTATGTGAAATTAATAGTGTTTAAATTAATCATAAATCCTCAAAAACGTACACAGATTACATAAAAAAGCTGATAAAAAGTGGAACAAGTGCATTTGAATTAAATAAAAAAGTAGAATATATCTTAAAATAAATAAAGTTGTTGTTGAACAATTATTTATTTAATAGTTTGATTGATAATATGTTGTATTTGTTCAGATTTGGAATTTTCTCATAGCAAGTGAACAAACATTCACACACAGGTGTGTATGTTTGTATATATATATATATATATATATATATATATATATATATATATATATATATATATATATATATATATATATATATATATATATTTATATATATATATAAACATATATATATATATATATATATATATATATATATATATATATATATATATATATATATATATATATAAATATATATATATATATATATATATATATATATATATATATATATGTGTGTGTGTGTCTGGCTGTCTGTCTCTCTGAGTATAAATATAATCGCCGTTATTCTTAAAATAACCGTTATCTTTCTATACTATAAAAATGAAACAATGATGCCGTTCCCTGACTTTCGTTCGTTCTCTGATTGGTTGATAGCAGTCACGATAATTTGTTGTGACTGGTTACTATGAATCGAGCGATCTTCATTCCAATTAACCTCTTAACGCAACAATTCAAATTTAAATAAGGGTCGTTTTTCCGTCAATTTTTATTCTTTATTTTCATTGTACAAAAAATAAAATTAACAATTCTTGTTAAAAAATTGTAAAATATAATACTTGTACTTGCCCTTTTTCTCGGCTGAGTGGACGCGTACGGATCGGTCTAGCATATATATATATATATATATATATATATATATATATATATATATATATATATATATATGTTATATATATATATATATATATATATTTATTCATATTCGGTTGGTGCCTATGCGTTCGAACAAAATTCAAGCTCACACGAGTTTACTCGGATGCATGGAAGGAAATTAATTTCTCGAACCCGAGTTAACTTTATTGAGTGCATTAAGTGGTTTCTTTTTCAATAAAAAAATATGATTTACATTTCATGCCTATTATTTATATGTATTATTAGTTAATTTCTGTTATTTGTTAGGGAGCGAGCAAGTGGTGGGTGACCCCCTCCCCCTTGTTGGCGAGCCTAGCGAGCAGAAAGCGGAGCCCCTTAGTATTAATATATAAATAACATATAGTAAAATTTAAACAATGTATTAATCAATATTTGTTAAAAATACACACACACACACATATATATATATATATATATATATATATATATATATATATATATATATATATATATATATATATATATATATATATATATATATATATAATGATAAAAACTTTTTTCAATATTCACAACTAAAATAAAATTTATTTCTGAGCGTTTACAGAAATATATAAGATAATGTAGTTAAAAATTAACATCAACCTTAATCTTAATCTAGCTGATACACTTTCGTATAAAAGAGTTTTAAATTACAGTCTCTTAGATTCATTAAACATTAGCTGAGTTATTTATTTAATTGTATCTATTTTTGTATATTAATGATGGACTGAAGATTATTCTTCGATGTCCCTATTTAAAATAACCATGTTTCTGACGATTTGATGTAGTTTTAAGTAACCGTACTGAATTCTATATGCAAACAATCATTTAAATTAATTATAAAAAATATTTTAAAATTAACAACAAAAAAACTGTATTTTGTTGCTGTTACTTTAAATTGTTGTAATTCAAAGTTACATGCATACATTGAAATTGTTATTTAATAGTTTTCTTTTAATAATAAGCTTCAGTGTTTCTTTATGTAGTATTTTTTATTATAATTTGAAAATAAACTGAAATATGTTTATAACAGAAAATGTAAATAGTAATATATATATATATATATATATATATATATATATATATATATATATATATATATTTACCACCTAATTATTTAATTGTTACACATACCAAGAGTACTAGGTTTTTGAAATTTTTCCTAGTAATGAAATGAAGTTAATAATGAAATGAAGTCAACAGATAAATAGATGTCAGATGTAGGTATTCAGGGCGTAAAAACCCCAGGAACTGCTGATACAGAAAATCAGTTATTGTATTGAACTTAATATCAGATCATTGTAATTACCAAACTAACCTAATATATATATATATATATATATATATATATATATATATATATATATATGCATATGTATATATGCAATGAAAATGTTTTAAAGTATTACTTTCAAATAAGTACTGGATTCTTCGTAGCCACTTACAATAAATATTCGATTTTCGATAAAATAAAATTTCATATACAGAACAGTTACATTTAAAAGCCGAACACAAACCATTCTTGTCGTGATTTGTTTTTAATGGGTAAATTGGAAAGTAAAATAATCGAACTGAATTTTTTATCTTCTTCAATTTTTGTATAATAAAATATATCTGGAAAGTATGTTACATTTTTGACTAGTGAGTCATAAGAACTCCAGTTGTCCGCAGCTTCTTGAATTGTGTTTTTTCTTATATTTTATGATATTACACTTTGCCGAGTTCAGTTTTACTTTTAAAATGGATATTATATATATATATATATATATATATATATATATATATATATATATATATATATAATCTTTATATCTTTATTATTGCTCAGTGTAATGGGTTATAAATATGTATTTAAAATCTTTAATTTGTAGAGAAATTCGAAAGCAATGTAACTTGAAGATTTAATTGATTTTACATTATATATATATATATATATGATGATTCAATTTAGCCTACCACATGAGTGTATTAAAAATAATCGCAAAAATTAAAAAAATCATTTAATATTTTATTTTAATTCAATTCAATACTAAAATACAACTGAACAAAATACTAAATAAAAAATAAAATGATTTTTTTTAACTTCTGAAATTTTTTTAATACTTTCGTGTGATAGCGTAAATCGAGTCATCTCTCTCTGTGTTTATTTTTTTATGTATATATATATATATATATATATATATATATATATATATAAATAGATATAATAAATAATGATATATATATATATATATATATATATATATATATATATATGTAGGGAGAGAGGGAAATAATTTCAGTATTTATTTTGTAATACTTACACTCTGATGCATATTGTACTTTTATTAAATAATTTATAAATATACACTTTAATTTAAATTTGTTTGATAGTAGTTTTATTTGGTATATGAATCTGTTCATATAAAATTTATTTATAAATATTGTTACTTTTAATTTTCTTAAAAAATTAAATTAAATACCATTTATATATATATATATATATAACTGTAAATGTATTGAAGTTATAAAATGAATGATTAATGAATTAAGCATATTTCAATTATTTTATTTATGAACTTCTTATCGTACTTGTAGAGATATTTATTTTTAGACCAGTTAAAATACCTTTTAAATATATTTCAGTACGTGAGAAAATGACGCGTCAATTATAGAAACTACTTTGCATGTGCACTTTCCGAGTATTTTATGTGTTAAAAATGCAAAAAATAAACATATCTTATTAGTTTCCATATATAATTATTTATTTCTTTATTAAAACATACACGAGCACTGTCGATTGACAGGTGACGACAGGTCGTCAATCATTTTTTTTATTTAAAAAATAAATATATATGTATTATTTATATAATTATTATAAAATTTTATATTTGTTTTCCTATTCTCAGGCTAGACAATGTTTTTATTTCATGTGTAAATTTTGTAAAATTTTCTTTAATGTATTGTTAATCGAAAATTACACAATATTTTGTTTATATCTTACGTTTGTGTAGAATGTAGATAGAATACGTTTTATATACACATATGTTGGGAGAAAGTTTGTATTAATAATGTATTCTAATATTTTACATTTTTGAAGTTCAATCAATTTTAAATACGAAAATTCTCTGCGCATTAACACATTCATCTTTTTTATTTGATGTTGTTTAGCTATGAGATTGAAAAAAAACGAAAACACACACTTTAAACCTGTAATAAAATAAAAAAGGGGTGAAGAGACAAGAACGTATTATAAATTAAATATTTTATTCTTTTCTAAAAATCGTATAAAAATCTGCATACTTATAAATAATATAAGAGTAGATATCGTCATGTTTTTTTAAAAAAATCAATGGACTTATAAAGTAACTATTGATTCATTAAGGCACTGTACAATGGCGATAATTACAAATGAGGAAAATCTATACTTTTTTTTCCTCTGACTAGTATGTCAATTGTTACAAATTGTAGTAGACATATATAAATATTATACATCGTTCGGTATGTTATGAATGCGAAATCGAAACGCTCGATTGTACATGAGCACTCACGACAAAACGCACAAGTTTATAGACAAAAGGGATCCATCATATCAAAAATAAGTACATTCTGTATATTACCATAATTATATGTGTGTAATTATATTTACAGACTACGCTAATGGAATATATTAAATTATCGATATATTAATAGACAACACGTGGATGTGCAAATCTCATTCGACACGTGTATTTTTATTTATACAGCGCGTTTATTATTTTGACTTGAACGCAATACAATATTATCTCGTACCTCCATATCGAAACGTAACGTAACGAAATGAAATTTGATTAATTTTGTACTAAATTTTCAGTAGTTATAAAATAAATACATGTATTTAACAGTGGCGCGCAAGCTTTTAAAAAAATAACTTTTTTTAGTTAATCATCATCATCGTTGTTGTTCTTATGATTTATTCGTATAAACGTCCATCTATTTATTTTCATACGACGCCCTTTATAGTTTTTATCCGATTTCCTGCGAACTTATTATTTTGTTCGGTCGATATTTAGTTTAACACGACTCTTTAGGTCAAATTAAGTATTAAAAAGTTATATTTTTTTAATCATTATTTACAAAAGTTTGCGCACTACTCTTAATACTAGATAGTTTTTAGTTCAGTCTTTTAAATAAATAAGGCACATTTGAATTCTAGGGGGATGAAGTAAATATCATCCTTAAATCGGTGGAATATGTTTTAGTTGATTTTTATATAAATACTATCTTGTTAGTACATCTGCTGTTCCTGTTGAGGAACAGAGTATATTTGTGCACCGTTATTTCCTCCGGAGCATCCTCCTTCGGCATGTTTTGTTAGTAGTGACATACGTGAGAACATTTTGTTGCACGTTTGGCAGGAATATTTCTTAACATCGGAATGTGTCTGGAGATGCGCTCTTAAATTTGAACGATCGGCGAATGCTCGATGACAGTATTGGCAAGAGAATGGTTTCTCGCCGGTGTGCGTTCTTATGTGGCCTTGCAGGAGCCATGGCCGAGAGAACGCTTTCCCGCACATCGTGCATCGGCATGGAAGAGTGTGAGTTCTTATATGCATTTTCAAAGCGCCGAGCGACACGTATACTTTATCGCAATACTTGCAACTGAACGATTTTCGTGGTCCGTCGCCGGCAGCGCAGTGGAATTGTCTATGTTTGGATAATCCCGAGAATGTGGAATAACTCTTTCCGCAATCAGGACACTGATGTCTTGCGGAAGTGATACGTCGAGATTCGGTAATGGGTAACGTCGGCGGCGACGAAAGATCAGCTGGCTCATTTGAAGATGTAGGTGAATGAGATCTTACTGATGCTGCGCCGGATGATGCTGGCGACAATGAAGCTCGATCAAGTGGCCCGCAGCGACGCGGTTCGGGAATCAATGCCAAAGAAGCCAATGAACTCCTTTGATTATGGATTTGTGGCGGAGAACATGAATTATCCCTCGGCGCATATCGCGATGGTGGCGACGGATATAGAGGATAACGATGGTAACTTTCGGTAGCCGGTGAATAAGGATATCCCATCGGAAAATAAGCAGGTGGATAATGAGGTGGTTGTGTAGTATTGATTGTTGGAGCCGCTACACTTATATGCCACGTTGTCGGGGCATAATGAATAGGTTCGGGACTTAAGGGAGCTACTCGATGGAACGCACCGCCAAAGCGAGGTACAGTAGGAACAGTTGCGATTGGAGTTACAGGAGTTGCCGCTTGTGGTGGCGAACATACTTTAGGATATGTACTGTCGGCACCGGTTCTTCTGCTTAAATCTTCTGGTTTTGTTGATAGATTTTCAGGTTCTTCTGCGATATCTGTAAAAAAGAAAACCTATTAGTTTAAGATCATCTGATATAATTAACTGAAATGATTCTGTTTTTATTATTTTATAATGCAAACAAGCTGTTTATAAATATTACGATTACGATAATTGTAAATGGTTTATGTCAATATTATTAACGGTATCGACGATTGCTCTATTTGTACTCGATTGCTATTCAACAAAAGTTTTTTTTAAAAAAGCAAACTGACTTTCCTATCATGAGAACCAATCGATTATTTGATTTCACACGCTGCAGCAGTTACATAGATAAGTAAATATAACGGAGTATGCTATTCCCCACTAAATTGATACTTTGCGAGTGTAGAAATAATATTAGCCTTTCAACTCTGACACTGAAAACTTAAATCAGTGCAAATCGTTTTAAACACATATTTTCCGCGGTGCTTTCCATTTATTTACGCTAGACTGAGAAAGAAACGAGCCGTCTCCGTCCGGAATAAACACATTACGTTTGTTTCGTCTTTGTTCGCATTCGAATGATTTGTGGCGAAGCGAAATTGAGAATATCGGCTTTAAGTGCTATTCGAGTTGGAATCGTGAACGAGATAAATAGTTAAATGACCCCCTAAGGCGACGTGCTTGACCTCACCACATACTATCTTTACGAGATCGGTCGGGTTATTCTATTGTAGTATACTGGAATAGTTAGTTGGCCCGCGTTCAAGTCTGACGAGGTCTCCGCGCTGCGGTTGACCAAAGATAAACACATTTTGTATTCCGATTATGTACGTCCTTGGCAATTCACTGCTAAAATATCACTAGTTATCTCACATTGTCAACAAATTATTACTAATCGACTTTCTCTTATTTTTAATTATTGATATGAATCTCTATTGTCATTTCTGTGCTCTATTGTCGAATTCTAATTAAAAGACGTTGATTATTACAGAACGATCAATGTTAACCAGCGTGAAATGTGATGATTGAATTATTAATATTTTTGCGTTAAAAAGATACGATGATTCAGATTACGAAATATTTTATATTAAAATGAAATTATAATTAAAAAAAAATGTACTTAAGTTCAAAATATGATCGACAGTATAAGTGCTTAACGGATTTCGTCACGAATGAAACGTTAATATGTTTTTAAATATATTAATACAATTTCGCTTTTAAGTTTTAAATACGAATATCTTAAATAAAATCTATTTGATTATTCATGAAAACTTACAAGGAAGTATTGATGTTCAGTAAAAAACAATTTTTCGACATTTTAAAATTCTATGTTCACGAATTATTAATAACGAATTATTAACAATGAATTTTAAACAATTACTGAAATAAAATTACACGAAACTATTTTCATTGTAATTATATGCAAAAAATGCCTCGAAATTATTTCAACTGATTTTTTCCTATATTTTTGAAATTTGATGATTTATTATTATTTTTTTAATAAATACATGCGATGTTAATTTCTATAAGAACTAGTTTTATAAACATGTTGATTTTTTTTAACAAGTATAGCTAGGCATAATTCTAGCATATTTAAATTAAAAATTAAATATATGATTTTTATTTATTGATTCTACTATATAGCATTTATATATTTTTTTTGTTAAAAGTATTTATAAAAATTTTTTAAATTTTCAAAAATATTACATACAGGAATTGTTTTCTTCTAAAGAAAGAATTATGGAAAACTAGTGGAATTTAATGAAAATATTTTTGCAAGTGTATGTTTTTATTGAAAGACATTAACACTTACCTATTTCGATTTTTTGTGGAGGCGGTGTTGGAACAATAATATCCTCCTTGACGTTAAATTCTTGTAACACTGGCCTTTTTTTGAGAGGACAATGACTGTAGTTTTTTGCCATTTTCGACGAGGTAATTGTAATAGTGGTAGTATCCAACATTACAATAATTACACAACAATCACAAATTATAACAAACGGAGTCCACAGATACGTATCAATGATAATAATACATGTATATATAAAACTAAACACACAAAAATGTCTCTTACAACGAAACACTCAGTTCAATTAAACTTAAAAAGTCTACAAATGGGTTAACGAACTAACGAACGAACAAAAATCACATGGAATTCCCACAACATACAACACACAAACCCAACGACGAATGTGTTCTGAACTTGGAAGCTATGATACCTTCGATGTATACCTTTTTCCCCTACCACATTGGACGGCAGATGTTCTCAGAATACACGTGCTTACTGGCCAATAGACGTTGGCAGCAGGTCGGGCGACCAATAGGAATGCATTTAGGCGGTGTTCATGCCAGCCGATGGTGGGGCGTACAGGTGTAAACCGCTGCCTCTGTATTGCACTGGATATGTCTCTCTGGTGCACTATGGCAAAGTGGTCTGCATGTATGGAATGGGGCACTGTCTGCTACCGGTTCGTTTGATCGGAATATGTTTATTCTCTCTAGCGAAGTGCGACAATTTCCCACTTCGCCGCAAATCATTCCGATTTTTAACAGTTATTTCCATTTGCAGAATCAATACAATTTATCTAATATACCACGAATGCTATCATTGAAATCACTGATGAATTGTATTCTATATGTTATCGTTATATTTACAATGAAATAAAACACGTTATTCATTATCTTCTTTTCAAAAGACCTAAAGTACCGATATGTGTAATCTTTAGTCAAATAAATTATTTGTTTTATGTCTATAATAAACTGGTCAATAAATTGTCATAATCGATTAAATAAAATAATAGTTTATTTTATACATTTTTAAGGCTGAATGTTTATTTTATCCAGTGTTGTAAAATTAATTCATTGTAAAATTTAATTCTTACCATTAATATTAATTATATTTCAATCACATTTTAAAAATATAATTCCATTTCACAACCGAGCAAAATTGTAAAATTATTCTGAAAGTAATTTATTATAAAAGAGTGTACATATAATTAAAAGTTTAATTTTCTAAATTTTTCTACTTTTCTCTTATTATTAATTAATACAAGGTTTGTAAAATATTTATTTTAAAATATAATAAAAGTACTGAATACCATTAATTGATTCAATAAATACGACGCATTTTAACATTTATAAAGTACAAAATCCTTGTCATTTTTTTATTTCGATCTAATTATACCTGCTTAAATAGAAATGACCACATCTACTGAAAATAATCATTTAAGTACAAATGTTTGATGTATATGATGAAGTAATATCCATGTATTATTTTAGCTATACTTAAATAGATTATTACGATAAAGTAGTACAGTGACTGTGCGATTTATAGTACATCTAGTATCTTTTTATATTCAAAAAAATATGTATTTGTATTGCACAGCACAAGTAAGTCGTTTCATGAAATCGAAATAAACACAACATTTAAAAGATAAAATTGATTTTAAAGTAAGAAACGATTCAATTTTATTTTTGTGATTAATTTTCAGTATTAAAATTCTTCGTCATAAATATATAAATTTCATTTTATAACAGATAATAAACATGTATCGCAAACAAAACAGGTCAAAACGAGAAACAGCTTGGTTTTTAGTTTTCTTTAATTTATTCAGACTAATAATTAATATATTTATTTCTGTCAAATAATTTATTTCATATAATTGGTCTCTAAAAAATATTTTTTATGTTATATATATATATATATATATATATATATATATATATATATATGCACAAAATTCTTTATAATTGACAAAATATTATATTTTCTAATGAATTTTATATTATTTATTATCTTAGTACTGAAATACAAAAATTAGTTGTAACACATTTATTCATAAAATAAGCTATTACTGAAAGTCAGTAAATTTTTTTAAAAATTGCGAAAATATCTTTTCTATTTCCAATCTATCTATCCATCTATCTATATATATATATATATATATATATATATATATATATATATATATATATGTCTAAATATATATTTATATATATATATATATATATATATATATATATATATTCGTGTGGGTGTATGTAAAAATGTTTTTATTAGTATTTTTTTTAAATAACATTTGATTCAATAACATTTATTTAATAAATTGGAAATAAAGACTGTTTAATTTTGTAGTAAAACAGTAATTGACATGATTTTGGAAACAGGAAGAAAAAAAAATTTATTAAAGTATTGAAATGATTTTTATTATGTACATTTCTTTGTACATATATTCCTGAAAAATGTATATATATATATATATATATATATATATATATATATATATGTGTGTGTGTGTAAGTATATGTGTGTGTAAAATGTTGTGTCAGTATTTTTTTCATTTAAATATCATTTAATTCAATAACATCTTTATTTAATAAATTATAAATAAATAGACTGTTATTTTTCTGGTAAAATATTGATTGATATGATGATCTTGGAAACAGGAAAAGAAAAGATATATTGTGTGTATTTCTAAAAAATGTATACATATACATATCTATATCTATCTGTCTATCTATCTACATATATATATATATATATATATATATATATATATATATATATATATATATATTAATAAGTCTATCTTAATATTTGATCGAAAGTCTAATATTTTGTTATATTTTGATTTATAATGGTTTAAATAATTTATAGTGTCTTAATTTCAAAATGCTGTCAACACTAATGTCGGTTAACAGCGAAAACAATCGTTTTCTCTAATTTATTATTCATTAATTTCTAGATATATAAATAGTATTGTATAAAAGAAAGTTATTTTTAATTTTATATTATTTCTTTTAGTTTTCTAGATGTCGAAATCATGTGCATACGTGATTTTGTACATGAACAATGTATGAATACGAAAAATCACATTATACGGTATTCATATTGTGTAAATATTGAACATTCCATTTCTATTATATTTCTGTTATATTTTTCAAAACAAATTTATCAATGATACTTTTTTCAGAGTTTTTAATTAATTATTTTGTGGAAAGTTAAACTCTTTATAGTAAATTGTATAAAAAACGTAACTGATAATGAAAAATAAAATTAATATATATATATATATATATATATATATAGAGAGAGAGAGAGAGAGAGAAAGAGAGAGAGGGTATATAAATAAGTATGTACAAAATTGTATAAAAAATAGTGTTATTACATTTTTTTAATATTACATTACAATGTTCTAACAATATTGCTTGGGTCTTCTGACTTCAATTTATAATTCTAACAATCTATTAATTTCCAATTTTAGTTTCTAATAAATATATTGAATATACCACCAGCTCTTACTCGAACTTCTATAATTTTTATTTTAGAGTTATATATATTTACATATATATACACACACACATATATATATATATATATATATATATATATATACCCTAATAATAAAAATACCCCTTTTTTCTCAATGTAATTCGTAAAATCCTCTCTACATCCATTAATGCGTTTTAGAGACCAACAATTTTCATTCTCTTATCACTTATCATATAGAAAGAGAAATTATATTGTCTGTAAAATCATTTGATAATGATTTTTGCATGAAAGCTGATGATTAAATTAAACATAATATGTAGCTGTTTAGTTTTAATTCCATTAACTTTAAAACCAAGAAATCTAAGTGAATGAAATTGTTTATACATTCTTAGAATGAGGTTCTTCATATTGGTCTTTTTCATATTTTTTCTAAAACGGTTTACATGTTTATTCCTATAGATTTAATTTTATTCTATTGAACACTACTTATTTACTAAAAATTAAAACTTTTTGATTTCATTTTCAGTTCATAAATATTTCCTTATTTGTTTCTTTTCAGCTATCTCTTACAATATCCCCAAGTTATAACATATTTTTAAATTTTAATTATTTCTTAAACAGCTGGAGTACTTCAACTAATTTAGAATAAAATGACTCCTAACGTTACAACGGTTGTAAATATATATTTTGTTCATCAATATAACTTATCCATACTGTTTTCAGCAGTAAAATACTATTTTAAGATAATGTATACATATACATGTTCCATATACATATACAGCTTTTATACTGTGTTCATTGTGTTGTATGTCATCGTCCAATTTTGAGAAATATAATAATTTTTTGAATGGGTCGATCGAATACTGATATATTTTATTCAAAATTATTCCTTCACTTGCTAAATAATAAAATTAAAAATTATTATTTTTTATCTTAAATAAATGAATTAATTTTAAATAGAAAATGATTGTTCTACTACCAACACTTTCTTAAGATGTACATCTGTCAAACAGTATTCAAAACCTCTGATATATTTCACCTTTTTATACACAAGTTCCTTCAAAAATGAATACAACTTTATTGTTTGAATCTCGATTCAATTGTCGAATCACATTGTGAATAACACATTACATATTATCTTAAGTAATGTCTTTGATTTCAATAAACGATTAATAAATATAACTAACGGTATGACATACATTTTAATATCTTCAATATATTTTAATCTGCAAGAATTAATTTCGTTGTGAGTATTAATAGTTGTAGAATGAAGTAATAATAATGTATGTGCGCATTAAATTTAAATCATTTTTTTTAATATAACAATTACTAGAATAATTAATGTACTTCAGATTATTTATATTTAACAACTTAGTAAATAAAAAGGTAAGGAATCTTTAGTTGAAAGTTAATAAAATATACATTTATATAACTGATATTTTTTATTTAAGATATTTATTTATTCGTGGTCACGTACTGATCCATACCTGATACTGTACGCTATATTTAAATCAAGTACCAATTTTCGAATGTCGCAAAAGATCCACATGTGTATTCTCGTCGTTCGGTAGTCGGTGCACTATGGGTAGATACCCCCTTGTGCCCGCGTCGATAAACATGGTGTATAACGGTCGCTCATATGGGCATATATAGACCCACCCTTACAAGCAACCAAGGGGTGATATTTCTATAGAGGGTTGCATTTCATCACAGCAAACTCACAGCTGTTCGAAAGGGACGCGTGCCTACACATTGTATTTTCATGTCGACCGTGTATGTTTTCGTTAATTACTGAACATTTTTTTAAATGTTCCGAATGAGAATATTGCATTGGTCGATTGGAACCTAAAGTAAAATTGAAGAATCGTAATTATTGTTATGGAGAGAGGTGCGTTACGAGCATGTAGTTTTGATGGCATGCGTGGAAACGTTAACGAGTGGAGATATTTTGAAAAAGGACGAACTTATCGTATAGTGTATTTAGTAAAAAGAGACTGAGGTGTTACTATATATACACACAACATCCCCGAAACGAAAGCATGTGCAGATTTTCTATGTTTGTTGTTGATCTCTACGCATCTGCTCTAAATTTGTCCCGTGCCTCTTTGCTATTTGCGTTTTTGTGCTCTTGTTTGTATAAGGAAAGTAAAAATATATAATATATATTTTTAGATAAGAAACATAGAGTACAGTTTTTACTTTTGTTGTTTTTGATCGTGATTTATACATTTGACAAGCAAACAGAATTGAAACAGATGTTAATATCTATTGATATGTTTATATATATATATATATATATATATATATATATATATATATATATATATATATATATATATATATATATATATATATATATATACAAGTGTGTGTGGGCGTATATGTGTGTGTGTGTATGTATGTATGTGTGCATGAATATGTGTATGTGTATATATGCATATGTGTGTATGTATGTATGTATATATGTAAGTGTGTATGTGTGTATGCGTGTATGCATGTATGTGTGTTTATGTGTATGTATGTATGTATGAGTGTTTTTTGTGTATAATTGTGTGTTTAAAAGATTCTTTCCCTTTAACTGATGACATTATTGCCAAGAAGTACATATGTCATTATTATTATAAAATTATATATAACAATTATTGTATATTTTCATCAAAAAAAAACTTTTAAGACTGAGTAGTAAAAATAATCTCTATTAAAATATATGTTTTATATTGAGACCTAAATTCTAAAAATTCCAGTAATCAATATAAGGTTGAAGAATGTTACCTGTAATGTATTAAAAATTGTCATTTTTTTAACGGATGTGAACTTATTTATATATTCTCATTTTTAATTCATTTTACAATTCTAGAAAAGTCGCAATTTAATAAACATCTATTAAAGATGTCATTACTTTCTTAATAAACGGTAATATATCACAATAATTATACAAATAGAGAGCGTATTCAATAAAACTTTAATATTTTAATATTATTGTATCCCTTTTTATAACATATATATATATAGAAGCAGCCTCTATCAATTCACTGCTGGATAAAGGCCTCTTCCATGATTATATATATATATAATAAATTATATAAAGTTTTGATGACCCTTTGCTGAATAAAACATTTCATAATCTTTTCCAATTTGAAAATTCTATGCTTTTCACAAATAATTCCTTTTTTTGATGTGTAAACAAGGACTTTTCTGCTCAATAATGTTTAATAAATAATTATTGATTATTTTTGCTTGTTGTTTATGCGCATTTCGGTGATTGTCTTCTTTCTCATAATACCAAGATATAACATCTGATGTTTCTATACTTCGACCTTCTAAGGATAATGGTATCGATATTGTACATAAGTAACAATAAAAAATGATCAATATTTATTTATTAAATATTTTTGAATAGAAAAAATCTTTATAGTCTCTGAAGGAAAAAGAAATTCAGTTATGAAAGTAAATTTAGTCACAGTGTTCGTACTATATTTTGTCAATGCCTTTATTTTTCATATATTTCCAATACACTTTCTGTGTGATTTTTCTTTCTTTTCTTTAATTCTGTGATTCATTAGGCTCTCTTATGTTTTTGTATATATATATATATATATATTGTAATAAGTTAGAAATGTTTATTTATCTCTGTCTGTTACTTCGATATAATGACACTTGATGATATTTTGAGAAAAAATATGTACATAATTAAGTATTAAGTCGTAATTTTCAGTAAATATCTATACACAAATTTAATTTGTCTAAACTCATTCTATTTCCTGTTGTAATCTATCAATATAAAAGTATAAAGTTTTAATCAAAATACATTAAATACAAAAATAATGTCATTTAAAATTGACATTGATATACTGTATCCACAAAGAACAATTGGCATATCTGATAAACTATAAATATATAAAAAAAATGAAAATAAGTTCGTTCAAAAATTTAAAATATTAATTATTTCGTACAATAAATTACATTTTTTACTGTAAATCATTTCGGTTATACTTTTTGCCCTTTTAGTTAAATGAATTTTTATTTTACCAAGAATTTGATGTATGGATAGAGATATATTTTTAATTTTTTCTGTACCTTAGTGCTCTGAATATGATAGAATCACCATAGAAGTACACATGAACAATAATCACAATGATTAATAATCAATTATTGAACTCTTTGATTAAAGAAAAAAAATGAGATTTATGGGATATGAAAACTCATCTAAGACAGAAAAACGTTTATTTTTTAACATTGATTGAAAATATATAGCTGTTTATAAAGCTATAATTTTTGAATTATGATAGATTTATTCTTGATAAGTAATAAAACATATTTTTATATTTAAAAAGACAAACTAATTACTTGTAAATCACTATATATATATATATATGTGTGTGTGTGTCATCTTTTATATAGTTTATTTTTAAAAAAAATACAAATCTATTACTTTATCGGTAGTCGTTAATAGAAAACCGATCAGCACCTTACTAACATATCGAAAAGTCATATATCATCCATTGTTAATGTTAATCTGAATATTGGATAAACTAAAGAACATTTACTTGAAATACAAACATTAATGTATTGGAAATGAACACAAACCCTATTCAGGTGACATTTCAACGACATTTTATTATCCTAATCCTTTCGTTTAATAGTGTCGGTAGATACCTGATTGTCATATAAAAATAGTAACATTAAATTTTATTACAAAACCACATCGTATGTGTATTTTGCAATTGCGTTCATTTATAATGGCTGATGTGGAGACACTCATGCATGTACTATAGATACATAACACAACCTGTTTGAATCTAACTGGCAGGCAGGCTGGCAGCCGCAGGCGATTGTATGACCATATAGTCTGTTGTGAGTACAGTGAGGGGCACTTTGCATATGGTTGAGACGATGGTAGGATTTTCAATATATAATGGGGAGTTTTTATAAGCGATTTAATTTGATTAAATCGCTTTTTTAATCCTACAAATATATAAATAAATTTTAATTATACACATGTAATTATATATGTATATATATATATATATATATATATATATATATATATATATATATATGTCTCGATGATTATGACAATGGATTAAATAAAAAAATGAAAAAAAATAATTTTCTGAATTATTTTATTTTATAATTATTTATATTTTAATAATTTAGTAGAATTTAGATACAAAATTAAAAAATGTACCATTTAATGACTTACTTAAAGTTTTCAAACGAACAATTATATTGCTATTAGAAAACAAAATCTCTACAGAAATCAATTACAAAGTGAAGGAAAAACATTAAGGGAGAATCAGTTTATTAGTCGAAATTACAATGGAAAAGATTTCTAAAAGATGCCTCTTATCAGATTGTTTATAAAATAACTTTAGATGATAGTGCAGATTTTCAGATTTTAGATTTGTCGCATAAAAAAGGACGGCCGGAAATAAACGAAAAAATTTGATTGTTTCCAACTTATGCGAGTATCCGTCACATAAAAAGGAAAAATACACAAACGAGAAGGTTCAAATATCTCAATAAGAAAAATATATGACTTAGTCCACTGTCATAATTACTAGCATATATATATATATATATATATATTTATTTATGTACATTAGTCAATATAAAATATATTAATTTAAAAATACTTTATTAAAATATTATTGATTCTTTACTATATTTATTTTTTTAGTTGACTTCAGTACAAATGAGTTTATTTGTTTCTACTAAGTAATTGTCAATAGGGTTTCTAATCAGAATTTTGAGTAAAATTGAAAATCCTAAATAAACATTTTTTAATATATTTTAATCAAAATTGTATATAATTAGTGTGGTGCTTATTATTAATTTTAATTATTTAACGAACATAGCTATTACTTACTTTTTAATGATATAAAATGAATATACTAAGAAATTCAAAAAATATTATATAAGAGAATTATGTGAACAAATATTTTACATGTAAAAAAACTTAGCAAGACTTATAATATGTGCCTCGAATCTGGTTTTCTAATTTGCAAGCGTTGAAAACTTTAATGTTTGTTATTTAAAATCTATTTTAAAATTTAGAGAAAATACTAATATAATATGTAAATATGTATATATATATATATATATATATATATATATATATATATATATATATATACATATACAGAAAGAAAACTTGTTAATTTAAGATTCATAGGTCTACATACCTTTTGATTTAAATTTATCGTTTTTATTAATTATCGATAGGATAATATCTTATAATTAAATAGTAATATATATATATATATATATATATATATAGTTGAGTTTTAATTTTTCATGTGGAAATGTCATTTTAATTTTATTGGAAAACATTGAATAATTATCGAAACATACAAGTACTGATATTTATTTTCAGTGAAATAAAATAATATAAAATCAAGTAATTAAGAACACCGCCACTGTATTTAACCACTGTAAGAAGTTCAGTCACAAGTATAAATAGAGAAGACCTGCCTTGAATCATGGACCGGAACTGAATGGCCCTGCAGCATCCGGTTTTTGACTGCTGTTGAGACGCAAAAACAACATTTATATCAAGCTTACTCATGCTATCGTTCATATATTAAACATACATATGTTTATATATATATATATATATATATATATATATATATATATGTATGTGTATGTGTGTGTATATATTCATTCATATTTGTATATGTGCTTCAATCCATGATTTAGATCCACATTGCGCGTAATAGTGGGCTCAACCTTTTCTATACATCGCAATGAAAATGGGGCCTGAGAAAAAGACTTGGGATTGCCACCAGTGTGGCGATTTGTAAAGAATTCATTAGAATTATTATATGTATTTTGATTCAATTCGTGTACATTAGACCGGTCTTTTTGAAGTGTTTTACGGTCAAGGGAATGCAGTTTTGATACGATGTTACGATTATTGACGACATTTTGTGTTATAAAATAAGGATTCATAAGGGATTATATCGTTAAATATTGCCATTTTTTAGTATTTTATATTTAAATATTTCTATAGTAATGCTTCTATGGATTTATACAATAGTTCAACATATTATTCGTTTTATTTTATTGTATAATTATCACATCTTTAAATGTTTTTTTTAGTTTTTTTCATTGAAAATATAGTAATTAAGTAAAGAACTATGAAATACTGGCATTTAATTCATTCCTTTTCTATTCTTCTTTTAGTTTTTCGAAAATATCTCATAAAAAGATGTATTCAAAAAAACTTACTGCTAAAAAATGTAATTTTTGATGTAAAAATAAAAATGTAAGCTACAAATGCAACTTAGTAGTACATGGGATATATTTTCAATGCCTTTGTGAGAGTTAGAAGGTCTTAAATTACATTTTATTAGGAAAATAATTTTATTTTAATATAACAATAGTTATAATATACTTCTAATATATACAATACGATTAATATATTTTAGAACACAATTAATATGTTAAAACTTGTCGAACGGCTCTTTTATATAATTATTAAGTGAAATTAAAACTCCAAATAATTCTTTTCATATTATGTATAATACACAAAAATAATAAATATGGTATTTTGAAAAACTGAACCAAATCCTAGATTTAGCAGTTTTACTTGTTTATTATTATGGTAAAATAATTAAAGTTGTATGTAATTCTAAATATTACCAATTCAAGCTGGAACTTATTCAATTTTTTTGTGTTAATGAAAACATATTTTTATTTCAGAACCCACATAAACTGACAATTCTATTCTGTAATATGCAACATTCATTCAAATGGATTTTATTTCTTGACATTTGTGTTAATGCAATATCATGCATATGTTCTAAATTTCTGAAAAGAGACAAATTAAATATTTTATTATATTGTCTCCATATAGCCTGTATGTAGTGGTAAACAAAGTGTCAAAATGCGTGTGAGTAGTGTGGGTATATTTAACATGACATTTTGATTAAAAAAAAGTAGGAGTCGATTTGACGAGTTTCTATTTAAATACAAGTTTGATTAAATGAGTATATATTTTTCATTGTAGTTATAAACATTTAAAAACTTGTAAATACATGATAACAATATTTTATTATTACGTTAGAATTAATGTTATTTTATTTTATTTTAAAGTACAGAAATAAAAAATATAATTTCTAACTGTTATAAAATATACACATTTTATTTAATATTTTTCTACTGTAATAATATAAACTTTATAAACAATTAAAAGTTAAATATTAAATACTTAGCCTGAAAATGTATATGTAGTAACAAATTAATCCAATTCAAACCACTTGATTAATAACTTTTTACTTTATATTTATAATTTTACTTATCACTTTTTTAAAAATTATTCACAATATAATGACTGAAAAAATAAAAAGTCGATATTTTTTTAATATACACCTTATTAAAAATGCATATATGCCCCTCCCTAAATATATATATATATATATATTAATGTTTTTGATAAATGGAAATCGTTTTTATTCTTTACTAAATAATAAAATTAAGTTAAAATTAATTAAATGAAAATAAAGTAATTAAAAAATTGAAATGGAATGAATGTTTGAAAAATCATACATATTTTTATTATCTCTATTATTTCTATTTTCATTTAGATTTTCAGTGATGGCATTTGTTGTTTTTTCAATTTTTAAAATATCAGTATATTGCTTCTTTAGTATGTAATTGTAAATTAGATTATTTCGGCATATATATATATATATATATATATATATATATATATATATATCAAATAATTAACATATTAACAAACATATTTTAAAAATAAGTTCAATAATATTGAATTCCAGTTGAAATAATTAATGATTATACAATATATATTACTTTTTTTCACACAAATCGATATATTTTTTTAGTTAAAACATAACTGATAAAAATACGGAAACACTTATCGAAAAAAGATAAAATAATCGTTTTATTTACATTTCTCATTGATATGTACATAAAAAAAGAATATTTAATTTAGGAAATTACAACGTATATTACTACAAAAAAGTATCTATCAAAGTAATAAGATATAAGTGAATTGAATAAAATTGACATTGATTTAAAATATCAATAAAAGGGTATAGATTTTAATTCAATTTTGTTTATTTAATTATTTCAATAATGTTGTAATTTAAAAAATATACAATTATTTTAATCTGTTTTAATGTATTATTGAGGGGAAAATATCTGCTGTGACTAGTTGTAAATGGAAAAAGTAAATGGAATAAATTTTAATTTACGAATATATATATATATATATATATATATGTTTGTGTGTGTGAGAGAGAGAGAAAGAGTATGTGATTATGATTATTAAAAAAGCATATAATAAGTAATAGGAATAGACTTCTTTTATTTATATAATAAAATGAGTAAATTTTTTATTGAGAACTGATTTAGAATAATTTTTTATTTTCAGCAGTGAATGTTTATGAAAATATTAATTTTAGGCTAAATTGTTCTAGATGAATTAATTTATCACAGGTAGCTGAAAGAAAAATAAATTTTCTGATACGAAAATTGATATTGGAATTTTTATTAACAAAAAATGTCTTACTATGGGTTTGAAATAAGATGATAGTAAAAAATGTTTTTATTCTAACGTGTTTAAATCATATTTGTACTTAAAAAAATATATTTTCTATAAGACCTATTCTTTTTTATATGTATTTTTTATGAGAAATATATATTTTCTATAAGAATGATAATATATTTATTGTAAATATATGATTTTCTACATACCTTTATACGAGAAAGGAATGTCAATTACTCAATATCTCAATATTTTTAAGACACATTATTGAAAAAGGATATTTCTTGTTTGTAGTCAAGTATTTATTTCATATCAATACAATGATATTATCCAATATCCAACATATCAATCCTTCTGGAGTTAAATTTTCATTACTTGTCATTGATCTGGTAAAATATACAGATTCACTAGCTACTCACAGTTTTAGACAGAAATAAAAACTAACAGCTCACTCATAAGATTGCTGATATATGCTATAATATGAAACACATGTTTAACTGATTTTATGAAATGTGGAAACCAACTCTTCGGCAATACAGTTTTTCGTTCATGCATATCAAAAAACAGATTGGTTTTATTATTCCATTATTTGACAACTATGATCTATGCGTACAGCTCAAGTTAAATTTCCAACATTTAGAAAAATTTAGGATCTTATCAATAAAAATGTGCAAAAAACGACATTTCAGATGATAATTTTACTGCAGATAGTTAATTTCTCTTAAGAACTGAGTATCATATACTAATATTTCCAATTTGTATTTCATGTATTAAAACTTGACTCCACTATTATTATTATCTTTATACTTCTTGTTTGGGTTTTCATATTTAAAATGATATAGTAAATAATAAACGTGTCATTTATTAAATTAATATTTTTTTTTTATGAATAATGGAATTTTCTCATACGAGTCTCGAAGACATATCATGTTATTTAATATTAATAAAATAATCTAGTTAGACTAGGTTTAATTAAAGAAATAAATTATGTATCGGTAAAATATTTTAATTAAACCTTTGTATTAATTTTTCACTCAAAATTTATTTTTAAAAAGTCTTCTATTAAAAAAATATTTAATATTGTTAGATATATCTGTTACAACATATTAAAGAAATCAATTTTTTTGAAAAAAAATTGATAATTTTTCTAAACTACTATTTATATATATATATATATATATATATATATATATATATATATATATATATATTAGAAAAAATGTCATTTATTAGAGAGACATTTAAAAATGATAAATATAGTAAAAACACTTAAAATTACTTTCATTTCAATTTTATTTCATTCTATTATTTGTAATTTATTAAAGTTTTATAGACCCGAAATTTAAATAAATACTTTTTCCTTCTCTTTAATTTTAATTTTTTGACATATACAGTATTGCTTTATTAATGAACTTCTATATTTCTTCTTTTAAATTTTAATATTATTTTTTAAACAGATTTCAATTGTTCTTGATATAATTTATTCAAGATATCTTTATTAACTTACTTATATTTAGTTCGGTAAAAAAATCTGGTTTCGGTAAAAAAATTTATTTGGAAAAAGCATACAATAAAATTATCAGAATAATACATTTTATTATACAAAAATACACAAATGATAAAAAACTGTTCCATTATGAAAGTCAATAAAAATGTATTAGTATTATATTTTTAATAACAACTAATTATAAATAAATGAGATAACTTTGACAAAAAAAATCAAATTTTATACAGGTAAATCAGTAAGGAAAATAATTTATCAAAACCATATTCCATGTGCATCAATTCTATACGAACAAGTGTGTACACGGTGTTTTTTTTAACTGTAACAGGTATTTCTTAAAAGAATATCAAAATGATGCGTTGAATCAAACCTGTTGTGTCAAAAAGATATTCATATATAAAATAACAAGTCACCTCGTAATTTAAGAGGGCAAATTTTCAACCCTATTGATATGAAAATCCATTTAAATCAATTCAATTATTCCAGATATCTCATATTTGTGTATGCAACGAAACCTGTTACGATTTTACGTTTTAACGTACAAGTGCAAGTATAAGATAAAATTTTGACATTGCAAATAATTCAACATTAATACTAGGTGGGAATGTTTTCAGTATGACTAAACATATTTACTGTATAAAATACATATATATATATATATATATATATATATATATATATATATATATATATATATATATATATACATGTATGTCTTTATAATATAAATTTATTATTTGATAAGATAATTTTCGCTTATGCATTAAAAAAATATTTATTGAATTACATTTGTAGTCAAATATGTTGATTCGTGTAATAAATTGTAAGGACATAAATTTATTACAGTAAAGTATTTATTACAAAAATTTATTACAGAAAAAAAATACAGTTATGTTTACTATTCTTTGAACAGTTAATTCTTTATACTTATTTTTAAAATTAATTTCAAACTTCAAAAGAAATAGAACAGAGAGTTTTAACAAAATTAATTAAAGTAGTTCAATTCCGCTACTACCCCTTCATTTTTTTGGGAAAGAACAGTAAACGGGAATAAGTAAATGGAAATTAATTTGTTTATTCTCAGAAATAATGAAATAGAACAAAAAAATACATCATAATAGTCAATAAAGTTTATATATATATATATATCAAATAAAATACAAATCTACTGTGATATAATTCTGTAATTTTGTACTTAAACATAACATATATACTATGTTTAAGAAACAAATTACCGTGTTGAAAATCAATATGAATTTCAAATAGTCAATATAGTTTCAAATAGTATATTTCAAATAGACTTGAGTTGTAATAAAAAAAGTTTTATTAACGTTAAACAAACAATGTAAACATTTGTAGAAAAATTAGAAAATGTAATGAAAAGAAAATATTATATAATTTAATAAATAATAATAATACTAAAAGTGTCGAAAATAAATTGAAATCTGGCTGTCCAAAATTATTAACTGTAGAAAAAAATAGCAAACCCTAAAACTGTAATAAATATGTTAATTAAATGTTAGGTTGGTAGAAAAATAATTGCGGTTTATGATCTTCAAATTCATATACATTTTTCTCTTTTTCGATTTTCCTAGCTGTTTTAAGTGGTCCAGAACTATTGGATGACTAACGCTTAACTTTTGTGCAAGCTTCCGGAATTGTTGTTAATCTTTAAGGCTCTCGTTCCCAGCACGACATTTTTGTAACCGCCATTGCACCGTACATTCCTCAATAATACCTTTTAGTTTTCTGAATTCTAACCTTAATTTTTTTCAATGAAAATGTCATTTCATCATGTTCATGATAATATCATTTTGAAATGCAATTTTCGGTCTGTATTTTGGTAACATCGACTTTAGTTTTATTATTAATTTTGCTTCAAATTGCGGTATCATTTTATTAAGTAACGGTATAAAATTCTAAATTTTAAACTGTTAAGAAGTATTTTTATATATTATAATATATGTGCATTTTCGGTATTTATTTTGGTAACATCGACTGATTTTATTGTCGATTTTACTTCAAATTTGACTATTGAATTAAAGTTGCAAAAGACGAAGTTTCCAAATAAAAATAATTTTTGTATGAGTTCAGAACGGGTGATAAAGTAGCAGAACCTACTCGTAAACTAAACGATGCTTTTGATGTGGGTACTGTTAAAGAACGTACGGTACAATGGTACATTCAAAAATTTCGTGCTGGGGACGAGGATATGAAGATGAAGAAAGGTCGCGGGCGTCCTTCTTCAGTTCATAACTACCAACTGAACGCATTAGTTGAATCAGAACCACGTACAACAATTTGAGTGTTTGAGGAGAAGTTAGACATTAGCCGTCCAATAGCTAGGAAAATGAAAAAAAGCCATAAATGTATATGAATTTGAAGGAGATAAACCGCATTTTTTTTTCTACCAATCTAATATATTTACTTATATATACTGATTCTTTTTTTTAGCTTCTGTTATTCATATATCTTTGATACACTGTCCGTGCGAAACGAAACATTTATTATGTTATACTCACTTGCAATATATTTTATTTTTAAATAAAAAATTATTGAATCTTCTTGTTAAATTGAATTAAAAATTGCAGCCTATTCCAAATTTTAACATTATATAACAGAACATATTTTTCTAATATAAACACACACACACACACACACATATATATATATATATATATATATATGAGCGAATGTCAACGAATAATCTTAATTTAATGACTAAGAATATGTTTATTTTCTTAAAAATAATAACACAATTCCTTTGTATAAGAATAATAATATAATTCCTTTTTGATTAATTGAGGCTACTAGTCATCTTCTGCTACCTGATGATATTGTCATCAAATTATCAGAAGAGAAGGTTTGAAATTCGAAACAGATAAGTATACAGTACAACAGTGAGGTAATAAAATTCAGCTGAAGAAAACAATTAACAAAGTATATTTTTTGCTTTTTCTTTTTCGTTTTATTTCGAATACATAGGAAATATCAATGGCATAATTGTTTGATAAGTTCGTTTTTATATCAATGAAACGGAAGGAAAAATAAATGATTTCACGGAATTTTTCACATTAACAGTATTGAATTTGATGTAGAGGTATATTTACCACAATGTCATAATTTAAATATATGATGATAATCAAAATGAATACATTTTCTTTGTAAAATATATGTTAAATATTCGAATAATTATAATATGATAACATTATAATGAATAAACAAGTTTATTTTTTATGTATAATTACACAAAAATATTTAATACATACTGAATTTAATAAAAATATAAAATCATTATGAGAACATACAAATATACAATTCTCATATATCTTTTACTATTTATCTGGTTTTTAGTCAAATAAAAATAACTTTATAGACTCGCCTGTTTATTTTGATTGCCAATTCGAGGAATTATTTACTTTATTGCAAGTTATCTACATGTGCATTCATAACAATTTTATAAATTGCTTATATAGATGGAAATCAAATATTAAATTATTTTTCATAAAAATAAATATTGATATATGAAATTGACTAAAAGTGTGAGTTAAAATCTGTTTCTATCATTTATGACAAATTTTATACATGTATAAAGTAGATAGTTTGATATGTATAATTTTTAATGAACTCATTCTGATTATCATTCTTGTGATTAAATAGATGAATAAATTTCAATATTATGAAAATTAGTGTTAATTAATGAAACCGTTGAGTTGAATACTGAAATAGTTAAAGGGAAAAACGTAACATTAGATTTTTGTAACGAAAACATTAAAAATAAATATTGGGTTATCCAATAAATAATACATTTTTTTTAAAATAAGTTTTGAAACTGCGAAAAAAATTGACATTTTAATTTTGATCTAAAATATATTTTCCGCTATTATTTGCATCTTCTGCAGATCTTAATGTAAAATTTTCAATACCCTGATGATAAAATATTTTGGGCTTAATATCAAAGAAAGAGGCGAGCTCCCATCAAACATCACTCTCTGTATTAAGATGTTTTCCATTGATGTGATTCTAAGACTTTGGAAAAGATGATATCCGAATCCGATGATGCTAGGTCAGGTGAATCATGAGTCACAACTTTCCATTCAAATTGCCTCAGTTTTTGAATGGTTTCGTGTGCCATGTGAGATCGACCATTGTCATGGTGAAAAATTACACCATTCAATGATGTCACAGGACATATTTCATCAATAGATTGTTTCAGATGTACCAGTTGTTCACAATACAACTTATTTGTGATGGTTCGACTCTCTGGTAATAGTTCATAATGGGTTATTCCTTCCATATCCTACCAAATAGACAACGTAACCTATTTTAGATGTATCTCTCCTTTCGCAGTTGAAGATTGAGTTTCTTTTCAAACAACCCCATTGCCTTTGTTGTTTAATATTTTTATGAACAATCCATTGTTTATCACCAGCAACAATTCTATTCAGAAACGGATCATTTTTCAATCGGCATAGATGATAAGTGTAAATGTCCACACGCTGTTTTAAATTAAAGTCCGATAACTTGTGTGGAACCCACTGATCCAGATTAGAAACCTTACCAACTATTTTCAAGTGTTGATGAATAGTTGATGGAGCTCAGACAAATTTTAATTAGGAAGCCCCATGTACAGTGTTGTACTACAATAATGAGTTTAAAAAGTTTTGTTTGCTCCCGCTCCTATTGGTGGGGGTCACAGTCAATTCCCCTTTTCCCTATGGGATAACGCCTACTAATTCTTCTACCGTTTTAACAAGAATTTTGTTTTACTAGTGTTTGTAGGATCTCATCATCAAACTCTTGAGAACGTCCTGACCTTTCCTCATTTTCAAGGCTGTAGTTCCTGGACCTAAATTGTTGAAATCATCTTCGTTCTTGCTTAAGATTAATAACATATCAACCATAAATTTTTCACAATTTTTTTACTGCAATTGTAGTGTTGTTGCCCTGGCGAAACTCACAAAGCGAAATATGTCTAATATGCTCTTTTGACATTTCCACGATAACTAATATTTTTTCTTGTAAATTTTCGTGATCACCGTCAATCTTCCAGGATAATACTGAGAAAACGTTACTTACAACTGAGCAACATATGCATCTGATACATTATTGCAATAATTGCAAAATATTGCATCATCAATTTTTACCTATATGAAAATACTCTAGTACTTATGGGATGACCATATTTATTCAAGCAAAAAAAATATTTTGCAGATACAAACATATCCATCATGTAAACGTTTTTATTTATACATCATTAAAATAAGTATACTCCTTATATTATCTAATAATATGAATGAAACGATTGATTAAATTTAAATTTTAAATTTCGTAACTTGCAAATCAACTAAATAAAATAAATATAAAAAACAAAATATCGAATAAGAATAAATGAGAAGTCATCTGATTAGATAGGAAGACATAATTTAATAAAAGAGTATTGCATTTAATTATTAGTTATTATAGGAGAGTGTATTCGAATAGGCGTTTCATGTGATTAATTTTAATATAATTTATTTCAAACAATCAATATTTTAATCAAAATTAAATTTGAACCTATAATATTATACCGAATTTGAATACTAGTATAGAATAGATATTTCATCTTAATATTTAATACTTTAATATATATATATATATATATATATATATATATATATATATATATAATACATAAAATTAAATTATATATAAAAATAATTAATAGCAGAGATGAGATGCATTAAATTATCAATGAAATATTTCTAAAATGGAATCAATATATTTTCGAAAAATCAATATGTTTGATATATATATATATATATACATATATATATATATATATATATATATATATATATAGAGAGAGAGAGAGAGAGAGAGAAAGGGATTCAATTTAGGCGTTCACATAAAAATATTAAAAAAAATAAAAATTAAACGGATCATATATATATATATATATATATATATATATATATATATATATAGAGAGAGAGAGAGAGAGAGAGAGAGAGAGGAGAGATTCAATTTTGGTGTCCACATAACAATATTTTTAAAAAACTCAAAAATTAGAAGAATCATTTTATTTTTTAATTTTTGCATTTTGTTTAATACTTTCATGTGTAAGCCTAAATTAAATCAACCCATGTGTATATATATATACTCGTATATATATATATATATATATATATATATATATATATATATATATATATATATATATATATATATATGAATATATTGTATATTATTCATAATTATATACAATTAGTAATACTTAATAGAAAAATCTAACGATGAACTTTTCTTTGCACTTACTAACAATTAAAATCCATGATTCATGAGGACATTCATTTCTTACTTGTTAGAACCTGTGCAGACAAGCGATATTTAAAGTGAATAAGTAAATAGATAACTTATTTTGCTAACCGTTAGTATATTTGTGTATGATAAACAATTTTTGCTAAGTCATAAAGATGACCAGTGCATTATGAGTCACTGAGTTTATAAATACTTTGATTGTATTAAAATTTGGTTTAAGATTTTAGTTTCATTTTTCTAAACATAGAATCTATGTAAATTACTTACTAATGTATCTTATCAAACAATGTATTAATAATATCATTATCAGAGTGCATTTATGAATAAAATTCTGAAACTTCTGTATAAAAAATCATGATTTTTCTTAATTATTGAAATATTTTTGATAAAGTCACACCGAAATCAATTCAGTAATTACTGAGTAATTTCATATTAATGGCATTTTCAGATGACTTTCATGACAATTTTGTGAAACAAATTATAACTTTTAAATACTAACGATAAAAATGTAAAAAAAATAATATTTTTCACATTTTTATCGATATAATTATTTTTATCTTCACATATAATTTTAAGTACTATTCCAATAACACTCACTAAAACTGAAAAATCGTAGATTTATAGTTTTATATAGAGGACTTGAGTAAAAGCTGATTTTTTATATCCTTCTAGAGATCCTAGATTCCTGGCTATACGATATAATAGACTGTCTTTTCTATAAATTGAGAATATTTTTTATTCTCTTTTTTGGTAATTTTTATATCATCGTTTATAATTTCGAATAATATCTTATTAAATAAACTCTTCAAAATCGAGGGTTACTGTTTACTCGCATTTATTCCTGAGATATTTTATAAAGTTCAATTTTTTTGTGACATCCTTCTGAAGATAACAATGAATTGAATGATGAAAACAGCACAAAAATCCGTTCAATATTTTCCGACTTTTTCGTTGCATATAAACTGAAAGATTTTGCGACTAACATATTCGACTCTTAATAATATCAGATAATGTTCTTTTCCAAATTCAACAGATATGAACCATTTTACTACTTTACAATTTTTTTATGTACCACTCAAAAATATCTCAGAAAATATGCATTTTTGAAACTATTTATTAAAGTTAACATGTTTTTCTTAAACATAAAAATAACTTCACGCTTTTTTTTGTATTTTATTGTAAACTTTATATAGTTTTACATAAGAGAAAGAAAATAAATATTCTCCATGAAAAAAGGGAATGAAAACAGTTGTCATTACATGAATTAAAATTGTATTGAAAATAAAATGGAGTGCTGGTGTATCAACTCTAAGGTACTAAGAGGATGAAAAATGTTTATTTTTTTCTATTGTCCATATACTATTACTTCGACTTTTATTTTACTTGTTTGATGAAACAGTTTGGCCCTATAATTATCTTTAATTGTAATTTTAAACTTTAGAATAGAGATTGTAAAAAGTGTACACGAATGTCTGTGTGTGTTTGTATGTATTATGGATGTGAAAAAATGCAATTATGAAAGTATATACGAATGATTTATAATTATAAAAATGCCAAGATAAACATAGCGAAAAATAATATTTGTACGTCATTTTCGTTTCTTTGTCACCTTATAAAAGTATTTCAATTCTTAATAGATATGCAGATGTTCATATGTTAGCAATAGTCTCTTATTGCTGACAGATGTTATTTACCTATGAATAATACGATGACAATTCGTCATGAAATTGAAATATGATCT
This sequence comes from Acanthacorydalis orientalis, assembly GCA_034766995.1. Taxonomy (NCBI): domain Eukaryota; kingdom Metazoa; phylum Arthropoda; class Insecta; order Megaloptera; family Corydalidae; genus Acanthacorydalis; species Acanthacorydalis orientalis. The sequence goes on along the minus strand of CM068320.1, from coordinate 20,400,086 downwards.
ATAGTTTTAATTGTCGATGTACTATGACTGAAATACGATTATGACAATGACGCATTACTTGTGTGTTTAGTGTAAAATTGCATAATTTGTAATTTATACGTATTGTCATGATGTGCTGCATCTACTTTTTAATCGTCATTCTGAGTTTAATAATTGACATTTTCTAATAAAGAATTGTTTTCATACAAAATTATCACATAATCGCTTCTGCTTTATATATATATATATATATATATATATATATATATGCCCTATTCAGTAATTATATAATAAATGTTAAAACACATTTACCATTTTTATTCTGTTTTCACCAGTGGTATCAAAAACGAAACCCGCAATACTTTAGAATGCCCGCAGCTCAAAGTTTGAAGTTGATTTTATTTAAATAATAAAATGGAAGTATAAAAAAAATATAAAATACATTTTTAAAAAATTGCAAATTATAAAAATATGTAAGAAACACCGTTTTGTGGTCAATTCCGATTTAGTTCATTTTCCTACTTGCAAAAATTATAAAGAATCATATGACGGTTGTGATTTTAGCAAATAAGCTTCAAATATTCAAGAATTATTATTTGAATTTGAGAACCGATTTGAAAGATTCAAGGCATGTAAAAATGATTTTTTACTATTTAGTGCTCCGTTTACTTTTAACATCGAAGAAGTAAAAGGTGACAACCAAATAAAAGTGATTGAAATTCAGTGCAATACGGTGCTAAAAGAAAAATATAATCAAGTTGGTATTCCAGACTATTATTTGTACTTTCCAGAACATATTATTGAAATGTGTATGTTTGCAGTAAGACTCTTAGCAATTTTTGGTAGTACATATCTATGTGAACAATTATTTTCCTTTTTAAAGACTAATAAGACTTCATACGGGTCAAGATTGACAAATGAATATTTAACATCTATAGTAAAAAACATCATTATCACAAAAAATTACACTTTATATTGATAAAATAGTTTCTGCCAAAAAACCCAAGTTTCTAGTACAAAATATTATTATTTTTTAATTTCTCTAATTTAAAATTTTGTTCTAACATTTGATAATAATACCTAAAATTAATATATATTTTTGTAATTTTTATAAATTCATTAAAGAAAAAATAAATGTAAAATTTCAATGAGTTATTTTCGAATACAAATAAAAGACCTTTTTTCCTCGCTTAATTTTTTTTGGAGGGACTTTTTGTTTGCGGCCCGCAGACTCCCTGAAACTAAATTTGGTGGCTCGTGTTCATATATGAGTTTGACACTATTGGTTAACACTGACGTTTGAACTGCCCAATATGTATTAATTGTTATTTTTATATAATAAAATTAATTCATAATTTTGTATATTTTCATTTACTAACTGTTTAAATGATTACATATTTGAAAATAATCAAAAAATGTTCATTTATTTACATCAAGTAATTATCAATTTTAATAAGTTTATATTTCTACCGTCCTGGGGGAAAAAGTTATTAACTTTTTAAAAATTATAATAATTTAATTTTATTCCTCATTCATACACAAATTATTGGGAAATATAATAAATAAACATGATTTTTATTATATGATTTAATATCATTTTGTAACACTACAAAGTATATTATATGAAGTGAATAAAAAATTGTAACCTGAAAAAATACCCGACAAATATTAGACAGCTGAATGTTGTTTTCTAACACTTAGTGTAGTCACATCAATCTATAGAAACGTATTGCTCAAAGTCAAAGAATCATAATTCACTATTGTGGGAGAAGGCCCTATATTCGGAGGTCAACGGTGGTCAGTGTTGGGGCTACTGACCGTGAGCCAGCTGTCGGCGCCCCCGAGCAAACCATACGTCACCTGTGAGCACCCCCGATATCTTAACAATATTATTGTGTTTATATCATTGGCGGATCATCAAGAATATATATATATATATATATATATATATATATATATATATATGTGTGTATATATACATATATATATATATACATAATTTTAAAATTAATAAATTTTGATCTAATACTATTTTTAAATGTAAACCGATAACAATATATTTTTATTCTCTTTTAGATTTGTTTACATTTTTAATAGGACAAACATACAATCTATCAAGAATCTAATGCTTCTTATAGTACAATCTCATATCACAAAGAAGTAAATTTATACTTACTATATTTAGTGTGTATGCAATGAAAAAAACTAGAAATTACTGAACAAGTTTTCATACAATTTTCATTATACGATTTGTTATTATATCTTCAGATATAAGCAAGACAAAAAAAACTGAACTACACAGGATGTAATAGCGATATATTGTTTTAAATGCAGGCTATTCAAACAGTTTATTCAGGCATTTTACAGTTTTAAATGTGATATTATTGGAAATTATAAGCAAGAAAAACCTACAGTAAAGAAAATGTAAAATATATTGTTAACTTCCATAAAATCTGTAATTTATTATACACGAAATTTAGGATAGTGTTGTTCTAAAACACATTATGATATGAATTTGGTCATGAATCAGTAAACCGATTTCGATGGAACTTACACAAAACTGTTGGTAATGTTATGAACTGTAAAAAAATATTATTTGTTATAGCGGCTGTTTTAGTAGTTTAATTCAGAATGTACCCAATATTTTAGTATTTATATAGTATTATATAATATTTTATACCAATATAACTATTATTATTATGATAAATTTATATATCTAAAAATTGCAAGGAAAAATATTAGTATTTCATGCAATTTAGCTTTTTAAAAGTTGCAGAAATATTTTAATTATCTTTTTATATTCATTTTTAATTCTTTCTTTAATCTTAAATTCAGAACCAGTATGTAGATTATTTGATAATAATTTGAATCCATAGAACTTTCATTGGGAAATCGAATACATTTATTTATTATTGCTATTGTAATAAATTTTCAATCATATTGAAGTTTTCTTTTTTTAAACATTTTAAATTTAATACTAAAATATTGTTAATATATATATATATATATATACATATATATATATATATATATATATATATATATATATATATAAAATGTAGTACGCTTTTATTTATGAAATTTATTCGATAGTCTTTTATTTGTTAATTTCTTATAAAATAAATTAAAAAATATTGAAACTAAATCAATTTATTTCCGTTTAAGTTATTTTATGTCACTAAATGTATTATTCATTTTTATTAGTCTGTATTATAAATTACAAGTTGAAATATATAATATTTCTTTATCTAAACTGTAATAGTATCAAAATTCTAAAAATATTTATATGAAAGTACTGTTATTTAAAAATATATTAATAATGAATTAAAGTACAAAATATTTGATTAAAACGTAACGAAAAAATAATTTTAATAAACAATAGACATACTTCATGTTTTTTTATTAATTATAGTATTTATAAGATAAAATTATAAATAGTTTGTTTGATAAGAAATCATCTTGATAATAAAAATGGTGTACTATAAAATAATTTTTCTTGTGTGATTTTATTTATATAAAAATATATACATTTCATAAATAAATTCATACTATCTAAACAATACTTAACGTTGTCAACAGACATTTAAATAAAACAATCATAGCTAAACAATACATTTAAGATTTTCTTTAGTTATTTACACGCCACTGTTGAATCATGAGGGTGGTATGCCGACAAACATAAAAGTTTGAACATGGTTCTATTTTTCTAAAGATAATACATGAACACGCGTCTATACTGAAGAGGGGTATCCTAGATACGCCAATTTATTGCATGTCGTGTGGAAATTTCCAACACATGTGCGAATCCTTATACACAGGTTTTACTAATTAATAGAAGTAATTAAACTGATCCTGTATATATATAATCAAAAATTAAGATATCTCAAAATATATTTTTATCGACTCTAAACACTTATAATATACAAAATATTTAGTTTCATTGTACATATTTCACTTGTTATATATATATATATATATATATATATATATATATATATGTATATATATATATATATATGCCGGTGTATGTATAATTGGTAATATTAAATATAAACAAAATGATAATATAATTACACAAACTTCAAATATGATTTAATAAACGAATTATACGAACAAAATATAAAAAAATAACATGAAAACACACATTTAAATGAATTATATCAAATAATTTGCATCAAATAACATATAATGTAACAATTAACAACGTATCAGTGACAATCAATTAAATAAAAATATACAAGGTATTTATTTATTATAATCTATAATTATATATATTTAGTGATTTGTATAATAACCACACATTTGAAAAAAAGAGTATAAAGTTTAATTTCTATTTGTATTGTTATAAAATGAAGCATGTTATTTAAGTAAAAACAAATTCTTTCCTGCATCGTATTTCTGTCTTTTATAGTGTATATATATATATATATATATATATATATATATATATATATATATATATATATATATATTCTAAAATTAAGATATCTCAAAATATATTTTTATCGACTCTAAACACTTACAATATATAAAATATTTAGTTTCATTGTACATGTTTCACTTGTTTTATATATATATATATATATATATATATATATATATATATATGTCTGTGTATGTATAATTGGTAATATTAAATATAAACAAAATAATAATATAATTACACAAACTTCAAGTATGATTTAATAAACGAATTATACAAACAAAATATGAAAAAATAACATGGAAATACATATTTGAATGAATTATATCAAATATTACGAATAAAAATAATTTGCATCAAATAACGTACAATGTAATAATTTACAACGTATCAGTGACAGTCAATTAGATAAAAATATATAAAATATTTATTTATTATTATCTGTAATCATATATTTTTAGTGATTTGTATAATGAACCAGATATTTGAAAAAAGAGTATACAGTTTAATTCCTATTTGTATTGTTATAAAAGTGATACATGTTATTAAGTAAAAACAAGTTCTTTCCTGCATCGTATTTCTATCTTTTATAGTATATATATATATATATATATATATATATATATATATATATATATATACATATACATATATATATATATATATATATATATATACTTTTTAAATTGATATCAGTTCGAAATGTTTCTCCAGAAAAACCATATCTTTTTGTAACTAACCATTGCAACTATTAATTTGCAAGAGTATTTTTATTTCACTGTTATGTCATAACATTTTTATTAACGACTTAAATATTTTAATATATCATCGTTCATTTAATAATATCATAATTTATTTATATTATTCTATACAACTGTATTCTTACTACGTGTAATTGAAATATTATGTCTGTTTATCGTTGATGCATTATTGAGAGACAATCGTATCTTTTATAGGTGTGAACGAATTAGTTAAACTAATATAAAAGATAAAATTTAAATATTGTGCAATGCGTCTAAACAGTTTATACAAGTTTCTAAATATGGAATCTACATAATTTAAAATAATATTGTATAAAAGTAAAATTCTCGTACTCATTTATAATACTTAACTTTTGTTTTTATCGATTATCATTAAATTTGGAAACAAAATATTTTACATTATACTGACCACAAATTTACTGTTTCAAAGACAAAATTGTACGAATTAGGCTTCGAATTGATTCTTCATTCACTCTATTCTCTAGATTTGGCCCCGTGTGACTGTTTCCTCTTCCTAAACTTGAAAATTTAACTCGGCGAGAAGAAATTCTCGTCGAATGATAATGTCATTGCCGTCGTTAATGCGAATTGTGCAGACTAGCTGGACAAAGTGTATAACACTCAATGGAGACTATGTTGAGAAATAAAATCGTTTTTTCCAAAAAAAAAAAACGGTATTTAACTTGCTTTCTTACCATACTTATCAAACGACTCTCATAATTAGTTAAATGATAGACTTTTAGTTTTCAAAAGTTTTCTGATTTTCAGATTTCGAGTGAAGGATTGAGGTCTGTACAAATATAATTTAAGTTTTTAAAATATTTTCCAACAGAAAACTAGCATTATTGTGGACATATTAATTGTTTTTAATGAAATATATATATATATATATATATATATATATATATATATATATATATATATATTAAATGATAACTCAACCTAAAAGTATAACGTTAATATGAAACGAATAGATCATGTAACCAAGAAAGTTTTGTCGTTTTTGAATTGAGAAAAAAACACTTGTGTATTTTTACATAAAATAACTTTATTCATCAAAATATCTATTTTCGCCTTGAGCAACCCTTTCGCAGCGAGAAGATAATTTATAAATTCAATTTTTATAAAACTGATTATTTTTATTTTCAAAAAATGTAGACACCTCCATTTTTAATTTTTCTTCATTATTAAACTGTTTACCATGCATACGATTGTCCAAATATAAAAATAGGCGATAATTTGATGGAGATATGTCTGGGGAATACGAGGCATGGGGGAGGATCTCCCACCCTAAATTCATAATTTTTGTTCTGGTCTCTACTGCAACGTGTCATCGTGCGTTATCTTGAACAAATAATACTTTTTTACGATTTACAAGTGCTGGCTGTTTTTGTTTTAATGCATCGTGTACTCGTTGGAGTTATTCACTAAAAATATTTTCTGTGAGGATTTGACCAATTTGTAGATATTCATGGTGAATAATTCCTTTTGAAGTTCACCAAACACAGAGAAGAAGTTTTCGCGGTGTTAACTTTCATTTAGGACTTTGTGGGACAGGATCTCCTAATGAAAGCCAGTGGTGAATAAGTCTGTAGTTGGAATGCATAATCCATTTTTCATCAGTGGTCAAAATTTGATCCAAAAAGTTATCCGATTTTAGTCGTGAAATAAGAGATGTACAGATTATAAGACGCTTTAATTTGTTATTGGGATTTAATTCGTGTGGTACTCATTTACTTAATTTCCACCTCTTTTCTATTTTGTGTAAATGCTTCCGTATTGTTTCGTCACTTATTTTGAACAATTCTGCAAGCTGTTGACACATTAATCTGGAATTTGTTTCAATCATTATCTCCGATTCGTCGATATTTAAATTTGATGATCTGCCTGATCTGGTCTCGTCTTTAATGGATTCATCCCCGGCAAATTTTTTTAAACCATCTCTGGGCCGTTCTTGATATAACTGTATTTTCTCCAAACTCAGTACAAATGTTTTTTGCAGTTTCTGTAGCGTCAGCCCCAAGCTTAAATTCATAAAGCAAACACGCACCCACTATTCTATTTTTCACTGACATTTTTAAGGGTTAGAATTATTTCTTAAATTAAAGTGAACAGTTCGAGATTCATTTAAAACACATGCTAATATTACTGATAAACAATTCTTGGAATTTTGTCCGATAACAAGTGTTAACAATTCTTGGAATTATTGTACGTTATAACAGCGACAGAACATTCTTGGTTACCTAATATTTATAACATTAGATAAAATAAGGAAATAATTTTATTAAAAAGTAGTTATGAAGATCATATATTACTTTCGAATAGTACACTTTTTTTGTTTTATCAGTAAGATAATTAGGATATAATTGAATGAAAACATTGACTAGAATGATAAAACACTGCTCTAATTTACTGTTTTATTACTGCATTTCTTAAGTAACGCGTCGTTGTCATATATTCTTTTTCATGCCCACATACGCATTAATCGTATTTCGTATCTGTTGACTCTTAAATAAACAATCTCCGTTCGATTGTATTGAAGAACGTACCGTTTTCTTTGAACGTCAACTGCCTAATAAATATCTCAATCATATAGTGGTATGAAGTGTGACCGTGATTGCAATCACTCGCGCAACGTAAGCATTTCGTGTTTTATCTTGTGTCAATCGATGTCTTCATACAGTTTTTACGGTGGCCTGTCATTTGAACAGATATGTGTCTTGCGTTGTCCGGGCTAGGGGACACCGAAGCGTGTTTATCTTGAAATATCGACATTCGTATATTTTCTGTCGAACAACTATATGTGCGCGATGGAACGCGTTGATGCATAAGATGCAGCTGCTGATTTTGTACTGATTTTTTTAAAAAATGAGTGATTTCATATTTTTAGTGTTCTAAATCGTATTCAAATATGTTGTATTGACATGTATATCATTATATTAAATAAACTATTTAATAATAAATTCGGGCACTAATGGCCTTAGCTGTCGAAATGCCCAAAAACCCCAATAACAACCTAATAATAAACATTTGTCATAATTTTCTATCTATAAAATACATACTAGTCAGCAAATATTTTTTTTATTTCGTATTTAAAATTAAATTTGATATTGTATACATGAAAGAAAGTTCTTTTTTATTGTTAATAATGAGAATTTATTACATCTAGAAATATTTTTTAGAAAATGTCTGTCTGTTGTTATATATGCCATTTGATATATTTGGTGTGGTAATTGAATAACGAGAATTTCATTATAAATCTTTTATTATAAAAAATATATGAATTTATGCTGTCATACCTTCACAGTAGTCTTGCTCGAGCATGACGCAGTTGAGCCAATGCTTCTCCCACTTCTAGAAAGAGCCACGAAAATCATCTGAACTGAACGCCTTTAAAACCTGAATCGTGTGCCTTTTTATGTCCTGAATGTCAGTAAAACGCTGAACTTTCATCAGAGACTCATTCGAGGAAATAAAAGGGCGCTAAATTCGGACTCTAAGGGAGATGGGGTAGTCCTGGAATTTATTTTTGGCTAACAACTCTTGTATAGCTAACGATGAGTGAGCAAACGCGTTATCGTCATGCAAATTCCATCCTTTAGCTTCCAAATTCGGTCGAACTCAAACGCTTCAATACAGTCAAGTAAAACACTATTTTAACTGTGTGGTTCGGTGGAATGAACTCTTTGTGGACAACGTCTTGGATATCGAAGAAACAAATCAACATTGTCTTGATTTTTGATCTTGACATTCTGGATTTTTTCGAACGTTATCCACCCTCTTCTACCCATTGCTCTGTCGACGGATCTCAAGATCATATTTGAACACCAATGATTCGGTTCCATAACGGTTTTTCGCCCGATCTCACCAAAAATTTAATGACCATTCTTTGTTCAATTCATTTACCGCACATTTTCGCTACGTGACAAATTTTAGAATAAATTTTTCAAAACTCCTCTGACGATTGAAAGCTTAACCTCACGCGTTGAAACTTCGCAGGCATATTCAAAAACTGCGAAATATTTCCACCAGATAGTAGCACAAGCGCCAATGTTGCTCGTTAGTGAGTTAGAAAAAAATTCTCGTTATTCAATTGTCTCACCTTGTAATATTATTACTTAGGTATAAAATGATTCATTTTTATATCAAATTGACGAATATATTGAACAATAATAGAAGATATTTTTTTCAAAATCTATAAGAAAGAACATGCACTACATATTTAATTATTGAGTGTTTTTTTACAAAAAAACGGTATCTAAAATTGGATACATTAATCCTCGAGGATTCATATGGAGATTTGTAATCAGTTGAAAAATATTTTTAATGATCCTAATTTAGATTTTCCAACAATAAATAAAAAAGTGGTTCCAGCCGAATATGTGAGTGATACAAAAATGTTACATTTATATAATTTTATTGACATATATATATATATATATATATATATATATATATATATATATATATATATATGTATGTATATATATATAAGTTACAAATATATTAGAAGTGATATATGAAGTAATATTTATTTTCATTGCCTTAAACATGTATGATCAAAAAGTGCGTAAAAAGTGAGTCCTAAACTTGAGAACCAATAAATACAAAAAAAATAACAGTTATTTTAAATCTATATAATGACTACTAATTATTCATAAGTATCAGCAATATGCTTTGGATAAAAAATAATTATCTATTTGTACTTGAGAAGAAAAATTAGATAAATAGTTATCATTAATGTATCTTTAATATAAGATTATCAATCGTATAAATTATAAGTATACAACAAATTTTATTGTTTTTTGAAAAAATCGTTGCATAGATTAATAACGTCATATTTTGTATGTATAGGTATAATTGTTTTGTATTATAATATTTATATATAAAAAAAATAGATCTACTTTCAACTTGTCTTATATTTTAGGCAAATTTATATATTTTTTTTATAATTAGATTATCATTTAATTTAGATATTTAATGACATTTGAATTTAGATATTTTGATACTGAATTATTACTATTCTTTTTAAAATAAAATCCTAATTCATTTTTGTAAAATGTATTGTAACATATATATATATATATATATATATATATATATATATCCCATTGTACTAAGATTTTAAGTCCAAAATATAAACAAAATATTAATAAAATAATGTTTTTTAAAAAAAGAGTTTATATATATATATATACATATATATATATATATATATATATATATATATATATATATGTATTTAGTTTTTTTAATGTATATGTTTTAAAATTGCACCTGTGTTTACGTATTAACAAAAAAATAAATACTTTTGAAAATACGAAACAAGTAAAAGAATTACTTCTTCAGCTTACAAACATAACCCTTAAACCTGTCTTCATTAACGAACAGTTTTGCAAAAAATCAATGTCACCTGAGATTTGGTACAATGTATGCAATATACAGAACATGTGTACTATGTATAGTTACCAGTTTTTTTTCTGTTTACAAAGTTTTCCTTTCAAAACAGAATGCACCTGTCGAAGGTGTATTTGAAATGTACCTGAAGTAATGTAAAAATATTTTTTTTGTATTTGTTGTGAACTTGTTAAGGGTTAAAGAATGGTCAAATATAATTCCAGCATTTAGTTCAAATTGAATTTATTTTTATGTAGAATTACAAAATATATAATTTAGTAAGATATATTTTGTATATTAGTCGATTATTAAAAATAAGTATTATTTTTATATTTATCCAATTATTACATTTGAAATGAACTGATTTTTCTAATGTTTTTAGCTGAATTTTATTATAATAATTACTGTAAGACCGAATATATGTCCTTGTAATACAGTTACTCGTTATATCAACAACAGATAAATTCCAATTAAATACTTTTTTGTACTCTCCATTGTTTAACATAAGTTATATTAGGAACTAAAACACATATTATACAGTAAATAAATATTAAAAACACTATTCTATGCATCATTCTCTAAATTTATAGACACCAATCGATACATTGCAGTTGAAATGTTGTCTTTGGATAGTCATGTACAGTGCAACAAATTTTTCTGTATGAATCCTTCAAAGTTTTTATTATAACCATAACCATTGGTTGTAAAATTGTTGTTGCATTAAGAGAGAAACATCAACTTTTTATTTGATAAATTTTATATTTGAAGATGTATGACATTTAGTTTTATCCATTCTAAAACATAGAAAGTACTACCAATTATCCTAAAAATAAATTTATTAGAAATGATTAAATGTATTTAAGGTGTCCGTGTAATAATTTCTTCATAAATGTGAGTGCGTATATTGGTATATGAGTGAATGAGAAACTATGCGAACACTTGTTCAAAATACCAGTGAATTTGCTTTATCCGTGCTCGTTACAACATAGTTAGATTAAATATGTATATATATATATATATATATATATATATATATATATAATTTGTACCTAGATTCATATAAAAGTTTGTACAATTTGTATTAGAACGTAGAGAAATATTAATCAAAATTTAGTTTGGATTTAATAAATAATATTGTTGATTTTAACTGATTGTTATATTCTATATAAGGCATCATTGAATGTGTATACACACAATTATATATATATATATATATATATATATATATATATATATATATATATATATATATATGTATGTACGTATTTATGTAGTATAAATTCCAAGAAATATCAAGTCAATAAGAAATAAGTCAAGTGTTTTGACCTATCATTTTATGAACCTGTAGTTGGATCATCTTGAACCTGTCATTCAATCATATATCCAATTCATTTAATTGACTACAATCGATTTGAATGGGATAAATAGCAAGTGTGAGACTTTGGAATGTACTTTCGACAAGAGGTTATTATTTTATATTAGCCACTTGTATTTAAGGAGAAATCCTGTTTTGACAGACGCATATAAAAGAATTTCCTAGAAACGTGATTTGAATGTAATTTTCGTCAGGTATTTATTTTTATTGTAATCAGGTTCATTGTTTGAATAAATTTTGATATATATATTAATATTATCATAATATCTATTTCGTTTTAAATAGTTTTTAATTTACATATGAATAATAAGAAAAGATGTTATTTTTATTTCGCTTAAAATAATTATGATTAGATTAGAATCATTTTATAAACTACACTTTGTGTGTAAAAAGTAATTATTATTGATTGAAATGAAGAGTATAAGTATATAACTAAATAACACAGTCTTCTTTAAAACTAAAAGTAATTATGGATGATAATGTCATTTCTATATCTCATCAATGTATTATTACATTTTAATTGAAGGTTATATATATATATATATATATATATATAAAATGAAAAATGCGGAAACTTAATTATGTTTGAAACTATCAAACGTTGCTCAAATATAGACATTGAAAATATGACTTGTAGAAATGATTTAACTGACTATTAAAACAATAAGAGTGAATTTATTGTTAATATTTGCAAGTCATGTGTTTCGATGAATAATTAATAATATAGACAAACGAACGTTTAAAGTAATATCTCAATTAAAATATATATATATATATTATTGTAAAAAGCAAGCCGGAAATTGGTGAATGACATATTGATTATTATTATTTGAAAGATACAGGTTCACTATTAGACGAATAATTGAATCTTAAAACAAAAAAAAACTTTATAAAAAAATTATAGAATTCAGAGAGTAGTACAATGATAAATGTATAAGATCTTATTTTTTTTATTTTTGAAAGGTTATCTTTTTACTGACAGGATTTTATGATTTAATTTACTTTAACCGTTACATAGTCGTTAGAGTTCAATATACGTATATATATATATATATATATATATATATATATATATATATATATATATAAAGAGAGAGGGAGAGAGGGAGAGAGAAGTAGAGAATTAAAAAAGAAAAAGAATAAATAGTTAAATAAAAATACTTTTATTAAATATTACTTACATTTTACGTGAATCTATTAATAATAATATAATTTTATGTAGTTTATTAATCAATTTACTACTTATATTGAAAGATACTTAACCAAATCATTTTTTTCTGCCAAGAAAAGAAAATATCCGCAAAAAGTGGTTCGAAAATCAAATAATGCTACATTTTTTTTTAAAAAAAATTTTCGTTCAACATACCTATATGTTTTTTAATTAATAGTAAGTTGTTATATGTTCTAATTTATTTTTATTGTGTAATATCTAGTTTTCTTTTAACGGCTATTTTGCATTTAATTTACATTTCTAAATCAATTTTATTTATCTGAATTCAATTTCCTTTCTCTCTCTCTCTCTCTCTCTCTCTATATATATATATATATATATATATGTATATGTAAATATATATGTATATATATATACAACTACTCACTTAATAGTTAAATTCATTAATTCAACTTATTTGTAAAAAGTACCTATTATTATTATTTTCATCGCAATTTATATGTTCATTGTTTTAAATTTGACATATTTGATTTTTATATATTCTTATAATAGAATTTATAATACAATTTTCATTTTAATCTATTTCGATTAAAGTATTAAATAGAAATATGAAATTGACATTAATATATGTGTATAAACTCTTCATATAATACATATTTATATTTAATATGGATGTGAGTACAGTATATGCAACATTTGATGTAAAACTAACTGCCTTAATGAATTAAAATCCGTTTTGATTACGTAGACATATTTTGTATATATATATATATATATATATATATATATATATATATATATATATATATATATAATTTATAAGTGTACATGTCGATGTTTATACAAATTTGTATCTACATATATTTGTGTGTACATTACTATAAAAAATTGACGTGATGTTCTACCTTTTTAAATAATAAACAAATTAGTTAACAGGCCATAAAATACTAAATATGTTCACTAACATGATTGACGTACCTGACATCCATGAACGGTAGTTTGGTGTTAGCATGGGTCAATAGTGCGACTAGTAAGTTAACATACCAGCGTATAAAACTCCAGTGTTCAGAACTATAAATATTATAATCAATGCATGTTGTATTTACGGTCAATCATTTATTGACATACGTTGTGTAATTTAACTGACAAGTACTCGTTCATTGAATAGATTAACGAGATAATACACTATCCAAATTGAATTTAATTCTTATTATAACTATCACAAGTGATTAAAACACTAATTTACAATTTCTCTTTATCTGAATAGGTGTGCACACGTTATAAAATTAGCCGTAGTTATTTACGAAATGAATTGTTAAAACATATATATTCTTTCTAGTAGAAAAATTCTTACATAAACATACGTATGTACACAAACATATATTCTAATTGTTCTCTTTCTTTTTCTTACATACACTGTGTGTATGTAAGAAAAAGAAAGTATATATATATATATATATGTTTATATATATATATATATATATATATATATGTTTATATATATATATATATATGCATATACATATTAATATATATATATATATATATTAATCCAAAAATCTTGGAAATCCTCATGATATGTTTAATTGTACCTGTGATGAGAAAATAAAACATAAATATTACTTATTTTGATCGTTTACATGAAGCTATTTACAAAAAGATAACTGTGCTCGTGAAGGTACACAAAATACAAGACAATTTACATTTTAGACATTTGATCAAAATTTATATGAAAACCTTAAAAGAAGTACACAAATCGCTGAACCGAGAAGAAGAGCAACAGAAAACAGACTGTGTTTGAAACTATTTTCTAATTGTATTATTTTTGGAAACATTTCAGAAAAAGAGGTGATGATTGAAGAATTAGTTAACGCTAGTGTAGAACCTAAGTCAACTATCGACTTAAGAGCAAAGTATAGTTTAATATTTTTACTTGTTTGAAGAACTGAAAATCAAATAAACAAAAATGAAGAAAATGACAAACCAGAGCATAAAAAATGAAATAGAATAAACATATCTTTAAATTTTAATCGAAATGTCCACTTTTTCAAAGGTAAAATGGTTTGATTAATATATATTTCAAATAAATAATGAACTTTGATGATTATAATGCCAAATAATTATTTAAAAATTCGTTTTTTAAAAAGATCTATTCATTGTATATTTTAATTATATAATAATAAGTTTAGTACCTAATGAGCTATTTGAGAACATTTTTAATGAAATAGTTCTTTTTAATATTAGGTTGGTAAAAGTATAATTACGATTTATGAACTTTAAATTGATATATTTTTTAATTTAAGAGATTTTGAGTAATCCAGAAGTGTTGAATACCTAACGCCTGACTTTTGTGTAAGCTCTCGAATTGTTATGCGTGTTTCTGATTCAACTAACGCCTTCAGTTGCTTGTTATGAACTGAAGAAGGACTCCCGCAACCTTCTTCATCTTCAAGGTTCTCACCATCAGCATGAAGTTTTTAGAACCCTCATTGTACTGTATGTTCCTTAACAGTTCCCACATAAAAAGCATCGTTTAGTTTACGAGCAGTTTCCCCTGCTTACCACCCGTTTTGAACTCATACGAAAAAATACTTTTATCTGTTTCTTTTCCATATTTAATACAATAGCCTAATTTGAAAATATAGACCGAAAAATGCACTTTCAAATGATATTAACATGAACACGATGAAATGACACTTTTATTGAAAAGAAATAATGTTGGAATTCAGAAAACAAAAGCCGTAATTATTTTCCTACTAACCTAATACATACTATAATTAATAAATAGTGACTTAATCCGAATTTTTTGAATTAATAATACGACATTTGTTGACTTAATCCGAATTTTTTACTTTTTATTTCTACTAAATGTGTAAAACATTGTTAATTCACTTACTTCGAAAACCTTTATTTAGTTTGAGAAAAAATGTAGGATCTAAATTAAACGTACAAGATAATCAAAATCTTCAAAACGATGATTTATTTTAACCCTCTTACTACCTTATAATTATTTAGGTATTGCCCAAAAATATCTTCGAAAGTATACATTTTTTAAGCAATTTATTAAAGTTAACATATTTTCCTTAAAAATAAAGATCATTTCACATTTTTTTTGTGTTTTATTGTAAAATGTATGTAGTTCTACATAAGAGAATGAAACAGAATATTTTCCATAAATTAAAAGGTTGTAATTAATGGTAAAAAACCCTCTTTTATTTCATATTTTTGAGGAAATGAAAACAGTTGTATTTAATGGAATACAAAAGTATTTGCTGTTTTTAGTGAAATTATATAAACAGAAAGCTTACAACGAGTCACAAACTTATAACCAGAGCATTGAAACACAAGTCAACATGCGAAAATCTGTTCCGTTAACATCTGGTATTTGCGCTTATCTGAGACGAATCTTGGTGAAACGTTTATATTCTTGTTCATTGCAAATATTTTCTGCTATAAAAATTCATTTTACAAAAATAATGCGTCATTATTTCTGCCTTGAAATTGTATTAAAATAAAAAGCTGATATATGGGCTCAAGATATTTCTCGGAAAAAATGGCGTGCCGATATATTGGCTCAAGGACCAAGAGGGTTAAAAACGCGAATTTAATTTTAAACATAATTGGTGATGTAAAATGTTAATCATTTAGATAAGACTGTTTCGGTAAATCGATTATCACTAATATTTATTATTAAATAGACTTTAATATACTAACTAACGAAAAGCAAACATTTTTTTTAATAAAAATATTCTACTTATAACATTTTTAAACGAATCAATGCAATCTGATATTGAAGTATATTTACTTTAAGAAATGAATTTAATTAAAATTATGAAATATTTTCATTCAGTTTGTACTGATTTTATTTTTACAATGTGTATGTATGTAATTATAGATATATATATATATATATATATATATATATATATATATATATATGAATGTGTGTATGTAAGTATAAACATAAGATCTCGATATATAAGCTTATCGTTTGTGTATGTATACATATGTATATACTTTGTATATTTATCGCGTAATTAATAAAATTTAAATACTAGAACTGAGTATTACAACATGGAAAGTTATTTTAATCATCATAGGCGTGGTTCAACAAGATTTTGAACTCCACCCAAACTACTTGAAGTGCAAAAAATGATTATCGCAACCTGTGTGCACCTATCAAATAACGAAACAGCATCCGTGAAACGTTACGTGCTGCTGCAGCGATCAAAATAAGATATCAATGATCGAATAAGCGTGCAACTGTTGTTTATGTCCGCGTTTCTGACCGCTCACAACTATGTAGACCTGCCACTCATTTCCTTGAATTTACATCTACAGTCGAAATCATTCAGTTTAATAATAACAACATTAATGATTATGCGACTGAATGAAAAATTACAACTTTGCTGATTTCTAAAAAGTAACTCTTTTCATGGTGTTATTGAAACTGATTTTTTCAGGCATATGAAATAGACATTTGGTTGGAAGATACAACTTAATTCACAAACTGATACTTGAATATAATGAGATATTAATAACTTTTAGCATTTATTAATACATTTTGATCATATATAAATATGTTTTACCTATATATATATACATATATATATATATATATATATATATATATATATATATACATATATATATATATATATATATATATATATATATATATAAATATATATTAGAAATATGTTTCAGTTACATTTCAATATATGAAATTTTAATAATATTTTCGATTCTGTTCAGTATTCTAAATTACATATTTTTGTAATTGTTTCAATATTAACGCCTTAATATACGAATTATAGGAATTCGATATGATCAAATAATACTATTTATTTTTCAGTTTAACATTTGTGTAAGGTTAACAAAGAAATAAATATTTATACATAATTAAATATTATAATTCAGTACTAATAACCAAAATTAATAAATAATAATTAAATATGAAATTAAACAATAATACAATAGTCCTGTAGAGTATGAAACGTTTCGAAACGTTCTGGTAAATGTAGAGGTATTTGATATTTTTTATACTGCTAAGTCGTTTCGTTTCTTACATTATTTTTTGAGCACACGTGACATATCTTTGCATGATTCTGCTTTTGACAAGTGGAAGGTATATGTTCAGGAAAATGTTCCCTCATACGAAGAACCCATTTGGATTTCACAGTCGCTTTTGTATAGATTCAAAACAAACATGTTGCAGGGTTCGTTTCTATGGTTCACACTTTAACACTGAGTAATATTATTTCTTTCTAATATTTGCATAATTGCATATAATAATATTTGTTACAATTTTTGCATATAATACTAAAACGAATTAAATTTGCGTGCGTCTCAGAGACATCAATTTTTATAATGGCCTAGGGAATATATGACGTTTCAGAGACGTCTTTGTATGCCAAGCGGTTAATGGAATATAAACGTCTTTAAAATAATTAAAAAGAAACATTATATACACACACATATTTATATATATATGTATATATATATATATATATATATGTATATATATATATATGTATATATATATATACATATATACATATATATATATGTATATATATATATATATACATAAATTTATTTTTTTAACGAGTAAGACTTTTCAGTTCTACTTTAAATCTTTTCACTGATTTTCATATTTTGTTACTTATATTAATTATTAATTCACTTCCGAATATTAAATTTTCTTGAAAAATACAAATAATTCTATTGTACAGTGATTTGAGTCTTTCAATATTTAGTTTTTATTAAATTATAATATACACTTTATTCTCTAATATACGGTGATCCAATTTAGTCTTCCACATGGAAGTATTAAAATAGAGAGGCGTAGAGGTTAAGAAAACTTATTCATCATGTTATTTAAATTTAGTATTTTAGTTCAATTCAATACTAAAATACAATTGAACTAGAATACTAAATGGAGGATAACATGTTTTTTTTTTAATTTTAGCATTTTTTAATATTTTTGTATGTAAGCCTAAGTTGAATCATCCTATATATAATTCAACCACCATACTGAACTGTGTATCAGTAGATAAAATATTGAATCAAATTAATTGAAATAGCCTGTTTATACAATTCACTTTCAATTTAATTTCATATCGAGAAAGAACTTGATTTTTGTAAAAGTAAAACTAGATTATAACAAAATATAAACAATTTACAAATTAATCCCATGAACTGCAAAACTATATTGTAAAACTAATAAAATAAGAAAATCGATAAATATATAAAATCTCAATTTTAAACTACTTTTAACAACGTTATAACAGTTTTAGAAGTCGTGGGTATAAAATTATTTTTAAAAAATAAAACAGTTTACAATAATAAATATAGTTATTGTTTATAAACTTATCATATATATATATATATATATATATAATTTTATCAGAAATACTTATATATATATATATATATAAATATATAAAATCTTATCAGAATTACTTATAATATATTGATTTCTATTGTATTGTACATAAAATAAAGTAGTGTTATTTATGATTCATCTATCATAGATCGTATTATAGTTTTTGACAAATATAGTAGAGCACAGTGTGTGGCCTGCTACTCACTCTGTCAATGTCCACAAAGAATGACTTCATATTTTCCTTACATGTTACTGTCACGGGGAAGAATTTCGAAATCTATTTTGACTTTTGTTGTACAGTTACAAATGATGAAATATTTAATATGAACAAGTATTATTTTATTAATTCCCTATGTGATTATATTATATACGTGTTTATTACCGTGTATATGTATTATATATATATATATATATATATATATATATATATATATATATATATATATATAGGTGATTCAACTTAAGTTTCCACACGAAAAGTATTAAAAAAACGCAAAAATTAAAAAAGAACATATTATCCACCATTTAGTATGTTAGTTCAATTGTATTTTAGTATTGAATAGAACTAAAGTACTAAATAAAAAATAACATGACTTTTATTAAACCCTGCGGCTTCTTTCAATATTTCCATGTGGAAGCCTAAATTGAATTACCTCTATGTATATAAATATATATATATATATATATACACAAATATATATATATATATACACAAATATATATATATACATATATATATATATATATATATATATATATATATATATATATATATATATATATATTAAGGGATATACAAAATGTAAGAAAGACAAGAAGCAAGGAAAATGATAATAGATATATAAAAAAATATTTAAAAAAAATTTGTACAAAAATGCTTATAATTTTTATTGTTTTAAAAGTTTTGAATTTTCATTCTAAAATGCAAGAGCTAGTTTTTAACAAATCATTAAATTTCTTAAACTTTGAAAAATTATTTTAATTTACTGGTTAATAAATCAGACTTCTAACCAAGACCAAGTTGTCATAAATTCAAGTGTCAAGATCAGGATATCAAATTCCATATTATATATATAAAGTCATAATTCATATGATATACATTTGTAATTACCAAAATCGAAAAGGTTAAAACAGTCCAAATTTGAACTATATGTTTTATAATAAATCTAATTGAAAACCTCGAAAGATTAATCTTAAAAGGAGACTATATCTACTTATCAGTTCTGTTAAATCAAGAAATCACCAATTAATTTTTAGTATTGCTCAACATTGATCAATATATCATCAAATATCAAAACCTATAAATAATAAAAGTATCCTTGAAGCTCTATCCAGTGTTCTACTGAATATGTTAACATTACATGAACACCGTACATAATATGTAGTCTAAGTAGAAATATTAGGTTAGCAAAACATCAAACATAAGTCATATAAATAAGTAAATGCATATATATATATATATATATACAGATTATTAATAATTTTCAAACACTTGTAGAAGAAAAAATAAGTGGTGACATTTCATTACACCCACTTATAAAAATTCGACATGTAATTTAATAGTACAGAAGTGACAATGTATATATTTAAAAATATTTTGACAAAATAAAACATCGTCTATACACTAGTTTTCGTGTTTATGTCAAAATCAGAAGGTCATACTCTTTATCAATATTATTATAGCAATGATTTCATCACGACCATTTCATATGAATTCTTAATAGCTATTTATTTTATTAACTGTTTTTCGATGAGCACAAATTGCTTTTATTTTTTTTATATCCCATTATTTTTTATTTATTACATTCCTTGTCAACGAAACACTTTATGGATACTTGCATGCAGAAAATGCTAATTTAATACTAAAAATGAAAATGTCGAAATTATCATTATTGTATTCTTGTGCGACATTCTATAAATTACTTCTTATTTTAGAAGACATTTATTATTTGCTGTAAAAATTATAAAAAATATGTACAATACATTGGTTCATAAATATTGATGTTCGTCCAAAATCAGTTTATATTATATATATATATATATATATATATATAAATTGTACTGAATATTTAGTAAATTACTTGTATTATTTATAAATCGAATGATTTGAAACTTAGTTAAACTCTGATTGAAATTTTTATTAACTATTTATTTTTTTTATTAATTTAAACATGCATTTTTTGCATTTAAGATATTTAAACAAAAAAATAAAATAAAGTGTAATTTGAAATTTACAGAATATGCTTTTTCATAACATAACATTGAATAAAAGCTTTTCAAATTCGGACAACACAACTAATAACTTTTTCAGAGTTCTGCCTTAAATCTTTTCGTTACTAACAGGAAGATATATATTCTAACTGTTAAATATTTTACATCGAGTAACCACTATAAAATACTGATGAGAGAAATTTTCCCAGGAATATATTTTTTATCCAAAATGTCGGAAAATTCTTGGACAATACTTTAAGCCAGTTTTAATAACCCCTTAATGAAATGAATTACCATTTACCGAAATTAATTTAAAAAAAAATATTTAAAGGTTTAAAGAATCACTGAATAATTAATGATAAATATTATTAACAAAATAGCTCCAAGTTTTGAAAATACATTTTTTAATATTATATCAAAAATCTACTTTATATAAATATTAATTATTTTAGATTTTCATATTTTTTCTAAAAAATAACAATTTACAACCTTTCAAAGATATTGAAAAGAATATGCTTCTGAATCTTTACGATTTTAAGAGCGTATGTTTTTTTTATATGTTTTTTCTTAGTATTGAAGAAAGACTTTGGATTTTAATTTAAGTTTTAAAAAATGGACCATTTAAATGTGTATTTTTTGAAGTTATTTTATTCTTGAACATGTTTTGCACTTCATATGTGATGATTAAAATGGATAACATTTTATCTCCAAAAGTATATCTTCAAAAAATTTATTGTTGATTTTGTATATTTTATATTTTAATTTCATTAAATTATATTGTTTTATATATATATATATATATATATATATATATATATATAAATTTAATTATATTACATGTACAAATTAATTCAGTGCCTTTTTATAGAAAATGAATGTTTACAGAAAAATAAAATGCATTTTAATCCTCAAAATATCACCCATTATTTTATTTAACTTTGTTCCATGTGCTGGTAACTGACGAAACCTTTGTCAAAAAAAGATATAGACTTTATGTCGATGAAATCGTAATACATTTTCGGAATTATTCCTTTGTTTTAACCTTTTTTACATGCAACACCTTCCCCTAAAGCTGAAAAAATCACTTCCGCGGCTTCTGTAGTATTTTTTGTTTAACTAGATCTGAAAAATGTGCAATCTCTAATATTCTGCTTTTTGGACGTCATCATGTTCATTACTGTTTTGTGAGTTTATGCCAAGTCCTTGGCCAAGATATATAGTTTTTTTAAACCATAAAATTGTCACTTCCAAATCCTAAATTGCTGTGAAAATATTTTATTTTAAAACAGAGTTACAATTGATTCAATTTAAATACACCGAATTAATTTTTACACCAAATACTTTCCCAAAAATAACTTGAAAACAAAGATTATCTCCTGCATGGAAATTTATCTTAAACCACATTCACGGCACCGAATTAATTTTTACACTTTATTAGTTATTACACACATTAATTATTACACATATTAATTATTACACAAATTAATTATTACACATATATCTGTATAAATGATTTATTTTTATGACATATGTAGTTTCAGTTTAGGTAATCATCTTACAAATAATTAAAAGTATGAGTTTAAGTAATTTCGAATTATATTGGTTTCATGCTTTATAATCATTTTTTTAATAATTATAAAATTTATATTAGAATTATTTTTTTAAATTTTGTTATGTATTTCTTTCATTATATGATATATATATATATATATATATATATATATATATATATATATATATGTGTGTGTGTGTGTGTGTGTGTGTGTTGTGTATATAATATTTTATATTGTATTTATTGTACGTGATTTTATATCTTTGATTTATTAAAAATGTAATATATTTATAAAATTAGAATTTTTTAAAAAAATTTTATAGCAGCCAAGCAAAATATTTTAGTTTATTTATATACAAGTATTAACTGATTTTTTTACTGTATTTATTTAATGTTTTCAATAAGAGTTTTATGATATATTATATCCATTTCAACTACACTGAAAATTAAATCCAACATTTGTTGACAACCGAAATTTTTGTCGAAAAAATCTACCTTTAACGTTTTTAATATTTTTTTTATAGAAATATATTTTTTTGTATTAAAAATACACAATGCTTACTAAATATAATTTATTTATAATAACAAATTAATTTTCTAGTTTTTCGTTTTACAATTAATGCCATAAAGTACAAATAATATTTCATTCCTTTTGAGAACAACAAACAATTTCGAATATTATAAATTCTAGAATGTTGTTTTAAATTAGATGCTAAGAAAATGAAGGATGAATATAGCTAAATGCGCTTCATAAATGTAATTCCGTGTCTCAAATATCATCAAGGTTGTGTTTAAAAATATAAAAAAATAATTTAATATATTCATAAATAATGTACTTATTTTGTTCATACATAAACGATTCAAAACTTGCAGTACATTTATTTCCTTTGGACATATTTTTTGAATCATTTGATTAATTGAAAAATTGAGATAATATTTTCTTGTATTTTTCAAAGTAAAAACTATAATATTTTCTTCATTTTTCAAGTTCTAAAACTTTTAGACCTGAATAAGTTTTTAAATGTTCGTCATGAAATAAAGCTTTTAATAAAAAAAAAATATTAAAGATATATTTATTAACATTTAACTATCAATATCTCATACCTTTTTAAATTGTTTAAATTTTATACTGAAATTATTTCAGTGATATTTATTTATTGTACACAGTTCAAATAGAATTTGAATCTTGCTGGAAAAATGTTTTATTTATATAAAAGAAAATTTTGATTTTATTAAAATATTTGATTTTTTATATGTATCTCTTATGTGCTTAATATAAAATAATTATCATTAATTATTGGGCAGCAATTTCCTTAAATGCCATATCTATGTTTACTTTTTATTCCCTTAGCCTGAATATATTCTAATAATAAAAGTGATCATCTTAATGAAATTAAAATCATATTATGTTATTTAAATAAAGTTATGTATGCATGAAATTATTTACCTCGGGGAATATATATATATATATATATATATATATATATATATATACTTATCTATAAGCATATTTTTTATTAAAATATTACTTAATATATAATTTAAATATTTATTTACATAGTGCACATGTTATTTAAACAGTAAATATTTATGTTTTTGATATAAAATGGAAAATGAACACATATTATTTATCGCTTACGGCACTCATATATTAATAAGATTCTTGTGTGTAGGTTTTAATTACGGAAAAATGAAATTAATAATTTATTTTCTTGTTTTCTTCATACAAGTTATAAATTTAATTGTGTTTTTACGTATTTACGCATTACATGTTGAATATTTCAGTGTTAAACCATACGATATTTATTAGCGCTGACTGTAATTAATATCCCCATATGATTCAGCTAATTACAAATTGTATCTAAATATCACTATTTTATGTAAAATATTCATATATTATAATCAAAATATCATCGCAATAAATTAGAACAAGTGCGGTATTGTCCTTGATTTAATAGCCGTGTAATGTGTTCTTCCTAGGTTATAAATTAAAAATTAACATCATTTTGTGTGTATGGTTTTCTATTTGATGCCACCTACGGTTCAACAAGGTACACACCCTTTATGGTACTTTAGTTTTGACTGCTTGTGAAGCCGTTGTGCTCACACTGATATGTAGGTATCATAGACAAGTTATTTGCTGCAACGAGTTGGTGGTTAATAGATGTGCGATGTCAGAGAACTTAAGGAAAATTGTGTTATTTTGGAAATGACTAAGCTGCAAAATGATATTAATGAAACGTTGACCTCACTGTTTCAATTTCTACACGCTCTATATCTGTTCGAATATTATTTATATCTGTTTTTCAATAACACATGCTACTTTACATAATTTCACTGTAATAGAGACGATAGCAACAGAATAGTAGGACGATATTCCGTGATTTATTTGTCAGAGTTGAACAGTATGTTGCTGCTTATTTGATAATAAAAGCGAAACGTCAATTGTACTTAGGTGCTCGTATATAAAGGTGTAGAGTATTTGCATTTAAATGATTTAATAAAATTGATTTAAATACGAAGTATACTTTTATGTTGTGTTTAGTAGGTTGATTTTTATATTAAGTATAAATTCAACTACTTACTAAATTTCAGTTAGTGATACATGCTTTTGTCACAAAGTTTTTCTATTTTTAATAAATTATTAACTCTGTCTCTTTAAATCAAAAGCTCTTAGAATCTAAAAAAATTGTCTTTTATTTTTAAAATATCTAAATGTTATCATTCTTTATTTAAGTGTATATATATATATATATATATATATATATATATATATATATATATATATATATATATATATATATAAAAGAGGGATCTTCCCCCTGCTTACTAACGATTATTCTCCCCTAACAAATAACAGAAATTAACAAATTATACATGCAAATAATCTGCGTAAAATGTAAGTAATAAAATTTTTATTGGAAAAGTTTATAAAAATTAACAACAAAGTACAGTGTTAAAACGTGTAACAATTTCTTGACTTTAAAGCGTCAGTGAATACAATATTTCGAATAAATTTCTTATCAATTTTACACTGAAATCGTATACCCTCTTTCGTTGTATACGGCGGGACAGCTAACGTACATGTGACTGATGTCAACCAATCAGAACAGAGACCACACGATCTCCATCAACCAATCAGAACACGAATAACATTTCCGAAAAGAATGCACGAGACTGATTTTTAATTATATACTGTCCATTTCGTCGTATAAGGCGAAGTTTAAAACCCAAATAAATTTCAAAAAAATTTTAAAAATTTCAAATTTCTTCTTATACGCCCAACATAAAAACAGAACCTTTAAAATAACACAAAGAATTTATTGTGTTTATATAAAAATTGAATTCTTTATTTAAAAAAAAAGAACTTAAACTTTGGTACATAACACAAGTTCATTAAATAATTCATTTTAAATATTTTTTTAAAAAAAATAAAATAACAGCCATAGCTTTATAGATACAAGCCGTGCACGATGTTTTAATACACAATATATTAAAACAAGGTGATTCCCCGAATTTCATTTTTGAAATTTTAAATCGATAATTGTAATTTCCCTAATTTTGATTTTGGACATAAAATTGTATTAAGGGGTTCAGCAACAAATAATTTATAATTTTAAGGGATTCCTGAGTCGACAAAGTTTGAAGATCACTGTACTGTTCTATTTATTATTATGGGAAGTTTCAATGACTTAAGTGTTTGTCAGTATAAGAGATTTCGAATAAATTTACTATAATATAACTTCTATAACAGTAAATTAATCTTAACATTGAGTTAAATGCTTTTTTAATATTTTATCATTTTATTTTATTTTCTTATTAACGGTAATTTCATATAAAATAGTTTCGTGTCTGAAATTTAGTTTGAGTTTCGGCTACTGATTTACAATATTTATTTGAAGTGCAAGTGAAATCGATTTTAGATAAATTATTACCTATAAATTAATATGTTCTCTATAATATTATTTTAATAATTTTTCACTTGTCTTCTTATTATTGTAAAAGTAATATCGAAATGTATTACTATAATTTTTCCACTAAAGCTTTAATTTCAGAAGTTTGTTTTAATATTATATCAGAATAAATTTCAGTATTTAAATAGGAACCTTTTCTTTAAGATATTGTATTTTTCAAATATATATATTTTGTGTCTGAGCAAGACTGAGTTTAAGGGAAAGTTTTCCGTATTTCGGTATATTAACTATATATATATATATATATATATATATATATATATATATATGTGTGTGTGTGTGTGTGTGTACATGCGTGTGAATGTGTAATTTTAGTTATTTACTTACAAAATCATATTTATTCGTTTAAAAGAAAACTTTATTCTAGCTGTAGGATTACGGTGCGTTCGTGCCATATCTTAAATTATAAAGATTAAATTATTAATAATAGTTAATACAAAATACCTTTCCGACAGTGTTTATACCAAGTAAAGTTTTTACCTCGAACCGTAACTGATATCTCACCAACACAGGTCAATTACACCAGCTCACATTTAAAACAGAACTTTTGTAGTGGCCTCAGACAACCAGGTCTGCTTAATCGACCCGTCTATGAATGGTCACGCAGCGTCACCGGATGTATTTGCATACCGCGTGCTATACTTTTTTTTTAGTATATTACTTTTAATAAAATATCGAACAAAAACATACCTTCAAGTAGTTTATGTACTTATAAAAAATCAATTCGTTTTTTAAATGAAATATTCACTATAGCTAATAATAGACACATTTTTAAATATTTAATAGATATTCTTTTAAATCATTATATATATATATATATATATATATATATATATATATATATATATATATATTATAATTATTTTCTAGTTCAAAATAAATTTAATTAAATTTTACTTTATAATATTAAGCACAAAAATTATATTTTTATATTGTTTTATAATAAAAAAGTTAGTTTTGTAAAAAAAAATCATAATAACATGTTGATAATGCAATTAAAAATATCTTTGGTCTATAATTAAAGTATAATTCTAAAAATGTTAACCATCATATTGAAAAAAATATATACATCAATATACACACACACACATATATATATATATATATATAATTCACATATTTTTTTATATAAAAAATAAATCAACATCATTCAAAATGTGTTCGTTTTATCATATTAAGTTTGATCTTATTAATTTGAAGATATTAATAATTTATAAGTTCAAATTGAGATTGAAGAAATAATATGAAATGAAGCTTTGTATTAAAAATCCATGTATATATATATATATATATATATATATATATATATATATAAAGTACATGAGTCAAACAGACTATATTTAAAAAAACATTTTTTGTGCATTCGAAAAAGTTATTAAATCTGGCAGCTGAAACTGAACTGAAGTTATCCAGAATTTGATTCTTATTAGAGTTTAAAAACTGCCCACAGCTAAATTATCGTCGGACCGTGTCTGTACTTATACCTACTTAACACTTTTCAACAGAACCATAAGTCTCAAACCCTTCTATAATAATTTCTGGCCATAACTATAATGTTTGATGACGACAACAAGAGAACTGCTGACCTATATATGTATCTTTGAGCACGCCTCTGCTCGTTTGGTGGCTAATATTTTAGTGTACCTTGTTGAAAGACAAAAATTATATGTTTGAACTGGCCATTACGTAGCCGACGTCATTGTGTTATACACAAACGATTAATGTTGCTCCATTCGCACGTGTTTGTTACAAGACACGTGGTTCTATACTTGGTTCACACCTACCTACCTTTTGTTGAATTTCTATTTTGATATCAAAGATGAATTGTGATTACCTGTTGCAATATAAATATGGATTATTTCTAGACATGTACATTTATTCCACTCCTCTCTCTCTCCCTCTTTATATATATATATATATATATATATATATATATATATATATATATATATATATATAATATTTATTTGTAACGTTGAATTGAGAAAGTTTAACCATGTATATATGTTGTTTTACAATTTTCATACCTAACTTCGAATACATACACATTTCTTTCAGTGAACTAAGAATAATTTATAAAATTAAAATATTTCTTATGTTAACTACTTTTCAAAAAAATATAATTGTCATATTGAAATAATATTTTAAGTTTCATTCTCGTTATTAATTATTTTGATTGAGTTTTTTAAACATTTTAGTTTATTTCTCCTTTAAGAAGGGATTTTTATAAAAAGACCTGTAGATTTGCTTTATTCACTTTGATTTTTTTTAATAGTACATGAACATAACTCTTCTGTAATACACATTTATGTTTGAAATAAGTGAAATATAAACCACTTAAAATAAGTTATAACATAGGAAGACAATTATCATATAATTTTTTATTTCACATGAAAAAATTATAGTATTTTGTTGACTATATATAGATCTGAAAACGAATTCCGTCAAGAATTTTACTAATAAAAAATAATTTCATAGGCATTTCTTCGTCTAAATGTATTTCCTAAAATAATCTAAATATGTAGTATGTGACATAAACAAATACATGAGTATTATGGATGTATAAATAAATTTAAATATATATATATATATATATATATATATATTAACTATGTCACTTTATTTTAAAATAATTGATTTAATGACATACTCAATATTGAGATTTGTTCGAATTGAAATACTATAGTATAATCAAGAATATATTTTATAATCCTTTTAAAAGATTGTAAATTGATAATCACTAGTAAATAATATTAAAACAAATCTTAAAACTATGCATTCAGAACGCAATGTCGCGATTCGAATATTATACTAAATAACTATAATATTAGTAAAGCTTTTGTTCTGGAATTACATTTTTAAAATGATAAAAACTTTTTTTTATTTGCATTCTTAATAATGGAGAAGTCGCATTACTGTTGAGCTTGTACAGTTTTTTAATACGCTTGAAGATTAGGATAAATATGTTGTAATTTTGATTAAAATTATTATTTAATGTTGATATTTTATCTTGTATTCTTTTTATTTATATATCTTTAAGATATTTTATCTTTTTCATTTTTGTTTGTATCATTTACGTTTGTATACTTGTGTTTCTTAATTTTGATTTTATTATAATTTAATATATTAGGTTAGTAGGAAAATAATTGCAGTTTTTGTTTTCTGAAACCTTACTTTAATTTTTTTCAATGAGTGTTTCATCGTTTTCATGTTAATATAATTTTAAAGAACATTCTTCGGTCTGTATTTTGGTAACATCGACTTTAGTTTTGTTATTAATTTTGTTTCAAATTGTGCTATTGAACTAAAGATGGAAAAGAAGAAATAAGAGCAATTTTTTTGGTAGGAGTTCCAAACGAGTTCCAACAAGTTCTAAAAAATGCTTTTGCTGTGAGTACTATTAAAGAACGTACGGTGCAATGGTGGTTTCAAAAATGTTGTGCTAGAGACGAAAGCCTTGAAGATGAAGAAGGTCGCGTGGATCCTTCTTCAATTTATACCGACCAACTGAAAGCGTTAGTTGAATCAGTATCATACACGACAATTCTAGAGCTTGCACAAAAGTTAGGCGTTAGTCATCCTACAATTCTGGACCACTTAAAACCACTTAAATTAAAAAATAAATATGAACTTGAAGATCATAAACCGTAATTAATTTTCTACCAATCTAATATTAATAGCTAAAATTTTTCTAGTACATTATATCACTAATAGAAGTAATTAATTGTAATAAATTCATTTTCTAAATATAGTTTTTAATTAAATAGTTAAACAAAATTTTATATATCTCATAATATTTAATATGAAACTGTAGTATTCTTAATGTAGTCAATTATAGAAATTTAAGTTCTACTTCCTTCAAAAAGAAACAAATTTGCAATCTTTACAATAAATAATATAATTTCATTATACATATATATATATATATATATATATGTTTCTTTATAAATGATATTTTCGTTTGAATTTGATTATAAATTTAATATTCAGTTTTGTTTATATTATTTTTTAATGAGAAATATTTTAAGTATTCATGAAATAAATAAATAAAAAGAATAGTATTTTTTTTCTTTAAAATTCTAAGGTACGTACATGCATACTTTATGATAATGGTTTAAAAACAGGTATGTAAAATATGTAAGTTTAACTTTTAAATTAAATTTTCGATGCATCACAATAACACTAAAGTTATATTTCGTTACGCCTTTCATTACACCGTAAACAGTGTTAATAAATTGTATATCCTTAAGACAATCTCATAGTGAGACCGCGGGAAAAAGCGTACTGTAAGAAAAACGTTATGATAAAAATATGTAAATTTCAAATGATTCACATATCGTCCTGAATAATAATATTGTTGCAGAAATAATGTAATCAAATAAATCGACAGGACATCCCGCTGGCATAATGAAGTACATTTGCCTGCCCCAAAAATAAACGACTTTTATCCAGCGTGTCATTTGTATGTCACAGAAAGCATATTTCACTTGAATTGTAACCCTTGAATAAAGGTCAGACCCGAACTAATATTGTAGGTTTTTGCGTCTAATTGCAGGTAGAGTTCAGTCATATGAACTAGTCTGATCTTGTGTATTATTTTTATAGTACAGTGAATACGTATACAACCTGTAGAAACAGGTAAACGTTTTAAAGATATGTAGATACACATTAATGTTTATAAAATGCATGGAGGGTTGATTAAATATTTGGGTTTACGAAGATATAGTCTTGAGTACATATATGCATGTTCTGTTGATGTAAGCTTATCTATATATTTTAAATATTATTTACTTTTACATATTTTTTTCATACGAATTGAAAAAATACTATATACATATGCATGTACATATATATATATATATATATATATATATATATATTAAAAATATATCTACCTTAGAATATTAAATGAATAGATTTTTAATACTAATTTATATTGAAATTTCATTTCAATCCTTAATTAAATTCAAATATTGTGATTCTACAAATTGAAAATTTAGATAATTTGAATAAGTACATATAATAAATACGTAAATGTTATTTTATTTTTCATAAATTATTATTTTCAAATATAATACGGTATGTATTTATATATTAATGCTATCTTAAACTAGTATTTTAAATAATTAAATAAAAAAAATACAATATTCCAATAATTACTTAACTTATCATTTAATAAAATTTAGGAATTTTAAATTTGCAGTCCAAAATACGATTTACAAAGGAATATATATATATATATATATATATATATATATATATATATATATTAAAAATACCACTACCTTAGAATATGAAATGAATAGACTTTTAATACTAATTTATATTAAAATTTCATTTCAATCCTTAATTAAATTTAAATTTTGTGATTCTATAAATTGAAAATTTAGATAATTTGAATATGTAATATATAATATGTACGTAATTGGTATTTATTTTTCATAAATTATTATTTTCAAATATAATACGGTATGTATTTATATATTAGTGCTACATTTGAAACTAGTATTTTAAGTAATTAAATAAAAAAAAATTAAAAATGCA
>CM068320.1:20354811-20364811 GCA_034766995.1 Acanthacorydalis orientalis | reverse complement strand
CTTGTAAGAGTATAATTATTTTTTTTTTTGTTAAATTAGTATGATCACTCATTAATTGTTATCTTAGGTTAAGATGATTAAAATCAAGAAGAGAAATAAAAAACATAAATAATGATCACAAATTAATATACTAGACATGAAACATTAAATTTATTATGAGAAATTGAAACAAGTAAATTTTATGGAAATATATATTATTTCATTCAAAAATTCTACGTCGTAAACGCACTTCTTGTGAACTTATGAAAATATAACTATTAGTTTCGTAGGAAAATAATTGCGGGTTTTGTTTTCTGAATTCTAACCTTATTTTTTCAATAAAAGTGTCATTTAATCGTCTTCATGTTAATCTCATTTTAAAGTACATTTTTCGGTCTGTATTTTGCTAATATTGACTTTGGTTTTATTATTAATTATGCTGTAAATTGGGCTTTTGAATTAAAGATGGAAAAGAAGCAAATAAGAGCAATTTTTTGTATAAGTTCCAAACGGGTGGTAAAGCAGCAGGAACTGCTCGTAAACTTAATGATCCTATTGGTACCCAAAAATTTCGTCGTTCGAAAAATTTCGTACTGGGTACGAGAACCTTGAATATGCAGAAGATCACGGGCATCCTTCTTCAGTTCATAATGACCAACTGAAGGCGTTAATTGAAGCAAAACCACACACAACAATTCGAAAGCTTTCACAATTAGGCGTTAGTCTTCCAACAGTTCTGAACCACTTAAAAACAATTTAAATTTGAAAACGTCTATGAATTTGAAGATCATAAACTGCAATTATTTTTCTACTAACATAATACTGTCTTAATACAACTATTTTCATGCTAAAGACATTTTTATTAGTTTGGAAGAATGTCGAATGCCTGAAATCAATAAACAACTAACATTTCTAAATATAACATTATTTTGGATTTGCTTATTTTTTAAAAATATATAAATTATTGAATTTTTTCATTTTTACTAAATACAAAATTAATTTTTTGAATGTTTCTCTTTCATTTTTTGTATGTTTATATTTATATAAAAAGAGAAGCACACATGTATTTTTTCTACTTAAATTTAATTAAATTTATTGAATTTTTCAAGTATATTTTTTTCCTGAAATACATTATAATCAAAAAAATCATTCTGCTTTGATATATATATATATATATATATATATATATATATATATATATATATATATATATACATATATTTAATAAAGAAAAAATCATGTTCAGTTTATTTCCTATACAAACATTATTTTAGAATTTTTTTGACTAAAGACAAACCCAAATCATTCAATAATTAAATTTTTTTTTTCTTTAAAAGGTCACATTCGTCGTGAAAGTATTTAAGACCACTGTCCATTAGATATGATAACGATTACATATTACAATAATCTCATAGATACGTTTGTTATACATTTTACATTATATTTCAATGAAAGACATTCTAATGGATTAGATTTTACAAATCATACTTTTAAATTATTTACTTAATGACTACTTCTGACTTCAATCAATTAACCATTCACTTCCACTTAATATATTTAGTATGTGTATAATTTTTAATAAAATTTTCTTATTTAGAGCCCACTTGCAAAATAAAATTTATTTCTTCAGAATATTCAGTACTTTAGTTATCTCTCTCTCTCTCTCTCTATATATATATATATATATATATATATATATAATATGAACAAGTATAATTAATGAACATTTAAATTAATATAAAAATTTACTAAAATTCAGCTAAACGAGAGAATCTATAAAATAATAACACTTGACATTCATTAATATATTGAAAGTCAATTGATTTTCCATCTACTAGAATTTATGTAACGTAACTGGTGCTTAATTTCAAGTACATTAATTTTGTTTATGAACAATTAACAACTTATGTCTCAGATCAAACATAAGTGTTTACAATATTGATAAAAAATATAAAATATACTAATAACAAAAGTGCGAGAGAATACCTTAATAAAAAAGTATCTTTGGGTATGTGGTTACAAATTACATAATGTAAGACAGATGTTTTCTCGACAGGGTGCCAAAAATGATATGATAAAGAATGTGAATATAGTAGATTGATCAATAATTAATCAAGTATATTATGTTAATATATGCCTATGATTTTTTTACTTTATATTTATATTTAAGAAATAAAAACTATATATATATATATATATATATATATATATATATATATATATATATATATATATATATATACTAGAATTATGGTTCTATTTATTTAAAAAAAATATTTTGGCATCTAGATTTCATTTCTATGGATATTTTCAATTTTTTCAGTAACATTTTAAGTGCTTTTCCAATAAATCTTCTACTTACAGCTCTTTATATCAAATCGATTAACTTTGATGAATGAAAGTTATGATGAATAAACTAAATATATTCTTTTTATTTTGTATTTTTCAATTTAGAGTTCAAGCTTGGTAAATAAAGAGACAAAGGATTGAAATATTTTTCTACATCAAAAACTCTTATTAAAAAGGTGAATGTGATAGAAATTTGCTAAGAAAGAGGATGTACGACAGATTTTGTTTTTAATTCGAACACATTGAATTGATTTTATCAGATTATTATCATGTTTTTGAACTAACTTTAATTTACAGTTGGAATAGATCATATGAATGACATATTATGAGTTCAAAAATTAATCATTGTTTTAATTTGTGGTCTTGCATTCTTTTAAAATTATATACGAATAATCACAAACATTTTTTATTCGTTCGAGATTATGTTTAGTTGTAACGCGAATGTTTCAGAATTAATTTATTTTACGAAACATACAGACACATTCATGCATACCGAATGTAAGTCAGAAAAACAGAATGAATACGACTAGATATTTATTAATAACATTATTGGATCATTAGTAATACACCGTGTTGTAAATATACTAATAATAACATTATCATAGCTTATATATGTAGTTAATTCTGTACATTTATTTCTAGATTCCGGTCTTACTATTGAAATATATTCAATGAGTCACATTTAGTAATAAAACATTCATGAAACGAATATTTTATTTCACTTACTGATACTGAAACGAGGATATAAATTAAGCGACATGATCTTATCTCGAGCAACAATAATATAGAAGTAACTTATTGGACACGTATATTTTATATTAACATGTGCAAAATAACGTGTTTCCTATACTCTTTCATAAAAAAAGTGTATCTCCTGTAGGCGATCATAAACATTCGTGAACTAGTTTCAGTGAGTACCTTCAATTACAAAATAAAGAAAAACGCATACGTGTTCGAATGTGTGCGTGTATAGTTCGCAACAATATCGATACTTTAACAAATAATTATTATCAAAATTCGATTAAACTCGTATCAAGATCACATGTACAAATATATTAATGAATGCATTTCTGTCAACTTTGCCAACTGAGTCATAATGTATTGAGTAATATTTACGTTAGGACTGTATTGTTTTATATCTTGCATAATTTTATTATTAGTTGGTAGCTCGGATGGAGTACTGCCGAATGAAATATAAGAGATTTGAACCAGATTTGAGCAGACAGGCAGATTTGTAAAGAATAATATGTGAGTAAAATAACAATAGATTTGTATTTATTGTGTGATACGATTTCTCAATTGAAATAATGTAGATTACAGTAGAAGATAGTTGATTAATTATTACTATTAAGA
This sequence comes from Acanthacorydalis orientalis, assembly GCA_034766995.1. NCBI lineage: Eukaryota > Metazoa > Arthropoda > Insecta > Megaloptera > Corydalidae > Acanthacorydalis > Acanthacorydalis orientalis. The sequence goes on along the minus strand of CM068320.1, from coordinate 20,361,130 downwards.
TATTAAATAATAGACCGGTAAAGTACAAGAGAAAATTCAGATCACCATTCGAGTGACCATTGCTGTGTATAATGCAATAGTATATATTTTATGTTTTTATTGTAGTGATGTCATTTTTAACATAGGGAAAATATAGAGCGAACTTGAAACGGTTTAGTAAGTGACATATTTCAAAGAAGTCAATTAATATTTTCGACATTACGAAATGAGATATGACAGTAACATTAATTCATTTTAATATAACTGCAATGATTATTTTACATTGAGTACAATTTTAAAACCTTTTCAAATCTAAAAGGTAAATTTATTTGAAACTAATTTTATTTAAGAACATTATTTTTAAATTATAAAAATTAATTTAATTATATTAATTTTGTGCACCAAATAGGTGTATATTTTTCAGCAAATAAAAGAAATATTAAATTTCACTTATCTATCTACTTATCTATCTCTTTCCTCCTCTCTCTCTCTCTCTCTCTATATATATATATATATATATAGCGAAAGAGAGAACATTTACTAAAAAAAGAAAGAACAACTATTGAAAAGTTGTAAAAAGATACATACTGTTCTACAACGTACTGACTTGAATTTGAAAAAGAGTTTCATCTAGTAGTAGGTCATCAGACTAGTAATAATTATATATATATATATATATATATATACTTAGTAATATTAATTATTATCCATTACATCAAAATCAACTAATTAAAAAATCTGTTAAGAATACTTTATGAAAAACTAGTATAGAACTGAAAAATAATGAAAAACAGTTGGAATTCCAGAAAAATATATCCACCACGGATGCCTTATTTACTATTCGATAATTCTGTGAAAAGTCAATAGAATACCATTCATCAGCCTTCATGTGCTTTGTAGATCTATTCAAGGCCTTTAATCGCGTGCGTCTTAAAGATGTTCTGAAAATTTTCGAAGAAAAGAAAGTATCAAGATCATTAATTAACCTGATACAATATATATATATATATATATATATATATATATATATATATATATCATGGTATAACAACAAGCATAAAAGTGGGCGATACAACAACGGTAGAAATCTAAAAAAATGGAATATGCCAAGGAGACTCACTCTGTCCTATGCTGTTCAACACTATCATGGACAAAATCATTGAGAGATTAAAACATGAAAGCAGCTATAAAACGGAGCTTAAGAAAGTAAACATCATATGCTATGCCGATGATGCAGTTCTAATTGCAAGTAACGAAGGTAATCTCAAAAAGACTTTTATTCCAGTTCATAACAACTGCAAAAATATTTAGCACGGAATTATCTAAGGAGAAAACAAACTGCCTAATAGTATCAAAAGAACCTCTAAGATATAAGCTAGAAATTGAAGGCAACGTTATTGAACAAGTGATGGTATACAATTATCTGGTTTTCGACATCTCCAGCCCAAGAGACATAAACAAAGAAGTACATGAGCAATCGAACAAGGGTTCCGTGGTATCAGGCTGCTTACAAGGTTTCATCTGGTGGAATAAATATATGTCTATAGAGCATAAAGTTAGGATTTACATAAGTACAGTAAGATCAATATTAACTTGTGCAAGTGAAATTGGAGCTGAGACAAGTAAAACTACGGAAAGACTAATAACAACGGAGATAAGGACGCTAAGATCGATTACAGGAAAAATTTTCTACGACAGAATACCTAGTCGAGAAGTTACGAACATATGCAATGTGCAAGACATAATAAAAATCAGTAAGACCAGAAGGAAGGAGTGGAAAGTCGATCGCATGAACTAAGATCGACTGCTAAAAATCATGAGAGATGGAATACCTCAAAGAAAAAGACTCCCAGGAAGACCTACAAATCGGTGGACCGACAGCTGGGCCTCTTCATTAGTAGAGTCGCCACCACAATGAGACCATACTAATAAAAAAAAAACTGGTGTGTGTGCTAATAACACACGATAGAAGTGAAACTTCAGTGCAGTATCTCTCCTCTCTTTCTTGCACTCATGCAGTTATATTCTTTCCATCTCTTTCTTTCGCGGCTATGTTCATGGTAACGTTTTTCGTGTCAGGCCATATGATTTCACTCCTCGCTAATGCGCCCATAGAAGTTTCACTTCAAAAACAAACTAAGTCTACTTACGAGGAGGAAGAAAAGAAAAACCAATATAATTTATTATAATTTGTGAAAAATACAAATTATCGCTTGTTAAAAACGAAATACAGTAATAAATTACAAAATAATGTACTTTAAAATTCAGTCACTATGAACAATCTAAGAACCACTCTTTATAATATTGAATAATGAAGCTTCATTTTTTTATTCAAAGGATTATTTGACATTTTAACGTACAGCGAAAAGAAATTATTAGCTTTAAGAATGTTCAATAAGAACAATGATACATTTTTATTTTATTTACATTATACATTTATGAATAATTTAATAATATTTAAATTAAATTATTTTGGAATTAAAAAAAACGTTTGAATTCAGTCATTAAAATTGGTATTATGTGAGTATTAATTTTTATTTTTATTAAATTTATGTAAATTGTGTAGATACTTTTTATATCCGAACACTACATAAATAGACACAATTTTTTTAAAAAAATATTTTGTTGATCACCAGCTCATTCTGATACTGGCTGAATTCACTTTCAGAAATGAATTATTTTTCCCATACAAATACAAAAAAAACATCTAGTCGAAAATATTTAATAAATTATTATTGATCAATTTTAATTATTGCTTATGCATTGATGGTAATTCCATCATCTTCAGAGCTCCAATATACAGAAAAATATTTTTTCCCAATTAAATATCTGAGAATCATGGCATCGATATTGTAATTCACATAAGTAACAATCAATAATAATTAGGCAATGAAAAAAGATTATATTCTTTTCCGATTCATTATTTTTAATAATATAGAGTGTGATTACGCTAGGCGCGTGTGTATGCAATATCTTGAAACATTTGTTATTGTTTGAACACCATGGCATGTGGATCCAATGATATGCAATTCAAAAAGGACAATGATTTTCGACTTACATCTGAAGATTTAAAAGAATTCTTAACCATATTATATTTATCTGGGTATAATACAGTACCAAGTAAGTCGCCAGTTTTTTTGAAACTGTTTCTCCAGCATTCCAACTTCTAAGCTTACCTAAATCTCCGTATTTAACTCAGATCTTCCTTTCAAAACCGGCTTAAAAGCCCAAGCTTAGACCCTGGACCGAATATCTGTACCAAATCAGTGTACTAATACACTGCATTTTTGTTTATTTAGATCAATAAAATTATTTTTGATTTTGATTTTATACCAAGTAAGCGATCGTACTGGAAAATATCAGTAAATTTGAGAAACGATCCAATTATCAATGCCATGAGAAGAGATCGTTTTCTAGAAAATAGTAGGTATATTCATACAAACCGAACAGATAAAATATAGGTATTGAAGCCATTGATTACATTACTTTAAAATTATTTCATGTATGTATTTCAACCAGAAGAACGTTTAGATTTTGACAAGTGCATGATTTTGGACGACATAATAATTTATTAAACACTTTCGGTAAGAAAAAAGTTTATGGTTTGTAGAGGAAAAAAGAATTCATTTGTGAAAATCTATTGTTGATTCTAATTGTAATATCACATTAAATAGTTGTATCAATGTATTTTTTTATATAACAGATCTCCTTGTAAATTTTTTTTATCTTTATTTCATATATGAAATTAGTTAGTAATCATATTGTTTTAAATGAAACAAAGATATATAAAAGTAGCTATAAAAAATATGGATATAAGATATAGTCAAACAATATGTGTACATATGAATGATTGTGTATATTTTGAAATACATGTATAAAGTTGAGTTTAAGAAAATATACCGAAGGGTCTGCAATATATGTCAATTAAACGAATGAACATGTATTAAAATCAAACAGCATAAAATATCGAAAATACAATCTCTGATTTACAAGAACAAATAAGTTGTATTATCGTAAACGATAATAAATAAAACGCTTGGAAATACTGAACACGTGTATGTGTAAGAATCATATATCACGGTGAAAATATGACGCAGTCGAATAATTGTACCAAATGAAGTAATAATGTTCAGTCTAAATTATAATATGAATATGAAAAGCAGAGCAGTGGTGGCCGGTGGTTTAGTCAGTGGTTTCAGTTGATTTGAGCGGTCGAGTGAGAAATGGCGTTGTGTAATTCCGGTCACCCCCGCACTCGGCGCGACACGCCTGCCGATTGTCAAACAATTATTGCGAATTACATTTACTTTTTTCTATACACGCGCAGCTTAAAAACAATACCGAGGCTTTTGTGGAGTGCGGCGATCACGCCACAACACAGACAGAGACATGCCCCAATCAGGTTTACAGGTTTTCTAATACAATAAATAACGTGTGTGTAATACGAGTACATTACTGTAATATCGTTCCGTAAACTGTACCTAATCTGTCTGGAAATTTTCAGTTTTGTTTTATTAATTTTTTGATCCAGTTTCCACATCATATTGTTTAAACATGTATAATTGTTTTATTACATGTATTCCGATACGCGATTCATATCGCAACCGTTATTTTTTTTTAATTGATATGAACGTTTTTTTTATTATTTTCGCAAACTGTTGCAAAATGTTTAGCGTAAACTTATAATTTTCTACACTGAATTTAGGACTATACTGCACACTTTAATCGCGAATAATAATTATAAATAAATCGGATCAGAATATCAGAATCGAATGTAGTAAATTAATTTTCTAAACGAGACAATGAATCACATTCAAATTTCAATCTTAAATTATAATGACAGGTTGGTAGGAAAATAATTGCGGTTTACGACCTTCAAATTCATTTACATTTTTCCATTTGTGGTTCAGAACTGTTCGATGACTAACGTCTAACTTTTGTGCAAGCTTTCGAATTGTTGTGTGTCGTTCTGATTCAACTAATGCCTTCAGTTGGTCATTATGAACTAAGGAAGGACGCCCGTGATCTTCTGCATCTTAAAAGTTTTCGTCCCTAGCATGAATTTTGTGGAACCACCATTGCACCGTACGTTCCTTAACAGTACCCATATCAATAGCATCATTTAGTACCATCATAATTTGACTCTAATCTTTCCTTGAATGGATTATTGTGGTAGTATCTTGCAAATCCATTTTTGTAAAAAATATAGATTTTAAATTAGTTTACATCATTTTTTAATGAAAGTATACACACTTTTGATAATTATCGAAAAATAAAACATATATATATATATATATATATATATATATGTGTGTGTATATATACATATGAATATATATATATATATATATTAAAATAATTAATAATATAAATGAAATAACATTCAAATTTTATAACAAGATAAATGAAGAGATTTTTTTTAAAATAATTAAACATTTAAGAATATCATTATGATAATTGAATATAAATTAAAAGTAACCCATTTTACCAAAATTGAATTAAAATAATATATAATAATATTCATATATATATATATATATATATATTATGTATTTATATATATATATATATGTATATATGTATATATGTATATATGTATATATGTATATATATATATATATATATATATATATATATATATATATATATATATATATATATATATATATGATACATATTAGGTTCGCAGAAAAATAAATATCGTTCATGACCTTCAAATCCATATATATTTTATTCATAAGTTTACGAGCAGTTTCTGCTGCTTTAACATCCGTTTGGAACTCACAAAAATTGCTCTTATTTGCTTCTTTTCGATCTTTAATTAATAATTAAAAATTAATAATAAAACCAAAGTCGATGTTACCAAAATACAGACCGAAAAATGCACTTTCAAATGATTTTTATATGAATACGATGAAATGACATTTTCATTGAAAAAAATTAAGGTTAGAATTCTGAAAACAAAATCCGCAATTCATTTCCTACCAATCTTTTTTATTGAAATAACTTCTTATTGTAGAAGTTAACGATAAGAAATTATTAGTGATAATTCTTTAAAAAAATATATAATTATTTGAAATAATTGGACAATATTTGAAAATTAAGAATTGATGTTTTCTCTACTTGTTTGACTCGTTTCAAAAAAATAATATTTTTGTTTATTTAGAATTATCCTGCAAATTAATTTACTCCATTTTCAAATAATAATCATTAACAATAGAAATAAATCTATTTTATATAACTTGCAAACAAGAAAACATTTAATATTCATTTTTTAAATTATAGCAGTAGTAAAAAATGCATATTTATGTCAGAGACATTTTTATCAAATAATGTTTGA
>CM068320.1:20309811-20349811 GCA_034766995.1 Acanthacorydalis orientalis | reverse complement strand
TTAATAAATTTTCATTAATAATATAAAATTAACCAAATTTTTAAAAGCATGAGGAATTAACAAGTAAATATTTTTTATCTTTAAAATAATTTATTGTGTAACATATATAGACTGATTCAACTTAGGCTTCCTCACGAAAGTATTAAAAATAAACGCGAAAATAAAAAAAAATTATCCCCTATACACATTTAGTATTCTAGTTCAATTGTATTTTAGTATTGAATTGAATTAAAATACTAAATAAAAAATAACATAACTTTTCTTAACCCCGGCGCCTCTTTTCAACACTTCCATGTAGGAGCCTAAATTGAATCACCCTATATTTACTTTGTATTTATTCATTAGTTATTTTCTACTGCACATTTTTTTTTAATGAACTTACATTTTCTATAAATGTCTTCAGTAATTTTACACCATTTTTCTAATTATGGATTAAAATATCTTATTGTATTTCGAATCTTTTGATTCAATTGATTCCAAACTAGCATAAAAATTAAATTCTGAAAACAGAAAGATGAATGAATACCTTTAAGAAAATTGTAAAAAAGATACATTTTGATAAAATTTGTTCTTTTTTATATTTATCATTGCATGACCTTATTTTTTAATCCCATTTTGATTGATATTTGTTGCTATTATTTTTTATTTTTTAAATAATGTTATTTATTGAAATTCATTTTAATGAAATGTATATTTATTATAATTTCTCTCTCTCTTTATATATATATATATATATATATATATATATATATATATATATTAAGCTTAGGATTTAGACAAGAGCAACATGAGCCACTGCAGAGTGGAACATTTTGATGTGCGACAAATTTTTAAAGCTGGAAATTTATTTACAATCATAATTTCGATTTACAGGTAGCTCAAATGTGCAATGAAAAATTAAATCTAAAAATTTTTATAGTTCAAATTTTGTTTTCGAAATTTATGACAGAACTTTTAAGCATTTTTTTAAAAAATTAAATGAATGGAAAATTATACAAATTTCTTAGTGATCATTAAATTTATTTCTATTCAAATCATCTCAAAATTACCAACAGTCACGGATTTCTTTAAATTCATTTGAACATTGTTGGGAGGGGGGTATTTGATTCGTGGCCTAATGGCGGTACCTAGAGTAAAACCGGCTCTGTATATATATATATATATATATATATATATATGTCTAGGAGATATAGAGAAAAATACGATTTCAATTTTAAAATAAAAATATAAATGCACACTACTTTCCTTTTAATAGTAGGAGAGTTTTTCATTATAATTACTTTATGGAAGTATAATTATGCTATGAATTTTTTATAAATACTAAAAATTCTTTAATAAAAAAAATATTTGACTTTTTTCTAGAAGTCTTAATATATTATTTTTTTTACAATAAATATTCACATTAACTACAATATTCTAATTATATTCTAACATAAATTACAAACATTCATGATTTTTATTTGATTTAAATTGAAGTTTGTAGTCAGATAAAACTTAGGTTGTTGTATAAAATATAATTAGCTTTATATTTCAACATGTCTTTTTCCTGACACCTACAACAGACGTAACAACTTTTATTTAGACTTGAACGACTAATTTTAGCTACAAGATATATTTAAAGAAACAATTGATCATTAAACATAAATAGATCATTTTATGTTTGTTTTGTCTGACTGCATTGTACGCTTAGTCAACAAAATAAATTTAAATTTCTACATAACTTATCATTTTAAAGTTGCTAAAATAAATATCGACCTTAAATTAAACGTTTTTCTGTTACATTTATATCTGGTATTTACTTTTTGAGTCATGTCAAAGTTGTTTATCATATTTTAGATATGTATATATATATATATATATATCAATCGTCGTTACATTTAAAATCGATTAATAAATACTGACATACAAATGCACACAAACACACACACATATATATATATATATATATATACATATATATATATATATATATATATATATATACATAAATATATATATATATATATATATATATATATATATATATCAGTTTCATCCCTTAATGATTCACTAGTAGATAATAATTATTAACTAGTTGATAATTTTTCAAAATTAAATGATCTGTTATTTCTTTTCCCACTCATATTTATTGTATTTCCAACTAACACTATTCTATTCATTCATGGACTTTACTCTGGCTCATTCTATATTCATATATATGTATATATATATATATATATATATATATATATATGTATATATGTATATATATATATATATATATATATATATATATATACACTTTTAAAAAGAAAATTACAGATAATTAAAATTAAATACAATCCAATAAACTAAACTATCAGTCAGTTATGATATAACTTAAACATTATAGAACGTTGTTTTTTTTAAAAGAAATCTTTTAAAGATAATATGTGACTTAAATTCGAATATATTTTGAGATGTAAGCTAAATAACTATCAAATAACTAATAAGATACTTATGATATACGAATATATTTTTGAAATGTATAAAATGCTATTAAATAATAATTATTTACAAGATACATAAAAAACAATTAGCAATAATTAAATAAAAAACCTTTGTCTATTTTCGAATGACATGTACGTTGAAGAATTTTTGATTCGTCGATTTTTGAATAGTCAATTTTATCCGTAATTGTATTAAATAATAGACAAGAAATTAAAAATACTAGCTGACAATAAATGTTTATATTTATATGAACAAGCGTTTTTTTTATTAAAATCGGAATAAAAAATTTTAATTATTACACATCAATGTACATTAAAAGCTATTTATATACAGGACAATATAATAATATCTATAATATATAATTAGTTAAAAATTATGTAAAAGAATTAAATAGTTGTAATTATTTATTTGAATAAATAATGTGACAACATACAATTAGGTATAAACCCATATAATATTATATATATATATATATATATATATATATATAAATTGATGATAATAACAGTGTCATAAAATTTTTTGCGAAAACCATAGTTTTTTTTAAAGATATAACTTGAGTTTTATCAAATAAATTCATTTTCGAGACGTAAATAAGAAAATAAATAAAAAATAGAAGATAAAAATAATGTTCATTTAAGTACAAATATATATTTCAAGTTCGTTCTTACATCAAAGTTATTTTGTTGGAAATATAATTATTACATAACATCAATTCTTCTTTAATTGATAATATCAAACAGGTGCATCACATTTTATAAATATACTTATATTGGCGCCAAATTTTGCAACGAAAATAATACCTGGATCTCTTCACTTATTTCATGTTTTCAGTGCAAAATTTGTACAAAAACGACCGCACGAACCAAAACAGCGAAAATATCGCCGGATAAAACATAAAAGCTGCGACAATAGAGTTTTGATTTTACGTACTCAATGGACACCATACAGCACCAGTCTTAAACCTCAGTAGTACCAGTAGCACACCTGCCCGTAGAGCCCCGGTCCTGAATCCCTAAACGGGGATGCGACCTCATTGTTTGATCGGTGTTTGACCGACGACCCGTTTAAATTTATCAGCTGCTTCTCCATTCTTTTTTTCAATATTTAAAATTTAACTGAAATTGAAACTCTGTCTGCTATGTTAAAAGTAGTGGAATAAAAACAATATATATATATATATATATAATTATAGAAATATTGGTAGTTATTTGTCATGTTATCAAATAATTTAGTGTCAATCTTTCTATAGCTCAAAAAAAAAAAACAAAATAAACTCATATTTTCTCAATTTTTAAATGTAATTAACTTATTCGTTTTCTAGTTTCAATTATCGTTAAGAAAATCTAATTTCAACAATTTCGAAACCTTAATGCAAATGTATGTTAATAATATATCTTAATGATTACTTTTAATAAATTGATAAATGAAATTCACAAAAAATTAGATAATTTGTAATAATGCTTCAATAATAATTTTATAATAAAAAAGATATAATCTTTGATATTTGATGTAATAAAATATCACTGTTTTTAAAATTTAATATAGCTTTTTTCAAAGGGTTTACTCATTCTTCTTATTATGCATACTGGTGATAGTTTTCTATATAAATTAATTGACAACAAATCTTTAAATATATATTTAACGGGTTTAAAAGGTCTTAAAATGAGAATTACATTCATAATTGAAATAATAATTTGTAACTATTTTTTCATTATTCACTCTCTCTCTCCCTTTCTCTGTCTGTACATATATATATATATATATATATATATATATATATATGTATGTGTGTGTGTGAGAGAGAGAGAATGTGTGTGTGTATGTGTGTTTTATATATATATATTCTAAAAAAATATAAATATTTTATAACATGCACTACTTAAAAAAATTGTAAATAAACTATGTAAACATTAAGAATTTATAAATCTATCATCCATAAACTTTACCATATAACACGTATTAGAAATTTTTATTTGACCTTAGATCAGCTGTTCGCTTTCTAAGAAACTCAATTCAAAAGAATTATTCAAGCACTAGTCTTTGAAATCTTCGGCACAAGTGTCTTTGGCATCAAGCCTGAATTCTTAGCCTCTCGCACATGCCACACATATATTCTTTACGAACGTTAGTTTTCAGGTAACTTATTATATTTACTAAAAATGATGAATGGGAGACCTTTGTGTAATATATATTATCGAACATTTTTTTTTATCAGCTAGTCAAATATCAATCGAATATATAGGCATATCGTTTGTAATCACATGATCACAATATTCTAAATTAGTATTTTTGTGTTCAAGAATATTTATTAAGGAATATAATTTTATACAACTATACAATCAGAGATAAACCCATATAATATATATATATATATATATATATATATATATATATATATATATATATATATATAAATTGATGATAATAACAGTGTCATACATTTTTTTGCGAAAACCATAGTTTTTTTTAAAGATATAACTACAGTTTAATCAAATAAATTATAATAAATAAATAAATAAATAAATTTTCGAGACGTAAATAAGAAAATAAATAAAAAAGATTATGAAATAAATAAAAAATAGAAGATTTTTCTTTAATACCATATTTGTTTTGAAATGAAACACGCTATATCATTTTTCTATAGTTACGTTTGAATTATTTCACACAATATTTAGATTATTGTGCTGAAGTTGAGATTTATCATTTTTTAAGGTACTTATATAATTATGTTGGTGCAAAAATAATTGCGTTTTTTACGTATCAAGCATATGGATGGATATATCAGTTAAAAATTATATTTATTAATCAAAATAAAGACCATTGGCCTGCACGCATTTCTTCCAATGTGAAACAAGTTTATTTATCACTACAATTCTGGAGTTCTGGAATTAATAAATTTATCAAAAACACTTTGAGTTGATGCTTGATCTTTAAAAACCTTCTCTAGTAGGAAATTACACAAATATTTTTTTTAAAAAAATGATAATCTGTCGCAGACAGGTCTGGAGAATAAGGTGGGTGAGGTAAGGTTTCATAATCCAGTTCATTTAATTTTTTTAAAGTCATTTGTGAGACTTGTGATCGAGCGTTTTCATGAAGAAGGATTGCTTCTCTTTGATTAACTAATCCTGGCCATAAACGATGTAACTTCTCATACATTATTTTCAATTTCCTGACAATATTTTTCTGCTGTTATTGTTTCGCCAGGATTTAAGAAGTTTAGTGAATGATACCACTTTCCGACCACCAAACATTATCTTTTTTTCACGAAGCTTCTGTTTAGGAAACTGTTTTGGTACTTCTACTCGGTCTAGCCATTGTGACGAACATTTCCGATCGTTGTAGAGAATCGAGTTTTCATCGTATGTGACAATGCGATCGAGAATTGGGATCATTTTTGTTACACAAAAGAAGCGCAAAGCAGAATTCATATCGCTGAATTGTTTGATGTTCGTTGAGTTCATTTATTGTTCGGCAGCCATTCATTGAGATTTTTTGTTTTTCCAATTAGACTCAAATGTCGAACAACTGTTGAATGATCACAATTGAATACTTATGACACCTCTCGAATTGTTTTAGGTGAGTCCGTTTCAATATTGGTTCTTAAATCATTATTGTCTGTAGCGGAAGGACGTCCTCCTCACTATCAAGGCTTCCGTTTCCATTACGAAATTTTTGGAACCAGTGTTTAGCTGTACGTTCTCTACTTAACTTATTGCCAAAAACAAATTTGATATTTCGAGCAGTTTCTGCTGCTTTACGTCCTAATTTAAACTCGCACAAAAATCGTGCGAATTTGATTTTTTCCATGGCTAATTCAAGAGGTTATATCCAAAAATACTAAAGAATGAAAACAATAGATATAAGATGAAATCCGTAGTACTAATTTCATTGTTTACAATGATGTATCACATGACTATAACCAAAGATAACGGTAACTAGAAAAATCGGCATCAAACTTAAAATGATAAAAACCGCAATTATTTTTGCACCAACCTAATATATATATACACACATCCGTATGTAAATATGTATTCAAAAGCGTGTTTATGAGTAAAAATTAATTGTCTATGTATTAACTTAATACTCATAACGGTCATACGTTAATATAAAACATGACGCGTGGCACAAGCTGCGATTTCTAACGAACCCTCTGACCTCTCAATAGCATATTTGCACATACACATCTTTCAGTCAGCGTTTAGTAAAATCAACCTTATTGTCAAAATGCAATAGGTGGATGTATTCTGATGTCGAATGCTCTCAGACAGAAGAACATGTGCATTACCTTTATACTAGCAAATGTGTATTATTATATGCCACAGCTGCCTGAACATTTTGCCATCAATTAAAAGATCTATTTTGTGTGCCAAATATATAATACAAATCATAATCATAACGATTTATAATAAATATTACACTCTTGTAGAAACAAAGAGACATTTAAATGTTTAATAATGTTTATTTTTATCAACAGTCAAAATGTATTTTCAATTCCACATACTTTAAATATATTTCCTTCCAATACTTTTTTAGGTAAATATTTTTTAAATATTTCAAAAAATAATAAGATATTTTTATTAAATTCTATTAGTTAATAAAAAATATAAACTACAGCAGATAGTTTTTTAAATAATTAGCTAACCAATAACGATGCTCAAAAACATTATAAAACATAAAATAAAAAATATAAAACCAATTGAATAACATTTAGAATATAATAAATACATTATTATTAAAAATATTCAGATGAACACTATGTAAAATATAGAATTTAAAATCGAAAAAAAAATACAAAATAACTTTTTATTCAAATCATCATACAAACTCAAAACTGTGTTAGATACATTACTTAATAATAACGTTCGTAATATTTTATGTTTAATAATAACCAGGGGGCTCTGCCCTCTACTCGTTTAATTCGTATCGCATATATTCGTTCAATATCGTAATATATATATATATATATATATATATATATATATATATATATGTATATATTAGTATGTATATATAATCATTCTCGCAGTTATACTGCTACGTAGTTGTTTTATAAAGTCGCACATTTCATGGTAGTTGCTATGATGCAAATATCATAACTTTTCGTGAAAATTTCGTGTAACTTCGGGTGTCATCGTTAATAATAATTTAATACAAAATCTCTACATGTTTTTCACAAATGTTTGTTCATTTTTATGTTATTTTTTTAAAATTCTACAGAATATTTTTTTATATATAGATAAGAACTTAAATTTTATTCTTTTTCACTTTTTGATCTACAAACTATAGACTTAGATTTAGTTTAATGTTTCAAATATATACTTCGTATTTACTGATTTAATTAGTGTATTTTTCTTGCACTGAATATTAAATACGTTTATAATATTTCAAATATAATTGTTTAAAATTTCATATTTGTTTAATTTTTATATCATAACTTTAATGACAAATTAAAACACAATAACATTTACAAATGCGTGAACTTCAAAAAACACCCAAAATATTTTCTTAATGAAAATGTTTACTGAGCATTTCCATAATCTGAATTTTAAGTATTTATTTACTATTACGTCTAGAATATAAGTTTAGTAGCTACTTTTTGAAATAATATTTTATAATAGACATATTAAAAGCATTGAAATCAACAGACCAAATTGGCTAGAAAAAATATCTATATATTTAAATCTTTTTTTGAAAACAATTTATGATTTTTCTGCGAGGCTGAATATAGAGTTATTTTATTTCCCTACACAATAATAACAGTTTTGACAAATACACTTGATTATAATGTAATTAGATATATTAACTATTTTTTTGTACTGTTATTTTGCGTTAGGGTATTTTTTAATATATGTATATATATATATATATATTAGTTGAAACAAAATGTTGTAATGTTCCAAAGAACATTACTTTGACTGAGAGCCTAAAAAAAGGTAAACTACTTATGAAAAACAGAAACCTGAAGTGTTTGCATGAAGAAATAAATCTGAAATGTTGGATTTTTGAATACTATACACGCACACACAAACACACACACACACACACATATATATATATATATATATATATATATATATATATGATATAAATAACAAATACTGCTATATACCTTTAATGTTCAATATATCATATAATGCATAATATAATTTTGAAAACTATAAATAAATAATAGTATATATTTTTTATTTTCAAATAAAAATTGAGATTCAATTTGCAAAAATGTGTGTATATATATATATGCAAAAGAGAGAGAGAGAAGATTACGAATTATTTTTAATATAATTAAGGTTCAGAAATTTTTATTTTTACATACTTACTTACTTACTCCATTTGCTACATTGTGATTTTTTATAATTGAAAAATTATCAGGAAGTACAACATTTCAACGGGCACCCATACGATGTAATCATTTGAAACGTTAAATTTAAGAGGGTGTTGCGGGAATGTATACAGCAGAAAATCGTTTGTTTCGTTATTATATACAATACTCATAGTTTTTTTTTTGTGTAGATATGAATGACAGTTTTAGAGGGGTAGGTAAATGCAATATACTTTGTACAATTCATTTATGGAAATATTACATACACATATTTCACTAGTGACACCTGCCCGGACGATTTTTAGAAATCAAAATGATCTGATTTGTGTGTCGATATAAAGTATGTACATGTTGCTCAAAATATTGTACATTTTTAATAAACAATTAAAATTCATTATTTTTTATGCAATTTTCAAAATAGTGTATATATATATATATAACGCATTTATTCATTTATAACGTAAAATAATTTACTGAGTTTTTAATTTTAAATATTCTATTTTTAGCATATCATACTCATACTTTCCTATCACGAGCCTTATTTGCATAAAAGCTTCCATTTTTTCTAATTCAAACACAACGTGTATCAAAAAGACCTCAGTTAACATTTAAGAAAAGTCTTTTACAGGCTCATTTTAATATTACATAAATTGTGATACATCATGGTATAGAAAACAAATACTGCTATTTACCTTTAATATTCAGTATACCATGTAATGTATAATATAATTTTGAAAAACTGTAAATAAATAATAGTATATATTTTTTATTTTTTAATAAAAATTTAGATTCAGTCTGCGAAAGTGTTGTAATGAAACATTGCTGAAAGAGATAGTGTTAGCCTAACTTTACTATTTATACATACATACATACATACATACATATATATATATATATATTAGCTGCAGCCTGTCAATCTACTACTGGATAAAGACATCTTCAATGATTTTCCATTTCGTAAGATTGAATGCTTCTCTTTTTCACTGATTTTCAATAAAATTTTTAATTTCTTTACCCCCTCTGTTTATTGGTCTCTTTATTAGTCTTTCGTTCCCAGTTAATAATTTTCGTTGTCCATCGGTTATTTTCTCTTCTTGCAACATGCTCTACCCATTTTTGTTCCACACTCTTTATTCTTTTTACTACACCTGTGACTTCTGTCTGTTTTCGTTTCCATTCTATTCTTGTCTTATATCTTCTTGTTATTTCTAGTATGCATTTTTCTGTACTTCTCTGCGTTGTTTGGATTCTTTGAATGATTTTGGCGTTAAGTAGCCATGTTTCGCTGCCGTAGTTAAGAACTAACTGTATAAATTGATCAAATACTTTTTCTTCAAACAAAGTGGAATTGTTGATTTAAATATCGAGGTGTTTCGTTAAAATGAGATCCATCCCTTTTTTCTCCTTTTTACTTCTTCAATGAATGATCCATCTTTGTTGATAAGCTGGCCTAGGTAGACATACTTTGTCGCTTTTACTATTTCTGTTCCTCTTATTTCAATTTTCTTCAAGCAGACAAATGCATTGAACAACACTATTGTTTTGCTTGTTAAATTAATTATCCAGTCATATATATATATATATATATATATATATATATATATATATATATATATATACAAGTAGATATAATATATATACCCAAATATGTTTTGACATTTACAAAAACTTAGAAATTTATATTTGTCACGATTTTCAAAAAAGCTCACAATCCAAAAATATACATTTTAAGGTCATAAAATTGCGACTTCAATTTATATTAGGTCATATGAAAAATTATAAAGTTTGAAAGACAGTTTCTTCAAAAAAACAATTTTCAACTAAAGCAATATTCTCAAACTACAGGTAGCGACATATTACTGATTCTTAAAATTAATTCTATGTATTGAGACCAAAATATTTTCTAAATGAAGTAAGCAAGGTGAAGCACACATCTTCGTCAACAACTGCGTATATTACAATAAACATTATAGTTAATTTGAATTCTGAAAAATGAAATTAGTGCATCGAAAATTTACTTCCAACTTGTTTTGGTATATTGAAAATTATTTTTAAGAAATACTTACGATTAAAGACTGTTTAAGTTATCATACTGCCAGATCATTTCACAAAAAAATTATTTCATATTCCCAAAAATGTAGAAATCACATGGTATATTTTTATGCAAGTGTTAAATAATAAAAAGTATAACTTCAAAATTGAATAAAATTTAAAATATAAATATGCTTCTTTGAAAATGCATTTTAAAAAATCGTTTCCACGAAAACATATAAGAAAGTTCTTAAGAAATACATATGCATTTCTATATGTAGTACGAAAAAAATCATCTTCATATAATTTCTATAACTATCGTTTAAAATACTATTGAAAATATAATTATTAAAATAGAACGACTATCACATATCTTTACAATTTTCATAACATTTGCCATTATATGTTGTTCGAACTTCTGTAAAGGAAACAAAATAAATATTGTAAAGAGAAAGGTGTCAATCGAACAAAGACTGATAACATACACAATTTTATGTGCAGGTACATATTGTGTCGCATGCCAACTTCACAGATGTTGCAACATCAAAATCTTTGTAGAATTCATTTCACATATATGATTTTGTACGAAACCATATAATATCGTTTTCAAATGCACTTCTTTTACTACATACTTTATAAAGACTATCTGTACTTTCATCCATTTTTGTGTTCTGTCAGCAAACAGCACTTTTTTTATAATAATCTATGTGTTGAAAGTAATCTTTATATATGTAGACAGCTGTGTCTGAATTCATCGCACAAAAGGCAATATGTAACGATTTTTTCGATTTTTTAAACAGGATTTATTTTATTTAATAGTATTTAAGTTATGTGATTATTTCACAATACTCTCATCACTTTAGTTTTGAATTTGATAAAATCAATTTATAGTTTTTATAGTTCTCAGTAATTCCAAGTCAAGATTATCAATAATGATCCAGCTTTGAGATCAGTTAAAATCAGTCAATAAGTTTGGTATAAAAATAATTGCGGTTTATAAGGTTCAAATTCGTTTATATTTTTCATGCACAACATTGGAATGGTTACACAGAGAACATCCATACGGTCTTTAGTAATTGTACAAAGTAGCCTCTAAGTCACGATGAGATTTGAACGGTTAATAACTTTTTTGATTATTATTTTTTTCTTTTTTCTATAAAGAATTGTATTTAATAGTAAATAAGTTTATCATGGAAAAAAATTTCAACTCTATACCGTACCAAAACCGTACAATTTTACTTTGAAAACCAGCATTCAATTATTGGAACGTAACGAACATATCGTCGACATTTTAATGTTAGAATTGATGTCTTGGAATCAATGATTCGTCGTTTGGTTAATCGTTTCCAGCAACAGGATTCTGTTAGTGACATTCCACGTGCCGAGAGATCACATTTAACTTAGGACAGAGACAAATATTGAACGTGTGCGACGAAGTATCGAAGAACAACCAGAAATGTCAACCCGGAGACAATATAGCCAATTGGGTATAGCTCGCACGACACTGCAGCACATATTGTACGGTTTACATGGAAATACAAGTCTTAAGAGCCATTTTTCAAGAACAAATAATTTCTAGATCTGCAATTGATTAGAAGCCACGGTCTTCAGATCTAACGGCCCTTGACTTCTTTTTGTAGAGTTAACTTCTAACTCACTTCTAAAGGAGTGAGTTTATGTGAACAAGCCTCGGACAATTGCACAACTACAAGAGAACATTCGTGCTGAAATTAGGGCACTACAGCCATCGAAACTAACAGCTGCCTTGAAACACGTAGAATAACGAGACTGTCTTTGCGAAGCCAAAAATGGACGGCATTTAAAAAATTTTGTTTTCCATTCATAGTGTAAAAATGTCTTCCAGCTTTGTACTTTTTTATAACCAAAGACGAATAAAAATAATTAATACACAAAAAAGTTATTAACTGTTCAAATCCCGTCATGACTTATGGGCCACTGTACAATTCTACAACGCAAATTTAAAGACATGCATTAAAATGAACATTAAAGTAACGCTCCTGTGTTCCAAGTCTAACGTTTAATAATATTAATTATTTGACAAATAATGGAGTTTAAAAAATAATTAAAATGTGGGATAATATTCTTGTTGACCATTGAAACCTGCCAATAGTTGTCTCGATCGGAGAAAACATTCTTTACTTCTTAGAAAACAAAAAAAAAATAATTATATTATTAAAATATGCACTTTAATTTTTTAAATTAAAATAATAAATAAGAACTTTATTTTATTTATACATTTAGTAATAATGATATCATTTCTAATATATTTCCGAAAGAATGATTGATTTTCAAATTAAAAACATAGAACCTAATTTCATTCTGAGCTATTATTAGATAATAGAGTTTATAAAAAATCTCTCCAAACAAATTAGTACTCTACTTAAATAACGAAGAGTTTCCTCTAAAATACCTTTATATTTTTCTTCTGTTAATTATCTCAATAAATGATTCACTCTTGTTTATAAGTTTATTCAAAGAAAAAACTTATAAAAGTATCTTAGATTCTGGTGTATTTTATTTCAATTTTATTAGAGTAAACAAATGTATTGACTATGGCTATTATTTTGTTGTGACTTATGTTAATATTTATTTTTCGATTGGTTCGTCTAATTGTTTTAACATCTCTGAGTCTGACAAAGTGTTGATAAAAATGACAATATCATTACCAAAATGAAGACAGATTATTCTTTGAGTTTTTAATTTATTTTCACTTTTGTATATTTCTACTGAATTATTTGGATACTGCTTACCAAGTCAAAGCAAACAATTTTGGTCAAAGTACACCTCATTGTCTTATACTCGTTTCTTTATATAGCTTCAAAGAGGTTATAGATGTTAAAAAGATTATTTAAAAATTCAATATACGATACATTATATATATATATATATAAATTTTCTTTGAAAAAATCTTTTTTTATAAAAAAAAACTATATGCATATATAGTATACTTAAATAATCTGTTAAAAAAATTGCAATAATCACAAAAGTAATGTTAGAATATTTATAGATACGAATTCATTGATAGATAATTGAGATGAATTAATAATACCGAGCTGTTAAGACATATATTGCACATGATGAATTATCTGACACCATAAACTTATGGTCCACTTAATAAAATGAATTAATATCTCGATTTTTATTGTGTCGCCGAACAAAACATGTATGAACTCAGACCGTTATAGTTGTATAGTAAATATAAAAAAGGCGACGTACTTTTAACTTCGTTCATATTTTATATATTCAATGTTCATATTTGATGTAGTGGACAATGTACCGTTATTTTTAATCTGGATATCGCACCTAAGACAACTATAATATCACTGATAAATTGTATTTGTTTATTGTATTGATTCTGTACAACCGAATTGCTAAGCATGTTCAGTTTATTATAGTTGGAAAACAATAAATATTTAAATCGTGCCAAGAAAAGAAATTAAACGTGCTGGTATTAAATCAAAATATTTGAACTTGTTAAAGAAACCAAAACTCATATCATAATCTTTATATCTTTGAAACGGGAACATTAAAATAAAAAATTGTAACAGCATATATATATATATATATATATATATATATATATATAAGGATGGATAAGTGATAAATAATCATGTTAAATAAATTAACTTAAGTAAAAATACATAGAAAAAAATACTTAAAAATCCAGTTGCAATCCAGGCCTTAAATGTCAGTTAGATTAAATCATCAAAACCATTTGTGTTACAAATCAGTTTTTATTGGCTTTTTTTTCATTTTAAAAATAAGATGTAAAATAACAAGAGATTTATTTCTAAGCAACTTAAAACTAACAATAAAGAATATAAACATATTGTCTTGTCAAAAATGTCATTCTATTTACGATAATACATATCATCATTTTAGTACAGACATGACTCATGTAGGGATTACACTACACACTCATGAGTCTCGTTATTTTCGAAATGTTAGTTTCAAGGCGATCGTCTTATAAAAATGAGGAATTACTTATATATAAATGTTATATTCTTAAATACACTTTATATATTTTTATTTATATGATGTGCACATGTCATTTTCAAGTACATGAAACCAAATTTAGTTCATGATTTTCCTCTAAACTATACTTTCTGTAATTGACTTTACTGTGTAAGATAATTTTTGTCTACATCGTTTATGTGTATATGATGAATAGTATGATAATACGAATCGAATATGATTATTGAAACTTTTTCATTAAAACAATATTTATTTAAATACCTTGTAAATACTCATATAGATATTAATTAAAATTTAGTTGTCAGTAAAGAATAATACCTACTTAAACAATATACCTAAAATACAATAATCTGTAAATATTAAAATAAAGCAATATTTATTTAATATTATTTATTTAAAGGAAACATAATATAAATTGTTAAAAAACTTGCAGAATATAAACAAAATATTGTTATAATACAATATATAATATATGTGTTGACAAATTAGACCAGAATTAAACCAAAAAAATATTAAAAGGGACAAATTGTTCACAATAGAATTAACTGAAAACTTTGTGAATGTAATTTAAAGAATTACTAAATTAATTAATTATCGTTGATTAAAATCAGAAAATGTGTATAAAAAATATCTACAAAATTGCAATTAAGTACAGGATACGATTTGTATAATGTGAGAACTGTTCGTAAGTCAAGTAGTTTTATTACATTATTCGATAACATTTATTGAAACGGATATTAAAACGTTAAAATTAAATTAGTCTAATATATAGTTAAACTGTTTAAGAAAAGTCAAATAAGTTTTTAATTATTGCTTTTTATAGTATTTAAATAAATGATATTTTTTATTTTAATAATGAATTAATTTATAAAGGTCTATTATTAAGCAGACAAAATAATACTGACATGATGTTTTATATTTTCGAAGATGCAGGGAAAAATATAATTTAGTGTAAACTGAAATGATTAGGTTTTATACAAACATTATGACATTAAAGAACAATTAAATTTATTTACGATATCTAGCTATATATCATAATCATCACACTCAGCGATCACGCTCGATTTTATACACTCTTTAAAACAATTTTAATTATACTTAGTTTTAGTAGATAAATCATATCAAATTTATAAACATGCTGAAATATATTAGGTTGACACTTAACGACATATTTTCTCAGATATATATTTACTTCGACAAACTATTAGGTTGGTATGAAAATAATTGCGGTTTTTGTTTTCTGAATTTAATCATAATTTTTTTCAATGACAATGTCATTTTTTTGTGTTTATAACATTTTAAAGTATGTTTTCGGTTTGTATTCTGGTAACATCGACTTTGATTTTATTATTAATTTTGCTTAAAGTTGGACTATTGAATTAAAGATGAAAAAGATGCAAATAAAATAATTTTTTGTATGGGTTCAAAACGGGTGGTAGAGCAGTAGAAACTGCTCATAAACTAAACGATGCTTCTGGTGTGGGTCCTGTTAAGGAACGTACGGTGCAATGGTGGTTCCAAAATGCTGGGGACGAAACCCTTGAAAATAGTGATCCTTGCTGGTCCTTCTTCAGTTCATAACAACCAACTGAAGCTCTTATTTGAATCAGAACCATGTACAACAAATCGAGAGCTTACACAAAAGTTAGATCGTTAGTCATCCAACAGTTCTGAACTACTTAAAATCACTTAAATTAAAAAATGTATACGAATTTGAAGGCCATAAACCCCAATTATTTTTCTACCAACCTAATACTTTGAAATTTAAGAAGAATTTTTTTTATAGCCTATGTGTTCACAAGTGCTGTGCTTAACGTAATTTTGTTCTTTATATCTTACTACAATGCTGTGTTCACTGGACTTGAATTTATTATTTTATTGTTATTAGTTCATTTGTATTTTTGTAATTATGTTCTTTCACTATATCCTTCCCTCTTAATTTGAATACATAAATACATTGTAAATTAATTCTTCAATCAAATTTCGAATTTACAATATTATCTTTTTCATTTTTACTTCTTTCAATTTTGAAAAAATTTTATTTTTGTGTTAATAAAAAATGAGTATAAATGTTTCAAACTAAAAATCTTGCATACATATTTGAAAATACTTTTATACATAGATATAAATGATTTATGTCAGTTTTTATATTAAAACTTTTTACAATGTATTTTTTAAACTAATATATATATATATATATATATATATATATATATATATATATATATATATATGTAAATATGTAAAATACATGTATAATGTAATTACATGGACCATTCTCTATTTTTCAATCTAACCAATAAATATTTGAAGAAATATGTTATAGGAAAATATTTTATTTAAATTTTATATTAGAAATTTATTATATATCTATTAACAATCCCTTACAGTATTATAAAAAAAAATAATAATTTATATAAATTATTTCGAATTTTTTAATTTATCTTCCGTTGATCCTGTTCTGATATATTATTTTTTTACTAATTTGTTATTCAAAACATTTTTAAATTATTTAACTATTTTATTTAAAAACAAAAAACAATATATTTTTTTCAATGTGTATTTATTTATTTTCTCTTATTGCAAAGTATATTTAAATGTGTTTTTCAAAATCTGATTTTTTTAATCACATGTATTCATATTATGCCCTATATATATATATATATATATATATATATATATATATATATATATATATATATATATATGTATGTATGTATGTATGTATGTATGTATGTATGTATATAACATCAATATAATGTAGTATTTTAGCTCATAAAAATTGAATTATGCATCAATTATATGATGTTTTTGGTTGAACTAATGATTGTCCTGTTATTTTCCAGTCATTTTTTACACTTCAACTTGTACCATTACCTGTAATAATCATGTAGTTATACATCTTATTATACGTTTCTTTCTCGTTAATATCTAAAAGCCATAATATATTATTTTCATGGCAATAAAAATATGTTCTTACTGATGCTTAAAGTTAAAAAACATAAACCCTACAGAACGGGTTAATTTCATAAGTTGTAAAATGTTTAACTGTTCTGCGAACTTACTTTTGTTATGTGTTTGGCATCGTTTCTTTAAAATCCGTGTTTCGATTTCCTGGTGGTGTAACAGCATGTCAAAAATAATTTAACGTCGATTGTAAAAAAATATCGATTGATATATTTCTTTATGACTCGAGTTCTACATAGAAAAATACAGCCGCAAACATACTAACCTCTTTTAATAACTTTTTATGAATCCCAATTATTTTTTCCCAAACAATATTAAATATTTATTATACCTTAACGATAAATAATTTAGTGCATGTGTATAATATTAATACTTATCAGAAATCGATTTATTACATGCAAATTGTACCTGTAATAACTGAAACTTAAACGTTTCATACGATACTTGTATATTTTTTTTAAATTTAATATTTTTGGAAATAAAAAAATATGTGATAAATAAATATAAATGTACATACTAGTTTCCATAAAGCAGTTTACACATTTATGCAATTAAAAAAGCTACAAAGCTATATAAACAAAAATAATTCTGGATACATTTTAATACTGATCTAGTTTAAACTATTTTTAAATCAGTTGTAATTAACAGATCAAATCATCTAGATCTTACTATATATATATATATATATATATATATATATATATATATATATATATATATATATATATATATAATATGTATTGTTGCAATCAATTCCAGTTTGTTTATTTAGTTATTTTTATGTGAATTGTTTTCAATAATTTATTTATTTACGAATACGAATAATAAATGAAATCACTGCACCACCCACAATGAAGTAACGAAAGAATCAGTCGTGTGACATTTGTAAATCTTATTGGTCACGCTAAGAAATATGTCGTATCCGACAAAGACAAAATATTTAACAGGCGAGTTTGCAGTTCTAAATATAAACCAGCTGAAGTGTCGACCCCAAAAACTGCATAATGCACATACAGCCTTTAGCCATATTTTAAGTTTAGCGTGGGATCCTGTATGTAAAGAATGTTTTTTAATTACTTTATATATATATATATATATATATATATATATATATATATATATATATATATATAAAGTTTGGTGCTTGATAATTATGTTTTTATTAGTGAATTAAACTTACAGTAATTTTTGGTTAACTAATTTTATATTGAATATTTTACATCAAAACTAATCGAAATAATCTCTCTCATAATGAAATATGTGCTACTGTCAAATTAAAATGATACATTGACAGATATGGTAAGGATATAGTTTCTTATTTCAATTAAGACGTTCGCGGACAAGACGGCTGTAGCCGTCTTATGCTTTAAGTGCTTCAAGAACAAAACGGTTACAGCCGCTCTGGTTATACGTGTTATACTGTTGAATCATGATATTGTGCCCCACATTAAGCCACTGTTTTCTTTTCAGTGTCCTAGGAAATAGATAATAAATTTTAATTATCACAAAGATGTCGCTGAGGTCTGGTATAAGCACTGTAGCCAGTGTTCGATTGTGTCAATAAAAATATATAAGCACTTAACAATACTATTTTTAAATAGTCAAATGAATCAATCATTATAATTCATGCGTGTTTTGTAGAAGAAACCATTAGACGAATGAAATTGTCTTGTCCCAGCTTGCAGAAATCAGTATTCTACTGGGACATGACGGTTGTGGACTTCTAGTATGTTTTTTTACAAAAAAAAACTAGATATGCTAATTGATATAAAAAATATCTACAGGTTTTGAAATGCTGTCTAGTTTCGGATGACTTCAATTTAATAAAGTGTCCGCAAACGTGTTAATATTAGGTCGGTGTAAAAATAATTGCGGTTTTTACGTATCGAGTATAAAGAAGTTAAAAATTATATTTATGAATCAAAATAAAGACCATTGACCTGCACACATTTCTCCCAACGGGAAACAAGTTTGTTTATTCCTACAAGATACAATTCTGGAGTCCTGGAATTAACAAATTCGTCGAAAGGGCTTTGAGCTGATACTTGATCTTTGGAAACATTCTCTCGTATGAAGTTACTCAAATGTTTTAAAAAATGATAATCTGGCGGAGACAGAACCGGAGAATAAGGTGGTTGAGGTCGAATAACTGTTGAATGATCAACATTGGGTTCCTTTGCCACCTCTCGAGTTGTTTTACGCGGATTCGCTTCAATAATGGTTCTTAAATCACTATAGCTGAAGGACGTCCACGACTCTTCTCATCATCAAGGCTTATGTTTTCATCACGAATTATTTGAAACCAGTGTTGAGCTCTACGTTCATTAATTAACTCTTCCTCAAAAACAAATTTGATATTTCGAGCAGTTTCTGTTGCTTTATGTCCCAATTTAAACTCACAAGAGAAAATCGGGTGAATTTTCTTCTTTTCCATGACTACTTTAAAAGTTTATATCCAAAAATACTATAGAATGAAAATAATAACAAGCTAAAATCAGTAGTACTAATTTTATTGTCTACAATGATGTATCACATGAGTATACAAAATATAACGATAACTAGAAAAATCGACACCAAACTGATAAAAATGATAAAAACCGCAATTATTTTTGTATCAACCTTAAATTTCATTACAAGTAAATTTCAAAAGTTGTAACATATTAAATATATTAGGTGTAAAAATGAATTCTACCTTTAAAACATCATAATAACTCAATCATAATTGTCAATCATATTATCAATTATATTATCAATCATGTTTTAAATCAAAAAAATGGTTGTCATTTTATGATTTCGAAGTGACAAACTTAACATTTAAAAGCACAATATATCTTTAAGCAGTTGGCATAACCTCACAAAATAGTAGTGAACACAATGGTGTCTGAAAAGCAGCATATTAGGCATTACATACTTTTTCCATTCCAATTGAAAGAATTGCTGCCAAAGTCGTAGAAATGATTTGTTCAGCATTTGATGAAGATGTGACACATGAGACATGAAAAAAAACACTAAAACAGTTGAAATGATCAAAAAATGCATTAATACTTCATCGACTCTAATCCGCCATTTTTTTCGTGAAGAGATTTGTCAATTATCCAACAGATGGAACAAAATTATATAAAATAATTGTGGATATTATGAAGATTGAAATTTATTCCATTTTTCTGTAAACATTAATTTTCTGTAAAAAAGGGTACCGAATTAATTTGTACACATAATACGTGAAAATGTGTAACATTAAGAAGTTGTTTCATTTACGAATTATAAAAATAACATGCATCCTTTTTTATATTTGATAACATTTTATCTGTCGTTTCAGCATAGTGGCAAAATGCATTTCAATTGATTTATCATTCTCCATACGTCACGAAAATATTTACTTAACAAAATGTGCCACAGATTAACATTTGATAGAAAAAGAAAAGTAGTGCGTATGAAGTAATTTTTGTGTGAGATAATTAAACGTTTTTTAAATAATTTTCTTAATTTAAAAATGATTGTAAACAAAAAAGTTTCCAGTATTTTTATAAGAAATATTTAATTCGAAACAGAATGGTTATAATAAAATTTCACATCTGTATTCACAGCAAAAATATTTAAGTCTACAAATATATCATTCAATTTATAAGTACTCAAAATAATGCACATACAAATGTACAAATAAAATTCCATGTACATAATATTATAAGTAAACTATTATTCATTATTTCATCATAAGTTTGAAATGAAAATAAATAACTATATTCTATATATATATATATATATATATATATATATATATATATATATATATATATATATATATATATATACTCGCACTATACTTTGTAGAAAAAATATCTGATGTGTTTTTTAAATAATTTTTATATCAAACAAATGATAAAACGACATGCAAACTAAAAAAAAACATGCAACTTTTTATATTTGATAAAATTTTATCTGTAGTTCAGCACAGTGGCAGAATGCCTTTCCATTCATCAATCATTCTGCATACTTACGCAAATGTTTACTTAGCAAAATGTGCCACATATTGACATTGTAATAGGAAAAAGAAAAGTAATATGTATGAAGTAATTTATGTGTAAAATTATTAAACGTTTTTTTAATAATTTTCTTAATTTAAAAATGATTGTAATCGTTATCTTTCCAGTATTTTTGTAAGAAATGTTTGATTCGAAACAGAATGGTTCTTATAAAAATTTTACATTAGTATTCACAGCAAAAATATTCAAGTCTGCAAATACATTCTTTAATTTATTCAATTTTATTCATAAAAATATTTATTAATTTCCAAATAGATACGATTGAAAAAGAAAAATCTAATAATTTTCATATTCAAATAAACGAAATATTTACAAAACAATTATCATTATTTAATGTTATTTTCAGAAATAGTCATAAACGAATTTGTTTCGATATACATAATACAAAAATATAATAAAACTTTGTTTGAAAAAAATTAATTGGTAACGATCTTGTATTTCTAAATGTCTGCTCACCGGAAAGTTTGAGGTCGAGCAGTCTGACAGTCAATTCTTTACAAAAAATATGTTCCTTTAATAATTTACAAGCGACACTTGCTATATAAAAAATTTTGAATGGTAGAGAGCATTTTCTCTTGAATGAACTCCATTTGAGCCGACTTTGTTGACACGGGGTGAATGCAATACACGTTCAGGTATGATTCATATAAAATAAATTCACACGTGAAAGTAGTTTTAGCATATATATATATATATGTATGTATGTATGTATATAAATTAAAAATTCACAGAATAAATATTGTTTGTTTTACAAAAAACTACAAACAATTAATCAAAAATTCGTACATAAATTTATAACATTATCTTTTAAAATATATTTCGTTTGTTTTATATGAATAAGTAAATAAATAAATTGTGTTTTATCCATTCGATGCTTTAAAAATGTAAATTAACTTGCATCATTTAAATAAATGCAAATTTTATTTCTAAATGTTCAGTACATATGAATTTAAATTTAATTTTCAAAAAAAAATAAAAAAAATTGTGAAAAAGTTAATTTTTATAAAATTTTACAAAATAATTGAAGTACTAATTGTATTAATGATTTATGTTAGTTATTAATAAACAAAATGTTCATTTAAAATACTTTAATTTTAGAACTGAAAAAAATAATTTTCACAAATGAATTTTTACTTTCTAGAACCAAAAAATTTTTAATGAAAATTTTTAATCATTGACAATTTATACTATTTTGATAATGGAATAGATGTTTCTAGGCCTTTAAGGAAGAAAGCATCGTAATAGAAATTCGAATAAGCCAATATAGAAGTAAACATTACTCAATAAACATTTTAATGAGAAAATAATATCTATGAATATATACAGTGAAAATTTATTTATGAATATGTTCATTTGTATTATTTTCCTCAAATCTCTTTATTAATTTTTATAGCGCGTTTAAGCAATATCGTACTTTCTCACAGTTTCATATTTCGTATTTTTATGAACCAACTTGTCATATACTCTCACCCGATTCAAAATGATTGTTTGTGGCTGAAAGCATATCTTCGTTATACGTTTTGTAAAATATCAGTGAATCGCTTCAGCTCTCTTTCGCTTTTTATGCGGAAGGTTTAGTACATACCTTATGAGGTTTTGGCTTTCATATTAAATTTTTGGCATAAGACGTATGGACCGACATAAAAATGTATACGTCGCCTATTGTTCCTTCGGCTTATTCAACATTGGCTTCTATTCAATATGTTCATTCTCCATTCTTTACATTACGTTGCAGAAAAATTCAGGCAGGTTGTATTCTGTCTGTTCAGGTATTGTTGTACGTTTAACTGAATTGCGAAAGAATTTATCCATTCTTTTAAGTAGTGAGACCCAAAATTATTTCACATAACGTATTTGTATCAGTTACAGAAAATGACAGTGATTTTGTTTTCATACAAACATATATATATATATATATATATATATATATATATATAGAGAGAGAGAGAGAGAGAGAATGAGAGAGAGAGAGATTTAAAAAGTTAATAACTCTTGTTATGAAAGTTGTAAGAAAACTTTATAATGTTTTAATAAACAAACGTTGTACTAAAAAAGAATTAAATTAATATTATAAGAAAACATACATTAACTTTACAAGAAAACGATATTTCATATATATTTCAATGAAATTATTAATAGAACATTTTTTACTTTCATTTATTCCGAATTATGTACTTAATTATAAATTATTTGTTTACTGTAAGCAAATAATGATTTTTTATTGTTTGTATTAAATTATTTTCTACGGAAAAGTATTGAATAAATAAATTATTCATCTTTAATCTTAAGTAATTAATAAAATATCTAAATTTAAAAGTTATAGTTATATATAAATATAATGAGATTTTTCAGTAATTTCTAGCTTTTGTTTTTAAATTAAAGCGAAACTTACTTTTGAAGTGAATTAAAAATGTCTTTTCTTAACTGATTTTTAACAATATTAGTAATTTATTATATATATATATACATACATTTATATATTATATTATATATACACATATATATATATATATATATATATATATATATACTTATATATGTTTATATATATATATATATATATATATATATATATATATATATATATATATGAGCATAATGTTGTATATATGACAATCTTGTTAATTTTAGGAACTTATCGATAATTTAAATAGTTAAAATTTAGAAATATTATAACCGAACCACTAAAATGATACGCAAAAATTAGATAATAGAGATGCAACACCAGAGGAGTAGAAAACTGAAGGATGTTTTTCAATATTTAGTTTTTTTAACATATTTTTAAAAATCTTTATTTTTTTATCAGTTATGTGTTTTTTGTGTAAAGAAAAATATCTGCACAAGCGAGAAAAAATGATAGTTATACGGAAGAGTAACAAAAAGATAAAAAAAATAAAAATAATGACTCAGATGTGATTGGATTTTAATCTGTCGTATTTTAATAGAAAACAATATAGATCTATAGATTTTCAAATTCACAGATTACGAATCTGATAACTTTTTCCAGTTGAAAATAGCAGATATGATATGACTGAGGATTCGATATTTTTTATTTTAATCCGATTTTGTTAACAGATGTTTTTAGATCAGAAAGTAGATTAAAAGAACCATGGACAATATTATTTATAAAGAACGAAGGAATATAAAAAATCCCTAAAAACCATCAATGAATAAGTGGATACTCATATTGAAAATGTATTGAAATAGATAGAAAATAGATGCACTAAATTGTTCATATCGAAAGAAATTAAAAAAAAATGTTTGTTTTACAATGAATATTGTTTTATAAAAAGTATATATATATATATATATATATATATATATATATATATATATATATATATATATTTATATATATGTTGAAATTTAATATTATTGATTTTAAAATGTAATACTATTGACAATATATTATTAAATAAAACAGTATAAAATAATTCCATACATGCAAATACAATTCAATTAACTAGCATTAAAAAAGATATAATTATCTGAACACAGTTAATTAGAATTTAAATAAAATTATTCTTATGACCTCATTTTATAAACTAGTTTTCTTTTCATTATTAAATCCATGAATAGTAATAGCAACACACCTTTAATAATACCTTTTCCTATATATAAAGCTATCAGAATACGATGATTATAAATCTACCCCAAAAATGATATCGTATTTCGGGCACGAGGTTCCTGTTTAAACTAAATTCCTAACTAGAAATACCCCGTCATAAAAATGTGCACCTATCTATACTAATACGTGTGTATAGACATGCATCTAAAACGGTGTTCGACCTAAAATAAGACATATGCCCCGTTATAATGCATGCACCGGTGCAATGTCCTAGGTACATCAGTTTCCGGCTACTGTGGAGGCGTAGACGCAACTGGATGCACGTTTCCGGCACAGACTTGTAGGGGTCGCAAAATCTTTTCACAAATGGAAGTAAAAGCACGGCCGCACGCGACACTATTGTTTTGTTGTTGTAAAATGATCGTTAGCAGCATGTGCAGACGTCTGGAATGCACACGTTCCAAACATCTTGTTGACTTTGATATGCACAAGAATGAAGAAAAACGTTAAAATCTGTTATAATTAAATATGATCGAGATAAAAATATCTATTCGTTTGAAATGAGAGGATTTTTATGTACCGAAAATGAGATCTAGATTTCAGACATTCGAATTGGATATCAACAAACTGGGACCGAACTGTTTTTATTATATTCTTCGTAATTAATTCTTTAATTTAATTCTAAATGGTAGCTATTTGTTTATTTCTTATTTTCTGAATTAACCTCTAACATATCTATTAATAATATAAAAGCAATTTAATTTATATTGACATAAGAACAAGCAATATATATATATATATATATATATATATATAAGTGTGTGTGTATGTGTGTGTGTAATTATATATCATAAGATAAGAATCAACATGAAAAAGAAAAAAACAGAAATTTTACAATATAATATTATAAATAGAATATTGAAATTAAAGGTATATTGCAGTACTGTCTAACAGTATAATCTTATCATTTATTATGAATCTAAAATGAATTGCAATATATATATATATATATATATATATATATAAAACAACAATAAAGTGTCTTGTCTTATGGTTTATTTGTATCTCTGAATACCTTAACTTAAAAAATGGTTATATTTTCAAAAAATAAACAAACAAATATCTTCAAATCGCTATAACACGAAATTTTAAGCTACGAAATTCAAAAATGATGAAATTTAAAATAAAATTGCTTGCTCTAAATATTGTATATATTGTAAATTTTTTAATATTTTGTAATTTTATTTTAATTCATATTTTTTTTAATAAATTTCATCAGTATTTCGGGTACGTATAGTTAGTTCTATATAAATATTTATACCTGTATATAATTTATAATTTAATTTTATATGTATATATATATATATATATATATATATATATATATATAAATATATATATATATATATATATATATATATATATAAATATATATATAAATATTATATATCAAAGGGTGCGTACTATTTATTTTTAGTGCTACAGGGGTGAGGATAAAAAAAGACTTAAAGACCATTTGTGCAGGATTTTACTAAATGTATTCTATCAATTTTATTTTATAATTATACAATTATTTTTCATTGTATCTTTGACTATTAATTATTTTTTTGTAATTGAATTATTTTCAGTTAATATTTTAATCTATTATAAATTTTAATTTTAGTAAGAATAATTATTACTGAAACAACATACATTAATCTACACATTAACATAATATTTAAACATTTTTCTATTCACTAAAGCATCAAATTAAAAATTGTCATACTTTAATAAAAGGTATTTTTGTAATCACATATATCATATATATATATATATATATATATATATATATATATATATATATATATATACACAAATATATAGTCATCATAATCATCAACCTCTGTCAATGCACTGCTGGATACAGTCCTCTTACATATTTATATATATATATATATATATATATATATATATATATATATACAATATATATTTATTTATATGATATATATATATATATATATATATATATATATATGTACATACATAATTTTCTTATAATAAATTCCGCGATAATGAAATATTTATAATAATGAATTACCTTTAATTCCTACACGGATACATAAAAATATAATGAAATAGTCGCAATAACGAACAATTAAATATTAAAATAAAAACTACAGTAAAATATTAATATAGTACTCATGATAGTTTTGAGTAACATATACTTACATTTATTAAAATACTGTATAGTGTACAGTAGTTAAAATATATACTTTTGTCATTTTTCACTGTACTTTTAAAATCTGTAATAAATATAATAAAATAAAAAATTGTAATCCATTTTAAAGTAAAAATTGAACATTTCGAATCATAGAGGTCAGACGGACACAAAAATTCTTGTAATGAAAACTACATTCGTTACTTCAGAATTATTCCAGTAAAAGACTTTAGAAATATAAAGCTAGAATTAATTACAATTTTTTGAGATAATTAGAAAAATAATTTATATTTTTTTTATAACAACGCTGAAAAAAGTGGTATTTCTGCACATTCAAAAAAAAAAAACAAAATATATATATATATATGTATATATATATATACGCATATATATATATATATATATATATATATATATATATATATATATATATCAGTGCAGTATGTATGTCAGTATAATTGTCTTAAGAAATCATTTCAGATAGATAGAAATTGCTAGCTTATTGAACTAACACGTCATGTGCTGACATTCTTGCTTTATGAATATGTCGCAACTAAATTCGACAGGAAATAATTAATTGAATCAAATGTAATTATAAACTACTTATAGTAATAACGGTTCACGGACTAACAACAATAATTGACACCCTTCAATCTTTTGAAATATAAAAAACGAGGCGTTTACAAAAGGAAGTAGTAAAGAAATAGTTTCAACATATTTAATGTATTATCCACTTCGATAAAAATAATTCACCACGCGTCCAGATACCACCACCACCGCCACAAAATGAAGCATACGTGTACTCATATGTACGTCATACGTGATTTACGCAGGTGTGATTCTGTTCACCATTCGTCTGTCTGTCTAACTTAGATGATGATGTGTGCACGCTGCCTACGGCGAAATAAACCACCCATAGACACACCAACAGAAATAGCAGCGGCAGTCACCCCAGTCCCTTTTAACCTTCATTTACCTGAGCTTTTTACCTTCACTTATTGAATTCGATTCAGTGTATTGTGTACTTTAACCGACAAGCCAGTACTGCACAATGAGTATCCCGAATAACATGCAGGTGATACTTTGCGTATGTAAAGCCGTTATAACAAGACACACTGTGTACACGATTTCGTCTCTTAAACAGTACGCTCGTATGGTAGGGGTTGCTTTGCTCACCGTAGCAGCGTGCCGTGATTTGAGGTGCATGTGTTTCTTGTCCAACACACGTAGCGCACATACTAGCGTCTCTGTCGTCAGGGGTCGCGTGGCTCAACGTGACACGTGCTCTGTGCCAATGTATGGTGTACATCTGCTGCTGATGATCTCTTCGCCTGGTTTCCAATGGGCGGGTATTGTGAAGATGTATAAAGCATGTGTGATCGTATGTGAGGATATGTGTCATCAAATATATACATACATGCACATATATAAATATGTATATATATATATATATGTATATATACATATATATATATATATATATATATATAAATATGTATATATATATATATATGTATATACAATCATATAATCATTCACAATCATACATTTTTACATATTTATCATTGTTTTTTTAAGTTTTTTTTTATAAAAGCCATCTAATAAAATTTTATTAAAGTACTAAACAATCCTTTTTTCAATGAATTGAGTAAATATTGGTAATTCGAAAGTAGTCCAACCTTTATGTCAGTGATCTCAGATATTTATCACTTGGCTGCGACCTTTAATATAATTATTTTAATCATTCACTTTTCTTCGATTTCACAATAGAACATTATAATTTCAGATTAGAAATTGAAACAAATTACATTAAAAATATGCCTACTTAATTTTTTTCTTAACTTAAATTCTAACAAATTAAAGAAAAACGTGAATATTCAATTTTTAAGCTTTTTATGTATTAAAAAATATGAAAAGCTAAATTTAAATTAAAAATACTGATATTGTTTATATACGTTGATTTTATAGATTATATAAAATAATATAAAAAATTGAATAATAACTTCCCCTCCGTGAAAGAAAAACTTAAATCAAATGATTCTCCTCTTCCTTTTATAGCAAAAATGTGATTACTGCACTTTCTAAATCAAATATTCATAAATTGTAATATATCATATTTTCTCATTCTACTTTTTATCGATTTAAATAATATGCGAAAAGAAACAGTAATAATTACATAAGTCAGTAACTTTTCGCCCCCAATATATCTTGTATGTATAATATATTATTAAATTCAGGAAATTTTTTATTTTTACTTATTTTGTTGTAATACATTTTTTTGCTTTATCAAGTGTACTTACACAACTTATTAAAAAAAGCCATTTCTGTTTATTACCTAATAAATTACTTTAAAGCAAATTAAACATAAATTAAAAATAGGAATCATTAAAATAATCAGCAGTGGTCTCTTTTTTCATACAACAGGAATATTTCTGTGCCTATGGTCTAAAAATAATATGATTTTCTTATTTAGATATTAGTATAATTTTTATTACATACTTTAATTCATTTTTTTTAAATATAGCTTAGAGTTCTGAGTATGATAGCATCGGAAATACGAATGAGCACTGATCAAAAATGATCAATAATCGATTATTAAACATTTTTGATGAACATTAAATATGTTTTGTGGTTTATAAGATGACAAATTCATTTATGAAAACAGATTTATTCACAATACCAGAAATATATTGAAATAGTACCATCACAATAAATTTCGACTCGGTAACTATTAAATTTGCTTAAAACCAATATAACCATAAATTTAGATCGTTATAATAATCATCAATGCACTCCTTTTCCATGCAGCAAAGATTTTTTTGTGTCTGTGCTCTAAAAATAATATAATTCGCATATCAGTTCATCAAAATATTAGCATATTTGTTTGCTAATGCTTTAACACATTTGTTTTAAATCTAACTTGTATCCAATTAACAGTCTTAATTCAATTATTATATATTTTCTATTTGTTAAGTGGATCGTAATTCTATCTTATTTGAATAAGTATGTTTTAATTTAAGGTTAGATATTATTCTTAATTGTATTCTCAATATAACGCCTAATAATATATATATATATATATATATATATATATATATATATATATATATATAAACAAAAAGGAATATTAAGTACATACATACCCAACACACACACACATATATATATATATATATATATATATATATATATATATGTATGCATGTATGTATGTATGATGCATATGTGTATATCAATAAATTAGAAATATACAAGTAATAATTAAAATTAAATGAAAGCTACCATGTAATAAAAAAAACTAAACAAACTGACCGTGAGGTATAATGATTAATATGCATGTTCTATCATTCTTCATATACATGTATCAAATAAAAAAAAAACTTCGGATCAAAAAGTAGTCCTGAAACATTTCTTTTGAAGAACAACCAAGCCAAATGATTAATTAAGAACAACATAATTGGAGTCTAATAGGTTCAAACGCCAGCGACCACCAGTACTCTTACCCGTGTGGTAATTAATAAAATACTCCGTTGAAATTTATGAACCCAGAACTGTATGTCAGCAAAACAATACATATTTTCTCGAGTCTATAGCTCCATGATATTATTAACAAGTTGTTGACTAGACCGA
Organism: Acanthacorydalis orientalis; assembly: GCA_034766995.1. Classification (NCBI taxonomy): domain Eukaryota; kingdom Metazoa; phylum Arthropoda; class Insecta; order Megaloptera; family Corydalidae; genus Acanthacorydalis; species Acanthacorydalis orientalis. The sequence goes on along the minus strand of CM068320.1, from coordinate 20,318,582 downwards.
CGTTATTTTATAGCGAAGTTACATTGCAACTAGCGTAAGATTTATTTCATCTTACAACTACTGACTATATTGTCTGTAATTTTTTTAAGAAGTATGCACACATATGGTTATAATGAATCGTAACCGAAGGGGTTATGCTACGTTTTGATTTTTTTTCGATTTTTTTTAGGATATTTGATTTAATATATGATTTTAGTTATTATGTATATATATTATATATATATACATATATATATATATATGTATATATATATATATATATATATATATACATATAGAAAGAGAATGAGAGAGAGAAAAAGTATAAAAAATCAAGAAAGAGGTCAATCAACTGGTGAGATGAGGAAATTAAAAACTTTATTGGAAATTAGGGGAAAAGAGACGCATTCAATCGTATAAAATGGAAAATTATGGAAGAGGCCTTTATTCAGTAGTGGATTGACAGAGGCTGCTTCTGCTGTTGCTGATGATATATATATATATATATATATATATATATAATGAGATCATTAATAAACAAGTTAAATATAAGTACAGATTTAAAAAAAATACACCTTATAAAATATCAAGAATCAAAAATGTATCGTGGAATTCTCTAATAGTTTACATCAGAATTATTTCCAGAATAAAATATCATCTAAAATGATGTTTGTGACATTATTCTGGTCAAAAATATTCACTAATTAATTGTTATTCGTTTTTTGTAGATGTTTGTGTGCATTTCAATTCTGATAACATCGATCTTCTTAGCAATAAAGTACAGAAAAATCTGCAACTGAATTGAAATTTTTTATATCTTAACGATCTAAAAATGATAGAATCGCTAATGAAACTCAACTATTTTTAGGTATTAAATCATTTTCAGATCGTTCAGATATAGAAAAATTGTAATTTAGTTGCATATTTTTCTGTACTTTATTGTTAAGAAGATCGATGTTATCAGCATCGAAATGCACATAACTAACAATAAAAAACTATCATCAATTAATTATTGAATATTTTTGACCAGAAAAGTGTCCAGCTTGTGAAAGAATTAAATTCATTTGTGAATGTTAATTTAGTCACAGTGTCGAAAATGATATTGGGGTGAAAAGATATCGTTATAGTGAGATTTATAATTTTCATAAAGTTTTTTTTCGAATCATATTTTTAATAAAACATACTTTGATTTTAAATATAATATAAACATCTTCTAGTAAAACACTTGCACTTTATATTAGAAAACCTACAAGCATATTGCGTAAGCATCAATAGCTATACAATATATTGTTGTAAGATCATTTTTATTTATATATTTTTTATTGAAACAGAGACGATTGATTTATGAGTAAATTAATTACCATTAATTTCATTTTAACAATCTGCATTATTGATAGAACAGTTGACTAATTACATCACTTTGGTCAATAAAACACATTTTGAAGTCTTAAGAGCGGACTCAATGACCTGTACTGTATAGTTTATGCAGACCACCGATGTAGTCAACTATTAATATATTGGTTATTTAACGTTTTATTTTATTATTACAAATAAATTACGGTTCACTTGTTCCTATCGAGACAACATTCATTATTAAGTTATTTAATATTGCAAGCATGTTACAGGGCATACCAGTTTACAGTGTTATATTTTAATCCCAACTTTTATGTATTACCTATGTACATCGTATAAAATCGTATTTTCATGACAAAAGCTAATACAGTTATTAAATATCTAGTTTAAAATATAGTGTACTTAAAACTTGTTCGTTAATCATGAAAGTTATTGCGTAAAATGCACCAGAATATTATTTCATGAGACTTGCATTGACATAAATATCATTTCGAATAAATGCTGTTCTGACTTATCACGAACGTATAAATTGATACCATTATGAACGGAACAAACACAAAACTTTATTTATTGACACACCAGGCACATATAATTCTTGCAGTGTGTCTGTAAATTAAGGATGGGGTATGCTTTCTTTAAAATATGATGTATGGAACAGATTTTTTTTCTTTGACAGCACTGTTGAAAGACAAATTTAAACAGCAATCATTTGCTTAGTGAATATAATTGTTTGTGTTTTTGCAATGAATATGAACATTTTAAAAAATAATGTTTTATCAAACATTGATTTATAGTTTACATTATAATTATTTTATTATTACACATACATATATATATATATATATATAAATATATTTATATATTTATATATATATATATTTATATATATATATATATATATATATATATATTTATATATATATATATATTTATATATATATATATATATATATATATATATATTTATATATATATATATATTTATATATATATATATATATATATATATATAAATATAAATATATTTATGTATATATATATATTTATATATATATATATATATATATATATATTTATATATATATATATAGGGTTCATGCATAAATTCGTAGCATTTTTGTTTTTCTAGACAACAATGTGTTAGAAAGAAATCTGTTTGACATATGTTAATATCATTTTAATATCATATTATTGTTTTATTTAATATTTCTTGAATTTTTCAATTTGAGATAGTTTGTGTTAAGCGTTGGCTAAGAGAAATTGAGTGTCAAGTACAAAAAAACGAACATTTCCGACATATCCTTTTGTTTGCGTTCAATGATGAGTGAAGGTATCAGAGGCAACTATAACCATTTGTGATGTTTATTGGGAGAACGCCATCGGGAAAAGTACGGCGCGAAAATGGTTTTCTCGTTGCAGAGGACCATTTTGATACGCATGACTTTCCACGTTCAGGAAGAAGTTGATTTTAATGAAGACCGTTTGAACGCTTGACTTTACAATGATCCATGTCAATCAATATTACCGAGGTTTATTGCCAACAAGATTCAAGAAAAACGACCTGGAAGACGTCATTAAGTGATTTTTCAGAATGATAATGCTCGTCCATATTCTGCTACCATTACAAAAGCGGTTATTCAAGAGCTTGGTTGGGAGGTTATTCTACATCCACTCTATTCTTTTGATCTTGCTCCATCCGATTTTCTTCTTTTCCGCTCTCTATCTAACAATCTCCAAGGGACCTTCTTTAATAACGATAAGGGCTACTTTTCAAAATTGGCTTGACGATTCCTTTACCTCCAAACCACCGAATTTCTTCAGGCGTGAAATTGAAAACTGCCAGAACGTTGAAAGGCAATCGTAAACAATGGAGGAGAATATATTTCTGACTAGTTTATCTATTTTGTTTATTTAAAATATAAATTTTAAATTTAATAAAAACGCTACGAACTTATGCATCAATCCAATATATATATATATATATATATATATATATATATATATATATATATATATATATATATATATATATATATATATATATATATATATATATATATATATATATATATATACGTTATTATAGTGTTCCTAAAACGCTCAAATCTATCACATTTAATGATAAATACGATTTTGACTTTTAGTAATAATATAATATCATATTCAACTTGACCTAACTAGATATTTATCATCACTTATATAGGTGATTAAATTTAGACTTCTAAATGAAAGTATTAAAAAAGTCGCAATATTTTCTTCGAATAATTTCATGTGAAATCCCAAATTGAATCATGCTATGTTTGGTCTGATAAAAGAATTGATCATTATGTTCTATGAAATTAAATGAGTTTTATCACTTATTAATTTGATCTAAAATTCCATAATCAAAGGCAGAGTTATCAAATTTTTAAAATACTCAATACATTTTTGTCAGTAGTTTTAGCATGTAGCATTTAAATAAACACTCTTGTATAAAATAATAATATAAATTTATTTTTTAAAATAAATGTCTGTAAATTGATTGTCATTTCTGATGAATAAAATTTTCACAATTATAAAATTTAATTATTAATATTTTTGACTGAAAATCTCGATTTAATTACATTATAATAATTTGATTGAAGACAGGAAATATACTGATGTTTGAAATTCTAATTGTTATAAAAATTTAAAATTTTCAACTAATCAGTTAATGAATTTCATTTATAACCATGCGATTAAGACAGATTTATAATAATAATAAAGAATAATAATTACATTTTTCAAGAGATAAGATGATAAAGAATTTATCACATTAATTTTATCTATTCTATTTTTAAATACATTTATTTCAGATATCATAAAATGTAAACTCAATTTTATTTATTTTTAAAACAATTGTATAGAAAATCTAAAATAAAATTTACATTTTAATAATATATTTAAGCGTATAAAAAATGTTCTATAATAAATATACAATATATAAAAAATAACAATACTTTATTATTTATTATAGATATATCTGTTGAAGATGAATATACAAATAAAATATAAAACATATTAACATATACTTTCTTCAGTGCATGTTTTGTATGTTATTTATCGCCACTAAATCAAGTGTTAACGTTAAAAGAATACTAAATATTTTCTTCCTTAATTGAATAACAATAAACCTGTACTATACAAGAGATAAAACCCCGTTTGTTGAGAATGAATTGATAAAAAAATTTTGATGCGGGTTTTATGACCGACACATACCTATTGTACTAAGTAGTCCTGCAAAAGAATATTAAAGTCATGGATGTGCCATCACGTATAAAGTATCTAAAAGAAAAATAATACATAGCACACATATATAACTTTATACAACTCTCTTTGTTATGAAATATTTTCCCGTTTTCATTACATGGGAAAAATATCTGTTTGATATTTTTGGGCTGAATAAAATTTTAGTTTTAAAAGCCGGTTATTCTCGTACGGGACTGTCCGTTATGTTTTATTCAGAAAACAGCAACGAAAAAAATGAGTTATGGTTGCTATTGTCTCTTGATGTGCATCAGGCAGAGATAACCCTTCCAATTTTATTTAATCTAACTGGATTCTGCAATATCTGTCCCAGATGAGAATAACTGATTTAAATATTTCATTCGATTTTTTTAAACGAATGGAAGATGCGACCTCGAGTCTATTATAAATGATCTTAATGCTTGTGAGAAGAGAGATCTATAATTGAAGCTGATCTTGTGAAACAGGTATTTTAACGAATATTTTGACTCCCTTATCAAACTGACCCGTTTGTGGATAGTGAGATGTATACGTGAAATCTCATGCTGGACAATAGAATCATTGTTCGTTAATATTATACACGCTATGGGAAAGTCGATATTATGAACTTAACTGATGGAGAAAACTGATCTTTGATCTTAATCACTATTGAATTTTAACTTTACTCAGCATTGTTAATTTTTAAATTTAATTCTGTCTGTATTTCCAAGCAAGTTATTCAACTTTATATTTAACGATAACAGTAACTCTTTTCTCAATTGATGCTGTGAAAACTTTTTTTTATAAAGTATAGCATGTAACGGGTTAACTCCAACGTATTTTACAAAATATTGTTATAAGTTCAAAGATTATTTAGTACATATTTTTTTCTTGCTTTTATCTCGCATGAAAAAAGTGTTTTTTTATAAATACAATTTTGAAACATTTTTTTTATTTATTTGTATAACAGTTATTTTATTAATATATATCTCATTGAAAAAATAAAATAATCAATTTAATATTTAATTTTATTAATAAATAAAAAATATAAATTTAAAATTAGAACATTTCATAAAAAAGAACTGTGTTAGAAATTTTAATAATTTATTTTTTTCATTCACACATTTATTATTTATGACATATTGTTTATATTTTTATTAAAAATGTAAATGTGTACGAGATATATTAATAATAATTATATCAATATAAGAAAAACAATATATTCATAAGCGTTAATATATTTTAATGTTAATAAAGTTGCTACTATTAAATACTTTTAGTATATATTTAATAAAAGTATCATTTATCAATGATTTTAAGTAAATGCTTGATCCTCTATCTGGAAATAAATCAAATCAGTTACACATCTATCTCTTCTCAAAAGAAAAATAAGAAATAAAAAAAATATAAGGCGGAAATATAAGTTCTTACTGATTCCTTGTACATAGTATAAATATTATTCTTTACATTTATTAAAATCCGCCAGTTAATCTTAAAAAATGGTACCTTTTGTAAAATAAAAAAAAGTGTAAAAACACTTCATTGTTAGAAAAAAATGGATTTTAAATAGTGAACAATGTTTCGAAGAGATTTTAAAGATTGCGATGATACCATATCTCCGTGGTATCAGTTTTTGGATAGAAAATTTAGTTTTTGTTGAAAAAATGGTCCATTTAAAATTGTTCTTTACAAATGTTATAACAAAGCACACCTGCTTATGTGCTCGTTATATTTCAACATTTGCTTCAACGAGTAAGAATGGCGTCGTAAACAACGAAACGTACCAACTGATGAAGTGAGATGATTGCGGAATAAAATCTTATAAACTGAGCTGGTTATTTCTTTCTGTCAATTGAAAAGATCTACGTTTGTTTGTCAATATAAACGACAGGTAGTTTCTTGGAAACATTTTACTATTGAAAGCTTAAATTCAATACATTTTTTCTGTTCATATTGGAATGTACTGTACAGGTAGATATTTATGTACAAGTGAATATTGTATGTATGTACAGTGTCATTTCAAGTATATTGCATAAGAAAACAGTTCCACATACAAACGTATATACAAATGTAACTATATATATATATATATATATATATATATATATATATATATATATATATATATATCCGAAAATTTTGTTCCTTGGAAATAGAAGCAATTGATTAATAATACACAGATAATAAAGTTTATTTTAAATTCAAACAAAATTTAATAATTTATTACAATTTATAAAAAATATAATTGAAAACTAATTTCTGTAAGGTATATGATAAAATAAATAGTGAAGATATAATTTTTCCATATCTTTAAATTTATATATATATATATATATATATATATATATATATAAATATATACAAATTTAAGGAAAAACGGTTTTTGTCTAATCAATTTGAATAGCAAAACAGATTATACTCTATTAAGAGAACACTAATTATTTATTAGTTGACAACTTAGTTTCATTATTTATTTATTTTTTAATTTTAGGGTATTAATTTATTTGTAAAAATATTTTTTCCAATTCCATAACTTTTTCCCCAGTAATAAAACTAAATATTTTATTCTAGAATTATTGACAACGAATATGTTAAAAACAAAACTTAAATCTATCTGTTCCGGATTATGAGGTGAGAGATGTATTAATTCATTTTCAATTACACGAAAACAAGCATTTTTTTTATTTCGGATCACCGTGTATTTTCGATTTCCAAGTATTAGGATTAATGTGTCAGTATTAAATAATGAAACTTATTAGAGACTGATATAATAATAAAAAATAATTATGACATTTCTAGGTAAAAGCAATTTAAAATTTATTGATTGTTTTCCATAATCAAGGTTGTACTACCTATTTGTGCTAACCTAATTTTGATTATAAAATAATATAACACGCATCAAAAAATAATACAGCAAGAGAGACAGTTTAATTTATCTAAAAGAAGTAATAAAATTGTCTACAATAATTCAACTCATTGACAGCAGCTCACAAAATCGTGTATTTATGTAGTGAAAGTGAATGTCAAAAATATATTATTTAGATATGAATTAATAAAAGGGTGTCCTTCAAAAGAATAATAATGTACAAAGTGTAATGGTGTAATTGTTGCTATGATACTACCTTAAATGATAAAATTATATATACATATATATATATATATATATATATAGGTATTTATGTATGTATGTATATATATATATATGTATATATGTATATATGTATATATGTATATATGTATATATGTATATATGTATATATGTATATATGTATATATGTATATATGTATATATGTATATATGTATATATGTATATATGTATATATGTATATATATATATATATATATAGGTATTTATGTATGTATGTATATATATATATATATGTACAATACATGATCAGTTTTAACGTATACACATTACATAAAAATAAAATTTGGTAGATTTCATTTTGAACGTCCTTTTCTTAAATTTTTATATAAAAATAATTATAGACTTTCAGTAACCATACATAATCTTTCAAAATTACACGTTCACACGCATAACACTCACGCATTTATATATATATATATATATATATATAGAGAGAGAGAGAGAGAGAGAGAGAAACACTAGAGGCAGATAATAAAATAAAAACAAAATAAAAACAAAATAAATTATAATTCATTATATAATACACTTTCTCTAATTTGAATTATTTTTCATTATTTTTTTAGCTTCACAGTATATAACAATGGCCATGCAAAATTCTTTAATATTAGCCTGAAAACAAATTTCCTGCTTCCTCCGCAATAATATATATGGTTTGCTTATGATTAAAAAAACTTGTTACTTATCGTAATCACACGTATCTACTAATATAATCGTAAAAAAAATACAATATATTATCTTGTAAAAAGTATAATTCATAAACTTAAACCAAAATTAAAATAATAAACTTAAATTAATAAACTTAAACTAAAAGTTTTCCTGTGTTTAAATATCAGACGAGATTATCCTTATTTTCGCAAGTTTTATTTAATTTTCAATAAAGAAATGATAAATTATACAACAAAATATTTTCAAAATAATAAATATATGATTTAGTCTAATATTATAAAACCAGTGTATTAAATTTAACGTTCTATATATATATATATATATATATATATATATATATATATATATATATACATATATAAATAAAAGAAGATTTTTTTA
>CM068320.1:20257311-20307311 GCA_034766995.1 Acanthacorydalis orientalis | reverse complement strand
AGCTTTAAAGTGTTAAAAGAATCTTTTCAGAAAAAATAATTTATCTCTTTTAATAGCTTTTACTTGTGTCAAATGTGTTGAATCAAATAATTTATATTAAATAAAGTAATTATAACATTTACATCATTAATATAATATTATTTTTCTGTCTTCTGATATATATATATATATATATATATATATATATATATATATATATATATATATATAATATTAATAATACTTTAATAAAATATTTTATTTTTCATTATAATTATCATATAGTAAAATATTTTTACCATATCTTACCAAAATAGTCCGAAAGAATTGTATATTAAATTATTTGTTTGTAAATTTCTATTGTTACTAATAATTTTTAAAATATGTTTGTTTAGACAAAATGTATTCTTTAGTTTAAACATATATTAGGTTGAAGATTGATACGAATTAATACTGAGAACTTACGCAAAAATAAAAATTTGGACTATAAGTACAATACAGCGGAACATCTGAACAATTTTTTTCTTTTATTTCACCAATTATTTATATAATAAATATTTTATTGTAAGTATTAATTCAATTTAATAATTTGTGCATAATATGAATTTCATTAATATATCTTTCCATTGTATTTAAAATAATATTTTTAATAATAAATGTATTTGTGTCATAAAATTCTCTTTGGTTCAAATTTTCACTCACAAATCACACAAAATGTTTGCTGATCGAAATTTTTAATAACTAATTATTTTTCAGTTTGAGTATTACTGAATCGTATTTCGATGGTAATTCCATCATTCTTTCAGTTATAAAATACAGAAAAATCTGTTTCTACGTACTCTTCTCTTCATTCCTAGAAAACTAAGATACAACCTTTTATAAGATTGTGGATAAAGTGAATAATTACCGATAAAATATACATGTATATGTATATATATATATATATTCACATTCCAGAATATAATCTATTTTTAGAATGTAAAATACAGATGTAATTTGTTAATTTTTTATTGAATAAGTTAAGGAAAAAAATAACTATATTAATTGATATACATTGGTACTCATCAATAAATAAAATATTGATTGTGAATTTTAAATCAATCACAATCAACATTAATTTGAATATAAACACATGTCCTCATAAAATATGTTCTTATAGATAAAGATTTAATAAGATTAACTCTTACCTTACTTTAATTAATTTGGCTTGCCATGAAGCTTTAAATAAATAATTAATTTATTTAATAAAAATCTTTAAAAGTAAAGTGCATATTTTTTTCAAATTATTGTAGATTATTATCCAAATATGGTATATATTAAGTGTTCAAATAGTCGGTTTATTAATATAATGTAAAATATATATTAATTAGGGTTTAAACGTATACTAATCAATAATAAATTTATTAACCATTGGGATATGCTTATCTTAATAATTATTCATAAACTGAAACTCAACTCTATATTACAAAGGTAGTTTTTCATTAAAAACTCTGATAATTTCTAATTAAATAAGAACATAAATTTCGATCAGAAACCGTGCATGTTTCATTAAACAGTAGTTGAAAATAAAATGGATTACTAATTGTATTGTTTATTGTTTATGGTTTTTTTCTTACAATAAAATTTAATTATTGTAATTTCTTAAAGAAATTATTACTCAACTAATGAAGTTCAAGTTTAAATATCGCTCTAATATCATTAATGACTATATTAGATAAATCCTTTCATTTGAATTATTGTCACTGTCATAATAAACAAAGTATTATTATTACACGTACAAATCAGAATCAATATAAATAGAAAGTGAAATAATAATTCACACTTCAATTAAAAACAGTGTAGGTAGTTAAGAGTATGCAGACAAGTAATTGCTAGAGTAGTGTTCCTAAGCAACAGGTTGTTTTTATGTCTATACCATCATTGGAATTCCTCGATAATACCTCACGACGTCCATTAATATACGTTGCAGAACAGTGTTTTTTTTTTATCTTGATTTAGTATTAATATCTTAATATCAAAAAAAAATCTTACAGGTATTTATTATCATCTTTAATAAATATCAGGTGCAGTAACTATGTATGTATCTACATGGATCAGATTACAGTTATATTTCTAATTTATGAATTAATGGACAATAAAGTACCGAAACGTCATGTGTATAATTAACATTGGTAATACAATTGGAAGTTTGAAAACCAGAGTAATTTATATATCACTTAACGGTTGTCATATGATCGATCCAAGTTCGAGATAACATTTTTTTCAAATTACATTTAATTTAGTGTTTCATATTATAGGATTTTAATTTGCAATTTTCAATTACTTTTTATTGCTTTTTAAGGTCACGTTAATCTATTAAATCTAATTAACTGTAAATGTAACTATAATTTAATTTCTATCATATATAGTAAACTGATTATATATATATATATATAAATGAATTGTTTTTTAGATTTTATATTAACGATTAATTAAATGTATTAATTATATTTTATATTTGGTTTGTTTTACTTGACGTTTATGTTCTCTATTAAAAATACTAAAAGTTTGTTTCAATTAAAAATTCATTTATTAAAAAATATATAAATTTTAATCACACTGTTATAGTTAATAAATAATATTTTGATAATGTATCTAGAATTATTTGAATTTTTTGTCGATAGCAACATTATTAAACAATATGATTTAATTGATTATACTTTATGATTTCATATTTAATTCTAAAATTACTTTCATAAAATAATATCTTCGTGACACACTTACATATATATATATATATATATATATCGTTCAAAAAATTAAATAGAGATTCAAATATCCCAAAAAGAGTCATTTACAAAAATTTGAAAATGATGAAAACTAAACTTAATATCAACACTATTTTTTATATAGTTGCTACTTAAATTGAAATATTTCCCCACTCTATGTATCGACTTAAATATTTCATTACGATAAAAATCTTCCCCAACATTTACCACACAACCTATTATTTTGCAAATTTCTATCCTCAAATTTTTTTAAAAAGTTCGTCAGTGAATAAAAAGATGAAAATCGGATTAGGGCAAAATATGAACTCTGTAATTTTTCGTACTAAGTTTCGAGTCTCATAACAATCTTTTTATTTTTTTAATTACCTTCTTTATGATAATTTATTAAATAATGCTCAAATTATATCATTTTTTCAATTTTGTAATTTTCAGGCAACATTTCTGGTACCCATTTATAGAAAAGTTTTTTGAAAACAAATGAAGACTTATAATAGTAATTTCAATTTTATAGTGACTTTTTATTTCTTTCCTTGTTCTCCCCCTCTCTCTCTCTCTCTCTCTCTCTCTCTCTCTCTATATATATATATATATATATATATATATATATATATATATGTGTGTGTGTGTGTATGTATTTTTTTAAAAAAAATATTTTAATCATTCATGGTTAAGAACAATTGAATTTTAAAAATTACTAGGGTGCCCCGGCCCCTGTTCTATATGCTCGCCAACCCCTGGGAGATGTTTTCCCTCAGCTTGCTAACGCTCAATCTCTCCTACCAAATAACAGAAATTAACAAATTACACACACAAATAATCCGTGTAAAATGTAAGTCGTAAAATTTTTATAATAAAAGATTATTGAAAATAACAAAAAAATATATTGTTAAAATTTGTAACAATTTTTTTACTTTAAAATTTCAGTGAATACAATATTTTGAATAAATTTCAATCAGTTTTACACCGAAGTTGTATATCTTCTTTCATTGTACACCGTGAGAAAGCTACATAAATTTGTAGATCATTAATCATGTTACTGACATCAACCAATCAGAACAGAGACCACGTGACTTATATCAACCAATCAGAGAACGAATAAAACGCACGGAATAGTTATAGAGATATAATATTAATTTTTGAAAATCACTTTCTAATTTAAATAAAAATATTTATATTTTTTAAAAAAATAGAACTGAAGTATGTAATAACATTAAATAATTAAATAAACTCATTATAGTAAAAACTATCAAATGTATATTTAGTAAGTGGATTAAAAACAGTAAATTATATGCAATCTTTTTCATGCTCGTTTAAAGAGTTCAAATTATCAATAAATATCAATGAATATCAAAAATTCAAATATCAGTTGTCAATACATTTTATTCCAGTGCGTCTGATTTCTGTTATTATTTAATTTAATTACAAAAATTCAAAATATACCAAAAACGAATAACAGACATTAAATATTTCAGTATTTTTTATTATAAACATGAACAGATTTAAAATATTTATAATACAGACAGTCGATTATGTCGTATATTACCTTTAAAATCAATTCTAATTAATGTTTTACTGTCTCGTTTAAAAATAAATTAATACTCCATTAAATAATATGTGTTTTATATAGTTTATTTTTTATCAAGTCAGATTGTTCGATAATAAATTCGTATATATTAATTGTCAAGATAAAAATATATATCACCCACGATTTTTGAAAGTTCACTCATAGTAAAGTTTAATACGTTGACCAGCGACCAGATAACCGTGGACGCTAACTTTTATTATTTATTGTTTTAGTTTCACATTGCCGTTATGTAAAATCAAACATTGGAATCGCTTTTAGCTATTAAAACAATACAGTTAGAGTGTGGTGATAAACGTTGTAATGATAGTGTGTAATATATATATATATATATATATATATATATATATATATGTAATTCGACAGCAAATAGTACTTACATTGAAACGACAATATTGTTACTTCCTATGTCTTTTATGGGGAGATATATTAAAATTGGTTCACGGACAAAGATATTACAGTTATCGATTCGATTATGAGATTTCATCTTGGATGTTTATGGTTCGCAAGATTTTTGTTAAGGTAGGTGTGAGAGATAGATTTGATCGCCTGAGGCTAATTGACCACACCTCACTTTTTCGATAATGTTTCATTCACTCGAGATTTATTTAATTACTACATCAGCTCTCTCTAACGTGTAAAATCACTTCTGCGGGCTATATATTAATTAAATATAGAACTTGATTAGAAATAAGTCAATAATTCTTCGAATGTTTCAAATAGTTAAATCTAATCTTAGAAAATATAATTAAGAATATTATATGGGAAACTATTTCTCATATATGTACTGTTCGAAAGTTTAGTTAACAAAAAAAAGGTATTTTATAAAAATGTTCGCTCGCTACTGAGCCGCTATAAATCAAGACAATTAAGCAAGTTTAAATTGTAGTTACTGAATGTCAAAGAACACTTTTTGCTAACAACAGGTATTCTTAAATTAATGTAAAAGCAAACGTTTTCAGACTAAGATAAAAATGTAAAAAGTACGAACACATATATAAAAAAAGTTATATATATATATATACTTTTTAAAGCATGTAAGTTACAATGAATACCAATATATATATCATCAGTGAAAAAGTTCGTATACGATTTGAAATTGAAACTCAGGTGATTATTTTTCACAGAAAACGCTTTTATTAATCAATTATGTATTCATCATTGTTTTTTGAAATCATTTTCCAGCTCTCAAACAACTGAAAGATTTCTTATTCGTAAGAGCTGAGCGATTTTTCGGTAAAAAAAGGTGGTGAGGTGGTTTTTGACGGCCTCTACTGTGTCAATTTTTTGTCATCATTTAAACTGTTTTGTAGCGACCGGAACAAATGATAATCCGAAGGTGCAATGTCCAGAGAATATGGTGGATGTGATATCATTTCTCATTTCAACTGTTTCAGTTTTAGCACAGTCAGTTTTATTGTATGTAGTTTTGCTTTGTCGTGGTGGAAGATGACCTTCTTGCAATTAGTCAAAATCGGACGCTTTTCTTTAATTGCTGCGTTAAGTTTGGTCAATTATTGACAGTACTTCTCCTTAATAATCGTTTCGTCCAGTGGATGCCGCTCACAATAAACAACACCTTTGCAATCCTGCCAAACACACAGCAACACCTTCATCGGATGGAAGTTTGCTTGGCGACTGTTCTTCCCCTTCATTCTCTTGTTTCCATGTTCGTCTGCATCGGACGTTGTTGTTAAGGATCCATTTCTCATCGCCAGTCACCAACCGATCCAAAAAAGGCGCCCTGTTGAGGCGTCCAAGCAAGAAAACAGCCAAAGTGATGCGATCAATTTTATTTTTTTCAACAACGGATGTGGCACCCACGTATCGAGCTTCAACGTGAACCCCAGATTGTTTAAATACCGAAATGCAATCGATCTGTAAATGTTGAGTTCTCGGCGACCCTTTCAGTCGAAATTCGTGAATTATTACCAACTGAAGCCATCCAGAGAGCCATTCGAGCTTAAAATCACCAAGTCGAAATTGATCAAACCATTTTTTCACAGCTGGAAGTGATGGTGCATGGTCCAAATGAACCTCCCGAATATTTTTTGTTGCCGCGCCAACGGTTACTCTTTTCCGATTTCATACAACATAACGTAATGAAAGTATATCTTTTCGTTGTACATTTTCAAAAATTTTTCTTATACACAAATCGAATCCAAAAAAATGTGTCTGATGCTCAAATGACAGCTGTGACTGTCTCCTTTCAAACGATATATAACATGAATACATTTTAATGACGAGCGTATGCGTCACTCTTAACACCACCTATTGAATCGTATATGAACTTTTTCACAGATCCAATATATATATATATAGAGAGAGAGAGAGATATATATATATAGATTTAATGTAGACTTCCATATGAAAGTATTAAAAAATCGCAAAAAGTAACAGGATTTCTTTTAATATTTGTGTTTTTTTAATAATTTCATGTGGAAGCCTAAGTTGAATCACCTTATACATATTATTTTAAAGAAAAGGAATTGTTTATATAATATCAAATATTTTATGTGAGAACAGTTATAATTTCGAATATAAACTGTTTATTAGTTAAATATGTAATTAATTTTTTTTTATAATAAGTATATTTAATAAATTTGAACAAAAGAGACAACTTATGTTATTAACACACTAGATTGATAACCAAGTGAACAGGAATTCTAAATTCAATCTTACTAGTTGTCATTTTTAATAATGAAAAAAATCTTAATGAGTTTCTATCTCGACATCAGTTTAAAACCCTAACGAAGCAGAAATAAAGAAACGTATCTTATCGAAACTTTCTGAACGAGTATCGTCTAGTTTATCAGATGTGACGTAGTAGACTGAAAACATTGTAGTAAACGTTCTCGGAACACTTTCGAAAACGTCGGAGCTTTTCGCATAAAAATCGCACGTATGGTCAATTTACAAGTAATGCTTATAAACGCCGCGCACCTTAAACGGGAGAAAGTATATTTTTAATGACGACGCTTCGTGCGGCTTGTACGTACACATATAAAACAAGCATAATTGCAGAAATAGATCATGCAACATAATAGATGCTGCACACCCACCTGTGCGAATACGGACAAAGCCACCGCGGTACACGTGAAAATTATTGCCGCCTGCTCCATTATAATGCAAATTTCACATTGCCGCTTGTAAAAAGACAGTGAGTGTTAAACAGTTCCTTCACTTGCTCATGCGACTCGCCTTTGGCAACAGCGTACCTCATAAATATCTAACAGTGGATTATATGCGCGTTGCGTATTTAATTTATTACTGAATTAGTGAGATACATCAAGTTTATTTATTGCTTCGATCAAATCATATCATTTTGTATTCAATTACAGGTGTTTGATCGCGCAGGTGCACGTGCGTAGGTTGAAGTATATCACATGATATTTTTATAAAAATGACTCAATATTCAAACGATGCAAGATGAATTTTTACCCAATGTGATCATTTAATTGGTTATTATAATGTATTCAAGCCTATAACTGATATTCTACATAATAAAATTATGGCGTATTTTGATAACCGCTCTTTATGCATGACATGACAATAGATTTTAACATTTTATTCAATCATTTCCTTAAATGATTTTATTAAAAGCATACATTACATTTCAAAAAGGTATACTAATGTTTATTACACATTTTATTTTGATAAATCGAAAAATAAAACAAATTGATTGTAAGCATGCGCTCAAGAGTCTTGTAAATTAACATTAATTATGCTCAAAAAAAGTAAATATGCTTTAAGATATAGATGAGTGATTATGAATTGATTTTTCGATTACTGGAGTATTCTAATATGAAAAATAGAATAGGATAATCTACAGGATAAACGTTTTCTGGATTACTGTAAAGGAAGGTTTACTTGAATTCGATTATTAGTTTTCACAAAAAAGAAAAAATCTAAAAGACAAATTAAAAAGTAGCTATAATAAAAACAATGCAATAATCTTTTCAAATGAATACTTACTCAAGTTTTGGGAATAAATATTTTCGTAAAAAATATTATACCTTCATAGTTTATAAACGATTTTCCTACAGAGAATTTTTTTTGCACGAATTAGAGGACGTTTTAGTCAGCCTATGGAAGAGGTGTTTTGTCTATGTGGTGACCGTCCCTAGAGGCGAACGGTGCCCCGACAACAGCCACAGTCGGCATTTTTGTTTAAATTCGGCTTATGACACTGTGAACAATCGCGCTAATCGTGCTCAGATCCAGGAAAAGCTTCCTATAGAGTCACACATTTTTTAAGTAGTTATATTTTAGGGATGTCAAATTGACAGTTGTTTTTTTTTGTCATTTATTAAGTTCTGACATTGATATTTTCAGTTATATCTTCATATACAACAAAACAACACATTGAAATAATATAGTTGTAAGCAATGGTTAACAAAAGCCCTTAAACTGAACTATTACCCAATTGTATTATGAAAATGATCATTCTGTAAAGAATACAATTCATAAATTACGCAATATTTATTCTTGACATAGTCGTCCATCTGAATCAACAATTCATCGATTAGTGAGTAAATTTGAAAAGACTGGATCGGTTAAAGATAAAGAAACACAAACACGTGCTCATTAGTCCGGTCAAGTTTGGTAATTAATTTTTTGAGAATGTGAATAGAGAGTTTCCGAAATATGTAACTATTTTTTTGTGGACAGAATTGGACTATATTGATCTGAAGGATATGTGGTTTCAGCAGGATGGTGCAACAAGCCACACAGCTGGTGAAACAATTGATTTATTGATGCCGAAATTTCCTGGTGGCGTTATTTCCAGAAATTGAGATATCAATTGGAGATTCTACGATATAACACCGTTGGAATTCTTTCTTTGATGCCACGTTAAAGAATAGGTGCGCACCAATAATCCTAAAACAATTTTCGACCTAAAAGATGTAATCCGAAGAGTAATTGGTGAAATAGAGTCTCAGCTGTGTAGGGATGCTATTGAAAATATTAGCAAAAGAACGGTCACTTGTAAGAAACCACGCGGCCATCACACGATTTTATTTTTCATTCATAAATGGCATACCCCCAACTATTATTTACAATAAAGAATATTGAAATTTCAGAGCGAATTCTATGTTCTATTTCAAATTAGAAAATTGCACCAATAAACTGTACCAATGGTATATCTGCATTTTCACTAAATACTCATCTCCAAATGTTTTTTCCGACATTTTAAACGTGTCGACACAAGAAATTTCTTTTTTGACACAAAATTTAATACAAATTTGTTACTCGTTAAATTTAGACATAGTAAAATTCGTCGTATATACCAAACTCTATTTCATACAAACACTAACTGTTCACGAATGGTTTGAGAGATCCCAATAATTTTTAGTATAAATCACAATGGAAGAATTATCAACATTATCATTTAAAAAATTTTAACGTTGGGTTTGTGCGGTACATTTAAAATAGAAATTTCCGAAAATTTTTTACTAGGGTAGTATATATATATATATATAGTTACAAAAAAGTCTTATATTATTAATAATAAGAAGATACAAACATTCTATAATATATTACTTAATAACGATTAAAATTTTATATAATGAAACGTTGGTTTAAAATCTCAATTTAACATAAAAGGTTTGAAATCAATTAAGTCAGCATAAAACAGATAATTATATATTTTATCACAAGTAATTTTATACTGCTTAGAAAGTTCTGTGATTTCTCTACTTGTGTAACGGGTATCTATTATCGGATAATATTATCGAACTTAATTTAATATATATATATATATATATATATATATATATATATATATATTTATTTAATACTATATATATATAAAATACAAATATAATTAAATTTCAAGAAAAATGACCCAGTAACATGATATAAAATTAGATTATTTATTGATTATTTTTTGATTTATACTTGCATTAGTATGTAAACAATTCATATAATTTAATAGAATGAATGCAATAAAAAATATAATTCAAAAATAATAAATACCATACATAGTATTTTAATTACTGTTATAACCAACTACATCTTCTTACTAATTGCTAATTTACAATCCATCTTACAAAATCAAACACACTGAAACTAATACGATACTATTTATACAATGATATCGTTTTTTATTACAGACATTTTAAAATCATTTTTATTAATACAAATGTGTGGTCTAAATGACTACTAGAATCATCAATATTCTTATCACATTTTTTACTATTTGTATTTTAATGGTGTGTCGATAAAATCTGTATTTATAAAAAAAATTCATTTACATCTTCGTTTTACTGTCCAATCTGTTTATCACAAAAATGTAAAAATTTTAGTCTGAAATCCACATTCTGCATTCCATAACACTTTTATTACGATTTTTGAATTCCATTTGTAAGCTAACGATCGAATTAAAAAACAACATTAATTTATTCATGATTTTAAGATTGATCCGTGTAATTTATTTGAATTATATCTTCAACATTAATTCATAAAATTCCGTTCATTTTAATTAAATACTTTGACAAGCTCTTATAGTGGAAAAACAAATATAATTATTCATTTTTTTTTCAATTCAAAGGTTATATATATATATATATATATACAACTTTATAAACATCTATGTTTTAATTATTTGCTAACAAAGTAATGAGTGTTATTTTATTTCAAATATATTTACATTGACTATTTATAAAAGTCTAGGAAGCGATTAGTAATATCGCACGGACGTATTTTCCTCATGTGTGGATAAATACATACATATATTTATACAATATACATATATATATATATATATATATATATATATATATATATACACTAATCTAACATGTAATATTGAGTTTTGATTTTTGGTGTTAAATAAAACGAATGATTAACAATTTTCGGAAACATACTAAGATAAGTGAAATTTAATATTATAACTTATGACTTATTTAAAGCATGAAGCACTCATATATATATATATATATATATGAAATGGAATATTCTAAGAAGAATTATAAATACTTTTCGTAAAACAATTTTAATAAGAAAAATGTATGAATAACCGTCTAATTATAAATACACAAAATAACTACAGGTAGTTAAAAATCAACATAGGATTTCTTTTCACATAAATAATGTTGGAATTAACTACACTGATATTTAAAGTAAAACGCTAAATAAATATGTCTCCATTTTTTCGAGGGGTATTCGACTTTCAAACTATTCTAGAGAATACTAGTGTTTTGATTTATGTTATTTATTTTAACATGCTATAAAATGGTATCGAAAATGTTTAATCAGTGTTAATATATTGTTTATTTTAATAGTTCCGAATTGAAAATATGTTTTTCTTAAATTTTATAGGTTAAGATATTTATTTTTTAATATATTAATACAAAAAAAGTTAAAGTCTGATCATTTTATTGATCCATTTTATAAAATTAATCGTGTAAGTATTGTACACAATTATACATTATTTTTGGTATATAAATATATTTATAAATCATGAAAAATATGTAAACTTTTATTTTCTTTCATTCAAAGTGTTGAATCAGATTTTTGATTTTTATTTTCTATATTTTTCATTGAAATATCTAAAAATATTCCTATTTTTTTAAATTAATCACGCCACAATTTGAGTACGTAAAGTTTTCTCAGCCTTATCATGGAAGATTAACAGTGATCACGAAATTTTACAAGTAAAAATATTAATTATTAATGAAGTGTCAAAAGAACATATTAAGCATATTTTGATTTGGGAGTTTCGTCAGGGTAACAACACTACTACTGCAGTGAAAAAATTGTGGGAAATGTATAATTCAGATTTTATTAGTCTTAGTCAAGAACAAAGATAGTTTCAACGATTTCGGTCTTGGAACTACAGCCTTGAAGATGAGGAAAGGTCAGGACATCATCAAGAGTTTTATGATGAGGTCCTGCGAACACTAGTGGAACAGAATTCTAGTTAAATGATAGAAGAATTACCCAAGAACCTCAAATCAACGTTTTCAACTATTCATCGGTACTTGTAAATGTTTGGTAAGGTTTTTTTGGTAAGGTTTTGTTAAGCTGAGTCGGCAGGTTCCACACGAGTTATCAGACGTTAATTTAAAACAACTTGTGGACATTTACACTTCTCATCTATGCTGATTGCAAAATGATCCGTTTCAGAATAGAATTGTTGCGGGTGACAAGAAATGGATTGTTTATAACAATATTAAAGTCACAGACAATGACTTGACCATGCTGAAACATCATCTTCAGCTGTGAGAGGAGAGCTTCATATAAAAAAGGTTATTTTGCCTGTTTGGTGGGATATGGAACAAATTATTCATTACGAGCTATTACCAGAAAACCGAACCATCACAAAGGAGTTGTACTATGAACAAATGGTACGCCTGAAACAATCCATTGATGAAAAACGGCCAGTATTAGCCAACAAAAAAGGCCTAATTTTTCACCACGATGACGTCCAACTTCACATGACACGTGAAACCATCCATAAACTAATTCAAATTGAATGGGAAATTATGACTCAGCCACCATATTCTCCAGACCCAGCACCATTGGATTATCATCAATTCCGAAATCTGAAAATCCACATCAATAAAAAACGACTTAATATAGAGCGTGATGTCCCAAGGGAGCTCGATTCTTTCTTTAATGGAAAGCCTTAAAAGTTTTATCGTTTGGGTATTGAAAATTTAAGATTAAGATGGGAATAAATTGTAAATAATAGCTGAAAATATATTTTGGATCAAAATTAAAACGTTATTTTTTTCACTGTTCCAAATATTATTTAAAAAAAAAACAGATTACTTATGGGATAACCCAATATATCATACATGTATGTGTGTAATAAATGTATATACCAAATATATGTATGTAAAAGAACTAAAAATTATATTATAAACTTTCATTTTTAGTTTTTTTGTTATACATATTTCAGCTGATCCAATAAACATGATTTTATCTGACTTATCCAATGTATATCAAATTTATTTCATTTGATAACGACACAATTTTCTTCCTTTAACCCTTTGGATACGGGAAGAAGGAAAGTGTACTAAATTTTTTTAAGAAATATTTTTCGATACATTGGACATTCTTTTCTCGCAAACAAAATAAAAATTGTAAATTTGTCGGTTACAAGAAAAAATATATAAATTCAGATTAGCCATTAGAAATTTCACATCTATCCGATATATCGTGGAAAATCGTTGATAATATTCAGGAAAACATAAATCTCTTGATTGGAAACATATTAATTAGAAGGAGAAAAATTGATTACAGTTGAAAATTTGCAGAAATAACATTACTGTTGAATTTGAAAAATTTTGAAACAATCAAGAGTGCACCAAGAGGTTTCATATCGATCACATCTTGTACCTGGACATAGTCTCGTAATTTTTATACACTTTCTTCCAATGATGAACTAAAAAAAAATATCAGTCAACTCAATTTTCAAGTCCACAATTTTTATAGGGTTTTAAATGAAAAATCCGCGATTATTCTGATTTTTGGAAGACCGTATTTTTTTAATGAAAGAAAGATGTATAAATTTAGTCTTATTAGAAAGAGATTAGTAGCCTTTAAATATATCATCCAAAAGATATTGCTCTGAGACCACAGTTTTTTTGGAAAACATCAATGGATTTCTAGATCCATGCCCGGCTAAATGGTTAAAAAAATATAAATTAGTTTAATTAATTATGTTCAGTACAACTTTCATTACATAATAAATTATAGAAAGAAAAAATCGAATTAAATCAATATCGAAGTACTGGATACCTTAAATGATTAAATGTTCAATATACCGCAAGCTTACTACAATATGTTAGAGTTTTCTGTTGGTTATCTTAATGTGAGTAAACACTTTATATAAAATATAAAAAGAAAATAAGTCGTTAAAATTATAACGCCATATTTCACACAATATACAAGATCAACTGTACATACGTAATAGTTGGATGGACCTCCTGATGTCAGACATGGATATTCTGCACACGTTCTATCAATATGTATCAATATGATTCGAATGCTTATACATTCGGCCGTCGAACGCAGCTCGATGATATTTCTCTGCTGGATACGTGAACGACGATAATAAATTAACTGTACCATCGGTTTGCGTTCCGTACTCGTACCGACTCGTTATATCGTTGCTACTGTAACACTGGACGCAAGTTAGTATGCAAATTGGTGCAATTCTTGTAAATTTATTCTTGTGATGTATCGCGTCATGACTAAAACCTATTGACATTATCACCTGTCGAGGAAAACTTATCTACTTTATTACGTGTTTTTAATAAATTATGAACCACTTAAGAAATTAAAAAGATACAGTTATGTCTATTTATTCTGAACTAATATTCGTTCCGAGTAATTAAATTTTATATGGTGGGTTTTCATCAATTTGAAATGAACGAATCTTTTTGATATATAATGAAGTGTGTTAATTATATCTAAATTGTGTTTTACTTAAACGTTTTTAATGATTACTAATCAAATTTATAGATTGCTAGGAAAAGATTTATAATAATGTCAATATCAATATTGGAAATAACATATGGCGTGTCTTATCAAATGGAAGTTATTTGATTTCCTTTTCTAAACAGATTATCTAAATTCATATTACTATACAAATGTGAAACACGGTAAACTTATTTATTTGATAAGTTTTTTTATAATACTGTATTCTATTTTTAATTTGTAAATACATGAGTAAATAAAACGAATTTTTAGAAACTCGATAAATTATAACAAGAACAATAATTGTTAAAATCGAACATTGTATAATTTAATATTATCAGTAAAGCGAACGGAATTTTCTAATTTCGAGTAAATTTCACACATGAAACACATTTCTTCTTAATCCTATTTTTTATTAACACGACTGATTATAAATATAATATATCAAAGCATCCGTTAAATTCAAGTAATAATAATATTTGAATTTTTAACATTATATTTTTTTATAAAATAAATATTTTGAATATAAATGTGTATAAATATAGAATTATCGTAAAAAAGTATATTTATTGATACTTAATATTTCATGATGTGTAGGAAATGATTATAAGGATTAAAAGATGCAATAATTTTACTGTTAAGAGATAAATATTATAGTTTTCCGGTTGAATAACCACAAAAATCTAACTTATCGACTTACTGTTTTGGTATTTATGATGGATAACGATGTTATTAAAAACAGTTATTTTTAACTGCTAATTTGCACACCTGTGTGGTGGTATCTAATGAAGCATAAACATTATATTGTTATAATTGTTTTTGATAAAATTGTTGCGATTTGATGTTTATCAACAATCTGAGGTTATTTGAACAATTTGTGTACCTCCAGTAAGAATGTAGTTAAAATATTTAAATATGTACTTGTTAATATTGTCTATAATGATAAAAATAAATCGGTTGAAATTAAATAAAAGTATTTTTTTTATAATGCTGGTCGTTAATACGAGCGTCGTTTGATAAGTATGGTAAAAAGCAAGTTAAACAGCGTTTTTTAGAAAAAAATGATTTTATTTTTCAACAGAGTTTCTATTGAGGACTTTATACTTAGTTCAGCGAGTTTCCTATTTTTACATCCGGTCAGAAAAGTAGTTTTTCTCAAAGCCTGCAAAATACGCATTGACAGCGGCGATGACATCCTCATTCGAAGAGAATTTCTTCCCACCGAGATAAATTTTCAAGTTTTGGAAGAGGAAAAAGTCGCACGAGGCAAAGCCCGGAGAATGGGTTGGATGAGGGATCAATTTGAAGCCTAATTCAGGCAATTTTGCCATTTTGACGGTATATTTAAATAATATTAAATTTTTCAGAAATGTTTGGTTTTCATTTAAATTTATCAGGCTAGTATTTTTTCTAGAAATATTATCAACTATTAGACTATGCTTTATGTGTTCTTCACAAAGCACAAAGAATCATTTATTATTTTTTCTTACATTTCTTTTCAAATATTTAATCTAATTGTTTTTTTTTTATCTTATATTAATGTATCCAGTCTATGCAACTAAAATATTTGTTAGTAAATTTAAAAATACATTTAATGAATTGTTCAAGTCGAAAATGGAAAAAAATCATGCTATTTAATAAAAGCAGACATTCGTAACATATAAAAACGAAACATATAAAATTAAATATCCTGAGAAAGCCATGTGAGAACATTTCGAAGATGATTTATGCAGTGAATTATATGTGTAATAAAAAAATAAGAATTGATGTAGATCCTAGTTGTATACTTAAATTAAAAGACTTTAAAAAAAAATGTTTTATATTATTTTTTTTAATTTAGTTATAAAAGATCACTAAGTAGCCTTACGGAATTAATATGTTACTTATTTTGATATATGGTTTTATTATATTTGGTTTAAACAACAAATATTTGTTTTCAGTTTTTTAATTCTACATTATGATTTGCATTAAGTCTGTACTAAATTTCTAGGTAACTAAAAAACTTGATAAAAAATAGTTTTGCAAATTTCGTATGTATACAAACACACACACACATTTGTGTGTATGTTTATATGTTCATTTATGTGACACATACTTCTCAATTATCGAGGTTTCTTAAAAATTGATCACAGTTCTTAAAGCGGATAAGCTTAAAATCCTCTGTTACTTAACCCATTAAACACCGTTACTTAAAATCGTAGGAATATTCGAAAATGTTAACGTGGTTTGGTTCTAGGTCATTTTTAATTAATTTGGCGTTAGAAAGAAAAAAAATAAAAATTTTGGTTTTCCACAGTTGGATGTTTTGTTTACATAACAGCGACGAATAATATTAGCATTATTAAAAAATATATCCTGAAAGTGAATAAAAACTAGTCTGTTTTAAGTTTAACATCATTTATTTCATTAAAATCGCAATCAAATACCGTGATAGTTGCTAAAATACTTCGAATGGAGAAACAAGTTGTACTTTTTACACACACACACACACACACATTTATATATATATATATAGGGTCTGGATCTTGTAAAGTCTACATCTATTCCGTTGTTTTTCTCACTTTTGCAAAAATCGAAAAAATTAATAATGTAGTTCTATTGCTATTGAATCAATGTTTACTGTTATATAAAAAAAGTTTTGAAAAAAAATATTTTTAGTAGAAAAAAATTTTCCAAAATTAACGTTGCATATACGCAAACGCCGGCACTTAATGGGTTAAATATGCTTTAACCCATTAAAGACAAGGATTTTATTATAAGACGATCCACAGGAGTCGGAAATTTTTTCCTGTTATTGTTGAAAAATAAGATAAGGGGAAATTTTTGGAAGGTGATAAATGAACATTGATTGTTTAAATCAGATAATGACACAAGGTGTGTGTCATTGGCTCCTCAGCAAATTTGTGATACTAGGAACCGATTATATATTATATGTGTTATTTTCAACATTCATATGTGATCTAAAGTCTTGCTTTCGCCACTTCTTCATTGTTCCCCTTTCTTAATTTTCACCAAATGTCTGTACAGTAAGTTTTGGAGTCAAATAGTTTTTCAGTCAATGTAACGCTTGTATAAAAATTATCTATATAATGCTTTTTTTGCAAAATGTCCTCTAATAAATGCAAAACCACTTTATACACATGCCTTACCCTATTAGTTATGTTACCATTTCTTGTATATACTTTAATTCTCAAAACAATTCCGGAATTCTCACATAAAGCATATAATTTGATTTCATATTTATATTTTTTTCCAGCAATATATCGCCTAAAAGCTAATCTTCCTCTCCAAGCGACCATTGGCTCATCTATGGATTATTTGTGAGGGTTATATATTTTTTTCATTTTATTGTTAAAGTAGACAATGATCGGCAGTATTTTTCTAAGGCAATGATTGCTTTCGTTATCTGAGGAAAAATGTAACGATCGTAAGATATCTTGAAATCTTTATCTTGTCATGTGTCGGGAAAAATTATGCACTTTTTGCAGTCCCGATGGTCTTGGTAGTGAACTACTTATATTTTCTACTTTAATTTGAAACCAATAGCAATTTTAATTTTTACACAACTTTCTCTGTTATTTTACTTGAGTACGATCTTATCTCACCGACTAATTCTTAACTACTGACCGATAATATAAATCTTCAAAACACACATTGTGTAATTCGTTATTTTGGAAAAGTACTGCATTAATCACATGGTGTGTTATTAGTCTCGAATGGGTTAACATACGAACATGCTAATTTATTATACTTACATTAATATTTTTTTTGTAATCCTATTTTTAGTGCAATTTTCTTTTTCGTTTAGCTGAAAATTATTTTCTAGTAAGCCGAGGTCATTTTTCAATAATTAATATTAATTTAGTTTTTAAATAAATCATATTTTCAATGTGTTAAAAAAATAACGAATATGATAAAAAATGTTTTGTATAAGTATTAATATAAGATGACGTCAAATCATCTAGCACAAATAGATTAAAAAAAAAACGTTATCTATAGAAATTGGTCATGAAATATAAAACGTACCCTGAAAAATAATAAAAAAGAAAATATATTTATAAACAAAGTATTTATTTTGGAAAAGTAAAAAAGTAATTTTAATTTTTTCTTTTGAATATAACATGAACACAATATAGTGATGTAAACAATATAAGAATAAATAACTTTTAAAAGCTTGGAGGTGTGTACTTTTCAAGTACGAAGTCAAACACTGCAAAATGTATTTATCACACATAATTTGCGAACGCACTCGGCTTATTGCGAAAATAATACAAAACGTTTCACTAGTGATGCATGTGGTAACCAACCTGTTGAGCATTGTAGATTACACTAAATAATGTCTTGTATAAATTTCGCAGCTTTAATTTAAATGTCATGTATGTAAAATGAGTCTGTAAATTATATCGGCGGCTTCGACGGCAGATCCTTGCCTGGTCCAACTAACAACGGTAGTGACGGGCGGCGGAGGCGGTGTCCACCGGGCAACGGTAGAGTATCGGGAGCTGTCACATAGTTCATTCGGTCGTGCGCCCGCCGTTCAGTCGGTAAGGTAACGCGGTGCGGTGCCACTCCTTACCCGCAGGCTACATGCGCCACGGTTACCGACCGGACAAACGTCGCGATTATGTACACCTCGCGAAAGAGAAACATTCATATAGATCTGTACATTATTTCAGTTTGCATCGTTCTCTCATTCAACAATTTTTTTTGCAAAGTTCAATCCAATATAGATGAGACTTACACCAGAGGCGGGTGTAATTAAATTGCACTCGTATATAAGCGAATAACTAGAACGTTATTATTAGAAATATATTTGAAATATGTGCTCTTTCAAACGGAACTGGAACAAATATTTTAATAAATTTTAACAAAACAGAGTGACAGTGCTTTACCTTTCTAACAATAACATAAATATAGATAAATAATTACAAAACTTTGTTACAATTTAATAGTCTCACAGATATGAATCAAACAAGATGTTTACTCGAATGACATGTTTGAATTATCATTTATCTGAAACAGTTATTTATAATTTTTAACAGTTAAGGATACATTTTTTTATTATAATTATTTAGTTAAATTTTTCTTAACACCCAATTGAAGTTCATTATTTTATTTAAATGTTCAGATTCATCGGATAAAAATTTTGAAATATGATAATACTCGTCTTTGCAGTATTTGTGTAACCTTTATAACTATTTTGAATTATTAGGTTGGCAGAAAAATAATTGCAGTTCTTAGCAGATGATTTTCCTCACTATTTTAAGTGGCCCAGAACTGTTGGATAACTAACATCTAACAAGCTAATATCTAACAACTTGTAAAAGCTGTCAAACTATTGTGCGTAGTTTTGATTTTACTAACGCCTTCAGTTTGTCGTTATGAACTGAAGAAGGACACTCGCGACCTTTTCATCTTCAAGGATTTCGTCCCTAATACAAAATTATTAAAACCACCATTATACTGTAAATTTCTTAACAGTACCCACACCAAAAGGATCGTTTAGTGTACAAGCATTTTCTAGAGTTTTACCACCCGTTTTGAACACATACAAAAAATACTCTTATTTGCTTCTTTAGTTCAATAGCCCAATTTGAAGCAAAATTAATAATAAAACAAAAGTCGATGTTACCAAAATACAAACAAAAAATGCATTTTAAAATAATATTAACATGAATACGATGAAATGACACTTTTATTGAAAACAACTAAATTTAATATTCAGAAAAACCAGTAATTATTTTTCTACTAACCTAACATAATAATACACTAATTTTAATTTTTAGAATTGACTAAAATAATTTTAATCCTTTTATTATGTTATATGCAGTATGTTCACTTTTAAATCAGAAAATCAATACACAATTAGCTGAACGCTATAGTTTGTTTTTCATATTGCAGTTTGCATATCTAAATTATCATAACTTCCGGTTGAATTTATTATTAATTCTATCTACAAATCGTCGATTATGGATTTAGTTCCCAGCACCTAGTTCAGCGATACAATCTAAATATCTAAACCAATTGTATAAATCAGTCAAAACTAACAAACGAACTATTTGTTAAGCAATCAATAAAATGTTCTCAAAAAATATCTCTTTTATTTTTTATATTCACAAAAATAATTGCCAAGAAATAAATAAGGAAATAATAATAATAAAAGTTTATTAATATAAGAAAAAACAAACTGTATACTACTTTAATTCATTCATCTTACTTGTCATATCATTGATCTGCTATGTTATTTTTCAATTTAATAATTTTGGAAACATAAAATAATGTTTGTTCTGCCACTGAATATATTACAATATATTCTGAACATTGTGAATAAGAAAGATCGATATATTCATTGGAACATACTTTGCATCTTTGTTGTTTTTTTATAAT
The DNA here is from genome assembly GCA_034766995.1 of Acanthacorydalis orientalis. NCBI lineage: Eukaryota > Metazoa > Arthropoda > Insecta > Megaloptera > Corydalidae > Acanthacorydalis > Acanthacorydalis orientalis. Next base: position 20,286,164 of record CM068320.1, on the reverse strand, counting down.
AATTATTTTATCGATCTTTGATAAAACAGCATGCAACAATGAAACACCAGCTCTCTGAACCAATGATATACTGTTTTGTCGTCATAATTTTAAGCAATGACACAAGTGCGCTAACTGCTAACACTTTATACGTATTGATATTTTTCAATTTATTATGGATGTCAAGTTTTCTGTCTGAAGTACTTATATAAACTTATTTATTAAATGCGCTAAGAATATTCAGTGAAATTTATTCTCTTTTTTTAATTATAAATTTTATATTTCAATATATTCTTGTCATACCATTTATTTTAAATTAACATTATATAACATTTAAATAATATTTTTATAGTTTGTCAATTTTTGATTACATTATTTTCTAATTTCTAATCAGATATATGCAAATAATCATGTATTTAGAAGCATCCCATGTATAAGACATTTAATTTCATTAAAAATATAATATCAAAACAGGTATGGACCTGTTCTAAGCATATGTTAAAAAAATATGAGGATAATTATCTCACTTATGCAATATACTTGTCATTAATTAAAAAATACTTATTATTATTAAATACTTTTATTAAAGAAATAAAATCTCAGTAAACTACATATTAAAGAAACAAATTCGAAATAAATTATTAATAAAACTGAAAAGATAAAAACGTGAAAAAGAACATAATTAATAAACTTTGAAGCTACAAATGAAATATGGATTGAATGAATGAAGAAAATTCAGTTTTTCAAATGATCTTTATTAAAATTCATTTGGTTCGTTTATATTAGGATGGTAGAAAAATAATTCCAGTTTATTACCTTCCAATTTATATACGTTTTTTAATTTAAATGATCCAGAACTGTTGCATGACTTACGCCTAAATTTTGTGCAAGCTCTAGAATTGTTATGTGTGCTTCTAATTCAACTAACACCTTTAGTTGGTCGTTATGAACAGAAGAATAATGCTAGCGACCTTCTTTATATTCAAGGTTTTTGTCTCCAGTTTTTGGAACCACCATTGCACCGTGTGTTTCTTACCAATGTCCACATCAAAAGCATCATTTATTTTACGAGTAGTTTCTGATGTTTTACCACTAGTTTTGAACTCATACAACAATTACTCTTATTTGCCAACTTCTTCTTTCCAACTTTAATTAAATAGCTCAATTTGAATCAAAATTAATAATAAAATCAAAGTCAATATTACCAAAATGTAGACTGAAAAAAGCATTTTAAGATGATTAACACGAACACAATGAAATTACATTGAAAAAAATTAAGGTTAGAATTCAGAAAACAAAAACCGTAATTATTTTACTACCAACCTAATATTATTGCAAAAAGTCTGACTGTCGATAGCAAATAGGCTTCAAATCGCTATTGAATATTAGTAGAGACATTTTTTTCCTTGTATTTCTTTAGGGATTCATAATTTAATTTATAAATAGTTATTAACCTCTTGACATACAAATTAATTGAAATTCGATATGACAAAAAAATACTATTTATTTCAGCTTAACATTTGTATAAGCTTAACAAAAAAAAATAATATTTATACGTTACTAAATATTATAATTAAATACTAATAACCAAAATTAATAAAGAATAATTAAATAATAAATTAAACAATAATTCAATAGTCCTGCAGGGAATGGAACTTTTCGAAACATTCTGGTAAATGTTGACACTGCCAACATTTTTTACACTACCAAGTCGTTTTGCTTCTTACATTATTTTTTGAGTAAACGTGACATCTCTTTGCAGGATGTCGCTTTTTACAAGTGGAAGGTATATATTCAAGAAAATGTACCCATTTTTTGCTTATAACTGGAAAACACCTTCACTTGAACTTGACTCTTCCGGACAATCAGCCGTACTAATTTGTTGAATGATATCGATCTCGCTGTTTTCACTCAAATATCCCATTTGGCTTTCATTGTCACTTTTGTACAAATTCAAGACAGACATGTTACAGGGTTAATTTATATGGTTCACACTTTAACACTGAATTTATATAATTATTTCTTTCTAATATCTACTTTGTAGATGCTATAAAGCGAATTAAATCTGCGCGTGTCTCAGAGAAGCACACAGAATGGCATTACAATGGCATAAGAAACGCATGACATATCTGGGACGTCTTTGTATGTCAAGGGGTTAATTATTAGGAAAAAAAACATAATTTTGAAAATTATTAGAAATTGTTAATCTATCTAGCCTATCATAAATACAGAATACATAAATAAAGAAATTGGATGTGTAAATATTACAAAAGTCGGGTTTATTAAAAAAAAATGTCCACATTCAAAGAATGATATATGATTTAAATGTATAAAAAAATTTTTTTATACGACAGATTTACGAACATTACATCATTCATTTAAGAGATCTGTATTACAAGTATCAATCATATGTGGTGTTCAATGATTGGAGAGAAAAAAAAACTTACTCATAATGGAAATAAAACCGATAATATCTTTACATGTATCTATAATCAGTATAAGATTCAGTTAACAATAACTCCTTCAGTCGACTTAATATATTTGGTATAACGCCTGAGTAAATATGTAAGTGTTTAGAAAAAAGTAAGACAAACAACCACTTCTTAGATAGACACTTTGCTATCGACATGGGTTCCGGCACAATTGTCACGTCGCCCACGCGTAGCGCGTGCCCGCCGCTGACCGGTACAGCTAGCGCATTTATTGCTCTATTATTGAATATCTTTGAACGGGTTGTTGATAGTGATTCATGAACATACATTCGATTTCAAGTGATTCTTTCACAACGGTGACTACACAAATGATCAACATTATGATATTAATTTATATTCACAACTCTAATATGAATTATTGCTAGTTACAACAAACAGGGATGTGTGTCCACGCTGGTGTGCAGACTTTGAGAGGCTCGCGTGTTTTATTTATTGGCTCGAAGCAACATTCAGAACGTATTAATTATATTTTGTTTAATATCGATATAAACTATGTACACTCTACAATAAATCATTCAAAAGATATTCTCATTTTTTTCTATACTACATTCTACTATCTCTATATCAATCATTTTATATTATAAATTCCTTAGAAGCAAACGTACATATTTATAAGATTATAAATTTAATAGTTCACTACATAAATCTGTAATCTATTGTGAAAACTGTAATACATATATATATATATATATATATATATATATATTCAATATATTAAAAAAAAATGTAATGTATACACTCTTACATTTATAAAATAATAAGTACATATATGACTATACGAGCACTTTTATGTACTATTCGAAATAAAAATAAAATTTCTATTCCAATAAACTCATTAAAAAGTATTTAATATATATATATATATATACACATATTTTTTTTTATTTTTTTTGATAAATATTTTGTTAATCGTCAAATTGTTCTTAAAAAAGGATGTGATATATGAATCTTGATTTTGAAAAAAATTCAGTGGCTGCATAAAAACATAGATAACGATGAACTTGTCTCTCTCTCTCTCTCTCTCTCTCTATATATATATAATATATATATATATACATATTTTTTTTGATAAATATTTTGTTAATAGACAAATTGTTCTTAAAAATGGATGTGATATATGAATCTTGATTTTGAAAAAAATTTAGTGACTGCATAAAAACATAGATAACGATGAACTTCTCCTTTCCTCTTTCTCTCTCTCTCTATATATATACATTTTTTTTGATAAGTATTTTGTTAATAGTCAAATTATTTTTAAAAAAGGATGTGAAATATGAATTTTGTTTTGAAAAGAATTCAGCGACTGAATAAAAATATAGATAACGATAAAATAATATATATATATATATATATATATATATATATATATCTATTTATATGTATATGCATATATATATATTAAAATTGAATACGTATCGAGTTCGTGAGTTCTTTTTAAATTTTCTGTAGACAAGAGGATTATGAATAACTCGAAAACTTGAAAATAATTCAGGAATAGAGCGATATATTATTGATTTTTTTCGAACATCAGTTTTAGTGTGCACGTGTCAACAATATTATTTCATAATAAAGTGACTTTTATATTTATAAAATAAGGATAATATTTAATTAAATATTTTAATAATATTTAAATATGTTAAATATTTTAATAATAAAATTGTAGTTGTATGTTAATTAAAATAATATCCATTTTTTCGTAGTTACAAGGTGTCATATTATAGAAACACAGTAAATTACTTGAGATTAGTATAAAATTTAAAATGACTTAATTATCAAACTCTATGAACTGTTTGCAAATTGGGGATAATTTTTGTTGTAAATATATTGTTAGAGAACAATTTGAGAACATAAACGTAAGTGCATGCTCACACTAGGAATAATCTAACACAGGACAGGAAGAATCTAATGGATATGAATATAAGTATGAGTTACAAATAACGAGAATAAAAATTTGGAAACTCAAATATAGATGTACATGGCAGGAGATTTAATCGAAGATGGATAATAGTAATTGACTGAGAGTAAAAATATGTATAAAAGCTCATACATAGACTATATATAAACAGTATAAGAATATTAGTTAAAAATGGAAATTAGTGAAAGAGGGAAGTAGTGAATTTTTGAAATGAGAAAAAAATATTAATTTAAGTATATAGATAGGATTCACAGATGCAATAAGAAAAGTAGAGTCTGAAATGGGAATGGAAGGGGCATGTTGCAACAGAAGATGAACACCGATGGATATCAAGAATTATTAACTAGGAACTAAAGAATATAAAAAGATCAATGAAGAGGTGGAGTAAGGCAATTATAAATTTTATTGAAAATCAGTCGAAAAGAGAGGCATTCCATTATACAAAATGAAAAATCATGGAAGAAGCTTTTACCCAGCAATGGATTGACAAAGGCTGATGATGATGATTATATATATATATATATATATATATATATATATATATATATTGATATATACATAAGTATCACATATATTTGTATAGCTAACAAATATTCAGAAAATAAAAAGTAAGATAAAAAATAACAATTTATTCATCCAACTTGAATAAAGACGAAATATATTTGAAATGATTTACTATAATTTAATGATCATTTTTGGTCGGTTCACTATATGTCCTTCACAAATTAAGTTTTTTCATCTACGTTTGCTATCTTCTTATCATTTTTTTAAGAAAAAATGTTAATATTGAACATTTCTTAATAAATCAAATTACTGTTTACTAACTAAAAATATTTGGTCTACTTTTAAGACTTTTTTCCACGATAGTTTTTGTTTTCTGTCACTCTCTCAATCTTCTCTATATCTATAAATACATATATATATATATATATATATATATATATATATACATACATACATACATACATACATACATACATACATACATACATACATACATATATATATATATATATTTATATATATATATATACACATTAATAATTGTTGCAATTTGTAAAAACCTATAATTTTTATGAGATTCTCAAATGTGTAATTGTGATGGAACATTTCTGAGTATTCAGTCTAAAAAATCTATAACACATTATATATTAAAAAAAAGATTAGTAGAAATATAAATCACATATTGCATAACGATTACATTAAATGATATTTATTGAAAATATTTACATAATTGATAAATTTAGAAGTTTTACTTGCTGAAATATATGTAATTCATAAGTGTATATATATATATATATATATATATATATATATAAGTAAAACTTCTAAATCTCTCTTATATGTAAATATGTTCAGTAACATATAACATTAAAAAGTTTATAGATCGATATTACAACCTTTTAATCTCAATAATATAAGTAATAAAATCAAAATAATAATATAAGACGCGAAATCATTTATTTATGTCCAGTGGCAAAAAATCTATATCATAAAATGAATATGAAACATTGCGGTATTCGATGATTTAATTTAATTATAATCATAAAAATCCAATAAATTTATATAAGCGAAAGCTTGGAGCTAAAATATTTCAAAATATTTTTGTGGTGAGAATCGCAAATGAATTTAATAAATGGACCAATGATCGAATTGATAATTACCAATAATTTTGCACACATACTAACATACACACATATATATACTTACATACATATATATATATATATATATATAATCTAATTTAAATCTTCATATTACAGTTGTAGGTTATATTATAAAAAGTGATTATTTCTTATATTTCACATATAATACTATTTAAATTGATGCCGTCAGGATTAAAAAAATCTTATATGTTAATGAATATACATATTATGTTTTCACTATTTCGAATGAAAAAATATGTAGTGTAATAGATAACTATTTACAAGATTTATTTAACCTCATTATAACAATTTATTTTTAAGAATTTAAATAGAAATGTACTGAGATACTATTTTCATTAATAAAAAATATCAGGCATGAAAATCACATTTACTATTTTTCTACATTTTTTATAAAAAAAATAAAGAAGACAAACTTGAAATAATAAGTCCATTTATATTAAAAAAAAACAACTATGTTAACTTTGTATATATTTTTAAGTTAAGATTCAAGAATGCATTAACACTAAGGCGTTAATTTATAGTTTACAGTAATGATAACCTTTTGAAGTATCAAAGCAAAGAGTAATTAATTGCAATAATTATTCACTGGAATGCATATATAAATATTAAAACATTTATGTTTGACTTCATAAAACTTTATTACATTGTACAATATCTGACATGTAAATTATTTACAATAAAGAAAAAAATGAATTCCTTTTTATTATACTCGAAAGTGGGTTGATTACTTAACTGGTTAATTTATGTTTATTTTGAAAACATCTGTTTAACTTTAAATATAACAATTTTCAACAGATTATTGCTAACAAAAGATTTTTTTAATTTTTCAAATATATATATATATTGTGATGATGAAAATAATATTTAATATTTGTATTTGTTTACAAACATCTTAAATGCAAACACTTCATTTATACTAGAAGTAAACATAAGAAAATATTTTGATTTAAATACTTGAACATGTATTAGTACTTACGATATTTACTATAATCTGTGTATTTAATGTAAAGTGGATTTTTAAAAGTGTAATAGAACACGTTTAAAATTGAGATAATATTACAAAAGTTTGGAAAACAATAAAGTATCAAATTTTATGTATAATTATTTTATTATTTTATAAGCATTATGTTTATACTTATATATTAAAAACTTTAAGAGTTTAGTTGTCCTAAAAATAGGCATTTGCAAAAAACACAGGCATATTTTAAAACAATGTAAGGTAAGGTGAGGTATATTTGTATATAGGAAGATTAACGTTAATGAGTTGGTAGATAATGTATCTGTTTACAAGTACTCTAAAATATAAAGTTATGATTTATTTACTTAGAATATAACCATAATATGACTACATACGATAATGTCAGATCTACTAAATCTGAATCTCTTCAAACTAAACGATTGGCTGTCGCAAATTTACTAATTTTCTGTTTTTTGATAATGGCAAGTACAGAAGTAAACGATTTGATAATGCAACATTAATTTAATTATAAGCTCTGCATATCTTTTTCAATATAAAATATTAATTAATGTTCTTTCTGAAATTTTCGGCCTTAATTTTAAGTTTGTTCTTTTATATTTTATCATTTATATAAAAAAAAACACACTTTCTGTTTTTGTATTTGCCTTTGGTTGGTTGGTTATTGGGGTCTTAAGGCGCTTCGACAGCTAAAGTCATTAGTTCACGGTATCTGCCTTAAAAAAATATAAAAGTGAAAAAGTTACGAAACATAAGAGCTTTGTTCCAAAACGAACCTCTATCACAACATTTATTCTAAGCAAACGTATCACTATTATTGTTATATACCAGTGGTATCAAATACGCGTCCCGAAAGGCTCTAGGATATGGCCGGCGGCCTAAAGCTTAAACTTGATTTTGTTAAAATAATAAAATAATTAAAATATTAATAAAAAGTAACATTCAAATGTTGAAATTCAGTGCAACATGGTGCTAAAAGAAAAGTGTAATGTAGTTGGTATTCCAAATTTTTATTTGTACTTGCCAGAATATTTGATTAAAATGTATATGTTTGCAGCAAGAATCTTGGAAATATTTGGTAATGCATACCAATGTAAACAATTATTTTTCCTTTTAACCCTTTTCGGACGAGAACTTTTTCAACTGTATTTCTCGCTAAGTCGAATATACTTTTGTACAAAGTGAAATTATATGCTGAAGAGTTTAATATAAAATATTAAGTAAAAAATATTATTCTTAAGGGAATTTTAGATTTTGTTGGAGAATAATAATAAATATTCGAGAATAAAATATGTGGTTTAGTTTTTGTATAGAACAGATAATAAAATTATTTTTGCCACTTTAATGGCGACATTTGACCTAATAAGTAAAAGTGTGATACCGTTTGTATGGCGATATTCGACCGAAAAAGGGTTGAAGACTAATAAGACTTCACACTGGTCAAGATTGACAAACGAAAATTTAACATCTACAGTAAAAATATCATTATCACAAAAAAAACATCCGATATTGATAAAATAGTTTCTGCCAAAGGATGTCAAGTCTCTAGTAAAAAATACATTTTTTTAATTTCTCTAATTTAATTTTTTTGTAGCATTTGATAATAATACCTCAAATTAATGTATTTTTTTAATTTTTATACATTTGTTAAAGAAAAAATAAATGAAAAATTTAAGTAAGTAATTTTCGAACATAAATAAAAGACCTTGTTTCGTTTACTAAATTTTTTTTGGGTGACTTGTTTTGTCTGCGGCCCTCTCACTTAAACGGAAGACTCTCTTACTTAAACAGACTCTCTTAAAATGAATTTGATGGTCCATGTTCATATATGAATTTGACACCACTGTTATATACGAATCAACTAATCTTTGCCAAAATATCTCCATATTGAATACCCAGTAAACGACTTGATTGTAAATAGACTGGTGTTGAAGGCTGTTCATCCTGATTCTTTCAGGATTTCACTTGATCTGCTAAAGAGCTTAATATTTATTTAATTCGAAAAGATGTGTCACTTCTTGTATGTGTTCAATATATCACATTTTATAAATAATATTTAAATCGTACGCACTATCATTATACTTTAATAAAGATCTTTTTAAGATTACAAAAGCTTTTTTCTTTTAAATTGCGCAGATTGATCATTCGCATTGTTAAATTTAAACTTTTATAGACTTTATTAACTCTTTTACATACACAATATTTTCAAAATACAGATAAATCGAGTATTAAGCTTAAAAATTTATTAAATTTTAAAATTGACAACATAGAAATTTGTACATTATATAATTATTCCATACGAAATAAGAACTTATAGATAAGTAACGATTTTTTAATTGTTCGGTTCATATTTGTTTCATAAGAAAATCAATTATATATATATATATATATATATATCGAGAGAGAGAGAGAGAGAATAAGACTAAATAAAGGAAAGTGAAACTTTTTATAATTTATTAAGTCAAACACAACTTATTACAAATATACAATTACCAATGGTGTGGATCACTTCCTCAGTTGAAAATAATCAAAAAAAAAATTAAAAGCTAATATTTATAGTATTTCATATAATGTAGGTTATTATTTTTTAAAATAAAGTGTAATTTGCAGTAAAAATACAGTGAAACACAAGTAATAAAAAATCAATGTTAAATAAGAAATGGCCGGTCGATTATCAATTTTCCAATGTCAAAATAAAGTTTAGCTTATATATATATATATATATATATGTATATATATAATAAATGTTTATACGCGTGATTATATTTGTGTGTATGTGAATATCAACATGTATTTTAATACATTAATTATGATAGAGTATATAATAAAAGTAATAAATTTAAGTAAATTATTTTACAGGTCATAAATTATTGTAATTTAATTAAATTCTATATAAATAATAAATCAACAATAGCAAAACTAACACTAAACGTATCATTCACCATAATTCATATTAATCAACAAATACATTCATGACATCTAAAAAGGAATTTAGCTCGCAACCCACAAACCATTATCAGTCTAGAATATAATTCTTTTTAAAATCACTGTGCTAAGTTCGTATTATTTACAATTCTTATTCGATTTCTAGTTGTTCATATTCAAATCAATAAATACAAAAGATACGAGGTCAGTAGCTAGCAAGTAGTAGTAAACTATTGTATTGTTATATGCACCTACACGCGTAAATGAACCTGTGACCTGTGTATCGCTATAAGGAAGCGAATAAAATATTTTATAAAGTGTGTGATACAGACATAAAGTAGGTCATTTTGAAGATAATAAAACTTATGTTTAATAAAGTTTCCGAATGATTCAAATCTCTGTATCAAATCCAAAAATCTGGGTCACTTTTGTTATTAGTCAGCATGGAATTTATTCTAACCTGATTTGTAAATGAATGTTTTATCAAAAAGTTTATAAAAAATGTCGAATAACTACAAAGTTACATAGATGAGTAATCAATAGTTACTAAATAAATTATATATGTATATATATACATACATATATATGTATCTATCTATCTATATATATATATATATATATATATATATATATATATATATATATATATACATACATATTTGTATATATATATGTATATGTACATGTATATATATATATATATATATATATACATTTTTATAAAAAATCAATCGACATATAACCTCTATATGTTTGTATAACAATTTTATTGACTTCATGGTCAATTTAAATTGAAAATCGTAGAAATACATATAAAGTAATTTTAGATGAACATTTAATACTTCAATATTCTGATCAGTATGTCAGGCTTAAAATTAAAATTAAATTTAGTGATTTTTAGTGATACATCTGTAAATACCGTGTTAATGTTTCCCATATTATATTTATATGGATTGTATTATGTTGCTAGGAAAGTAATTGCGATTTTTGTTTTCTGAATTCTAACCTTAATTTTTTTCAATGGAAGTGTCATTTCATCGTTTTCGTATCAATATTATTTTAAAGTACATTTTTCGGTCTATATTTTGGTAATATCGACTTTGGTTTTATTATTAATTTTGATTTTAAATTGGGCTATTGAATTAAAGATGGAAAAAAAGTAAATAAGAGCAATTTTTTGTATAAGTTCAAAACGGTGGTAAAGCAGCAGAAACTGTTCATAAACTAAACGATACTTTTGGTGTGAATACTGTTAAAAAATGTACCGTGCAATGGTGATTCCAAGAATTTCGTGGTGAGGACGAGAGTCTTGAAGATTCAGAAGGTAGCGGGTGCTCTTCTACAGTTCATAACGACAGTGAAGGCGTTAGTTGAATCAGAACGACGCACAACAATTCGAGAGCTTGCCCAAAAGTTATGCGTTAGTCATCCAACAGTTCTAAACCACTTAAAACAATTAGGAAAATAAAAAAATAAAAAAGTATTTGTATTTAAAGTTCATAAACTGCAATTATTTTTCTATGAACCTAATACCATAGCATATTATATATAATTTGATTTTAAACATATAGTTTTGTACTTTCGTTCTTGTCTTTGATTACTTGTTGCACACTGAAAGTATTGGTATTCATTGAATCTAATATGAATATTGTATAATTTGTTTATTATTCAACTACACAGTATTCATTGTTAAGCATCAAAAATTCGAAAATAAATTAAACCCTTTATGTTACTTTTAATCAAACTAAAATCAACAAAAATTAGGCGTTAGTCATCCAACAGTTCTGAACCACTTAAAAGCACTTAAATTAAAAAAAATGTACATGATTGTGAAGGTCATAAACGGCAATTATTTTCCTACCAACCTAATAGTTTGTTTATCTACTGTGCCCGGTTTCAATATTTCCAACATCTCCAAGTATTCTTATGTGAGTTGTTTACAGATATGATGTTCAAATTCAACTCATTTCAAGCTTTGAATTAAAACTTCATAGAAAAGTCATTTTTTAATAAAGGAATGATTTCTTAATATTTTTACATCGTAATGATTTTTCAATGAGTTTAAAATACTAAATGTTAAAAACACAAATATCAGAATTAATCATCACGATCAAAAATTGTTAAAAATATATTTTTGAAATTATATATACATCACATATAGTCAAGAATATATGTATTCAAAGATCTAATCATGATTAGTGCGGTTTCCTATTATTTATCTACGAAATCTTCAATGACAATAATGACATTCATTATAGAACTCGTTTAAAAATAAATTAAACAGAGATACAGATATGTTTGAATTTAATTAGAGTAATTCTTTTCAATCCAAAGTTAGTCATAGACTGCATGAAGAAGTATTACACAAAAGTACTCGGCCGACGATAATATATCTCGTGGTAACGCACGTGTAAAAACGACATCGTTTAGTAGTTATCAGATTTATTATTCCAGAAACGGGTTTGTTTTGAAATGACACACAAACCATTCATGGACAACGGCGGACACGACGACGGTGAAATAAATGTGCGCAATTGTGTGATTTACGCGGCGGCTCTGCTACCCGCTGCCGCTGCCATTGCCGATGGCACGGGCCGTCCTATCAGCGCCTACTCGGTTCACTGAGCTACTCTCGATCTCGGCAAATGTAGAAGCGGTTCAGTTCTTGTGGCGTATTCTACACCTTGGAAAGTGTGAAAAAATCACGTGTTGAAACAATTATTGCGATATTTAACACCATAAAATTGAAATATACGATTAGGTACTGCGCATTATTCTATTATTCATATTATTTTCTTCCTTATTCGGTTTTATGACATGTTTCAATTTCATCATACAGTTGAATAAGGCATAAATTTGTAATAATATTCGACAGATAATCGACGAATCGTGAGTCAATCTAATCTAAGACCTTCTACTACTATTTAGTGTTTTTTTTTCTTTTTTCTTTTTATTAATTTATGAAATATCATACGCGTTTCCTGAAAATATCCATTTATACTTTCAAATTTATATTTTTAACTCATTTTTTTATCTATAAAATAATAGTTACTACAAAATTATATATACATATGTATATATATATATATATATATATATATATATATATATATATATGTATGTATGTATGTGTGTGTGTATAATAATTATTATTTCATGAATTTAATAGATCGATTGATAAATAACAAAAAGCACATACCTTTCTTACATGGAATTTTATTTATATTTTTTTTGTCTTTTAAGAATAAATATATTTGACTTTTATTACCATTTTATTTTAATCTAATGCAATCTGCTTTTATTCGTTTCAGATAAAATATTAAAACTGATACGATATTCTTTAAACAAAATTGGAATATAGAATTATAGAACTCGATATTTATTTACTTATACTCAAATTAAATTATAGATTTTATAACAAGTAACGCAAATATATTTTTATGACATATAACTTACTCATATTCCACGTTATAATAATTTGAAGGACTTAGTTTATATATATATATATATATATATGTGTGTGTGTATACATATATATATATATATGTATACATATATATATATATATATATATATATATAAATGTGTGTGCGTGTGTGTGTGTATATATATGTATACATATATATATATATATATATATATATATATATATATCTACATTATATATATATATACGTTCTATATATATATATATATATACATTATATATATATATATATATATATATATATATATATATATATAGAATGATGCAATTAGGCTTCTACATGAAAGTATTAAAAAAACACAAAAATAAAAAAAATCTTGTTATTTTTGTGTTTTAAAATACTTTCATGTGGAAGCCTAATTGCATCATTCTATATATATATATATACATATATATATATATATATATATATATATATATATATATATATATATATATATATATGTAAAATTTCTCTAACTAAAAAGGTGCCTCGATACTATGCGTATATTTTATTCGTTCTCTGATTGATTGATATCAATCACGAGGTCTCTGTTCTGATTGATTGGTATTAGTCACATGATCAGTGTACCGTTTCACGGTGTACAACGACAGAAGATATACAATTTCATTGTAAAACTGATAAAAAAATTATTCGTGTTATTTTATTCACTGAAGCTTTCGAGTAAAAAATTGTTACATATTTTAACATTGTATTTTGTTAATATGTTAATGTTAACTTTTATAAACTTCCCGAATAACTTAGATTTTATGCGGATTATTTGTGTGCATAATTTGTTAATTTCTGTTATTTTTTTAGGGAGGAGCGAGCATTAGCGAGTTGAGGGCAAAGCCTCCCGAGGGATGAAGAATGCAGCGAGCAGGGGGGTGAGTCTTCTAGTATATTTTAAATTAACTTCTAATAAATTTAATTCATATCTATAAGGTTGGTGGAAAAGTAATTGCGGTTTATAATCTTCAAATTCATATACATTTTTCTCTTTTTCGATTTTCCTGTTTTAAATGGTTCAGAACTGTTGGATGACTAACGCCAAACTTTCGCGCAACTTCTCTAATTATTGTGCGTGGTTCTGATTCAACTAACGCTTTCAGTTGGTCGGTATGAATTGAAAAAGGACCTACGCGACCTTCTTCGTCTTCAAGGTTTTCGTCTCTAAAACGAAATTTTTGGAACCACCATTCCACCGTATGTTCTTTAACAATATTCACACCAAAAGCATCGTTTAGTTCACGAGCAGTTTCTACTGCTTTCCACCCGTTTTGAACTCATACAACAATTGCTCTTATTTGCTACTTTTCCCTTTTTAATTCAATAGCCCAATTTGGATCAAAATTAATAATAAAATCAAAGTCGATAATATCAGAAAGTAGACCGAAAAATGCACTTTAAAATGAATACGATGAAATGGCACTCATTGAAGAAAAATAAGATTAGAATTCAGAAAACAGTTATTTTCCTACCAACCTAATAGAAATAATTTCAGAATTTTGTTATATTTATTAGATCGACTGTTACAACATTTTTATTGATCTGTCCAAACAGACTATAAGTTTCGAATATTTCATATATTTTCCTGACAACATGAGTTATTTTAAGATTTTATTTAAAGCGAGTCGCGCACTAATTCTTATGATATATAAAAAAACGAGTTTTCCTTTGAGACCTCAAAGTATTTTCGTAGTAGCGCACTGAATTATTATTTATACCCCGCTTAGAGTCTTAGAACATTTATAATATATTTCGTTCGTTTTGATATATATAAAATATATTACTCTAATTAAAAAGTCTACCTGACTAATTTCCTTCTGCTGCCTCAAGGTTTTTTCTTTAAAAGCAACATCTTAGAACAAAAGTAGCACTTCACAATAAAACTTTCAGAATGTTTAAATAAAAAAACTAGTCACAAAATAACAAAAAATTATAAACAGATTATAATAATGACGTAATATAAAAATGCTTACCTAAATTATTAAAAACTTTTGAAATAATAAGACATTCCAGCGCTGAATCTAGCGTAGAAAAAGAAAAGTCTGATTCAGACTGGAATAGAATGGGAAACAACATTTTAAATGCTTTTCTAAGAGATCAGCCGTGCTTGAGACCTCAAAAGTGATCTCATCAATCTCTATATCAAATCTATGAAACTTTAATTAATACATCAAGGCGTTCAATTTGTTCAATAAAAATGCTTTTAATTTTAAATTACGAAAATTATTAACACGGTTTAGAGTATAAATAATAAATTTTGAAATAAAAAGTATAATTATTATAAATATTGAAATTAATTCCATAAATTGATCTTGTTTTGAGATAAAATTTGAAACAATAATGTGAAAAAATAATATGTGTGTTTATACTATATTATATTACATATATATATATATATATATATATATATATATATACATGCATAAGAACCTATGTACCTACGTATGTTGATCATGTTATTCGTAGGCAAACACATCGTTGTAATACTTGTATACAATTTATGCCATTCTAAGCAGGACAATATTTATATAGACACTTTTACATATCCACTACTAGAGACATCAAAGTTACTAGCGCGAACGCACGTACCACAGGTTTGCAATAATAGTAATTATTAGTCGAGCAAATTTGCATTTGCATGAAAATCTCGTCGTGCCGCGACGCTAATAACCATTCGTCTTGTGCTATCAGCGCAACGAGTGTTAAAACCGAGACCATTAGCACATCGCCAATTATAAAGTGTGCGTGCGGCTATCGCGACCACTACCCACCGAATACAGGCCTGAGCATAAATCAGTAATAATTGAATACGGTTTGAATGGCCCGAGGTACGTATCGACCGAGCGAAATTGTCTTCGCAGAAAATAGTTTATTAATGTCTATACTCTTCGGTGATACAATTTCAACTATATTTGGTATGCCGCTTAATAATTTATTAATGTAATTATTTCTATTAGAATTCCTAATCGATTTTTTAATACTATATTTCAATTATTAAATGGATGTTTGTTGGATTTAATGATCAGTTACATATTAATCGATTTTAATTAATTATACTAATCGAACGAGAACATTCGTGTTCTCGTTCTCAATACAAATAAGGTGCATGAAAAGGTATTATTTAATTATTATTGTATTCAAATATAAATATTTGAATTCATTTATGCTTTTGGAATAACTTATATTGTAAAAAAAATTGGAAAATAAATATTATTGAATATAAACTAATATTAAAATACCTCTTGTCATTAATAGACTAAAAGAAAAACATTTACTCTATTCTTCAGTTTGCAGCAGTAATATGCAATAAAATATTAATTTTAATGTCTATTTATTATATATATATATATATATATATATATATATATATATATATAAATATATATATATACGAGAGTGATTTGAAAAGGTCACGGCCTAACATGTAAGTGGCGGCAATATATTAAAAGTATTTGTGGGACGTTACAAAGCGATATCTATCTTATACATAACCTCAAAGTTTATAATTGATGTGTCAAGCAGATTGTTGCAAACATCAATTTATATATAGCTCTGTTTGTATCGTTGTTGAAATGGATAAAGTTGAAAATTGTGCGGTGACAAAGTTCTTTTTGTCAAAAAAGGCTCAACGCCAACAGAAATCTTTAATGAGATGAAAAATGTATTGGATGATAGTGCACCTTCGTATACAACCATAAAAAAGTGGGCAGCTGAATTTAAATGTGGCTGTGTAAGCTTAGAAGATGACCCGCGTAGTAGATATCTGAAAACTGCAACGACAGAAGAAATTATCCACAGAGTGCCTGATTTGTCATACAGGATCAAAAATTGAAGGTGTCTGAAATTGCTTAGGTATTGATGATTCAGACGAATGCGTGTGTCATATCCTAACTATAGAGTTAGGTATGAAAAAGCTATCGGAAAGATGGGTGTCGCGTTTGTTGACAATTGATCATAAATACATTTGAGTACAAATTTCACAAGATTGTTTGGATCGATTTAAGATGGATACGACTGACTGTATCGGGCAATTTGAGACTACAGATGAGCTTAGATTTATCATTACATTCCAGAGACAAAATAACAAAGAAACGGAAGCAAGGTTCTTCACCACCAAAAAAAAAGAAAAATCAGTTTTATCCGCTAGAAAATTTATCGTTTCAATTTTTTGGAATACTAAAGGAACCCTGCTATTTGACTACCTTATAAAGGGTCAAACGATAACGAAAGAGTATTATGCTGAAACTTTGGATCGACTTGATCAATAAATTCGTGAGGAAAGGCCAGATTTATCAAAGAAAAAATCATTTTCCATCAGGACAAAGCACGTCCTCATACAAGTATTGTATTCATGGCAAAACTCACTGCATTGAAGTACGACTTGCTGCTCCATCCACCCTATTCTTCAGTTTGGGACCCTCAGATTTCCATCTGTTCGCAAAATTTAAAAAAGTCCTCGGTGGTAGGCGATTTTCGTCAGATGAAAAACTGATAGCAAGAGTGAATCGCTATTTTGAGGATCTTCAAGAAAAGGTTTTTCAGGACGACATAAATGCACTGAAATATCGCTGATTGAAGTTCAGGACGACAATTTTAAAAAATAAAAATAATTTGAAAACAAGTTATATTCTTTTATAGTTAGGCCGCGAAATTTTCAAATTACCCTCATATATATATATATATATATATATATATATATATATATATATATATATATATATATATATATATATACATGTATATATATATATATATATATATATATATATATATATATACATAAAGAGAAAGGAAGGTGGAAAAAAGAAATGAAATGTACGCAAATCAAACAATATAAAATTAAGTGAGAAAGATACTTTGCCAAATTTCAATTAAATAAAAAATATATTTCTACATAATCAAACATCTTATTCATCTGTGCGCTATTTCTATATCATCGATGCATTGAACAATTGAACAAGAGAACTAATATGCGTCTACAAATTAATTAAAATTTACATATCAGAGTATGTTCACAAGTTTACTTGCTCTGTACATTAAACTAAGTGTCACAACGATAATACAACATTCATATTAAATCAGTTTTACTTTATTGCGATTAGACAATGGTAAAGTGTCATTAAAGTTGTCTACAAGTACATGTACTATTGAAACCCTCTTAAATTACTTAGGAATAAATTAGCAGTTTGCAATCAAAGAACACGTTTTATTAATTTTCATGTTCATTTTTGCGAATGCTTTTAATTCACTGTCCATTTATGGTGTGGGCATGTTCGTTACAGAGAGATGATAAAAATTATGAATGGTTTGAAAGAATTATTACGTTCGTATATTTGCACAATGTAATATATTGAACGTTACAATATGCATAATTAATAAATTCAAATTCTTAACGTGACGAATACACGCATACATAGTTTTACGGTCTTCTTTTTCATTATTATATTTTTTCATGCACTCACGCATGTATATATATATATATATATATACATATATATATATATATATTTATATATATATATACATATATATATATATACATATATATATATATACATATACATTTATATATTTTAGAAAATATATTTTGTATAAAATAGATCTAAATTTTATTCACTTTAAAGTTAATTTTTGAAAAAAAAAATAGAACAGTCATATTTAGTTAAATTTATCTTTTGAACTAACCCAAAATTTATCTTTATTAAATAAACGACAAAAGATACATTCAATTTACAAATAAATTTCTATAAATAATGAACTCATTTTTTGTCAAATAAATATGTGCTTTAGTTTTTCAATGAGTTATCATGATATTGACTATAAAAAATCTTACTGAACTCATGCTCTTTTTAACCAAAAATTGAAACAAAATTGAATTTTATTATTGAAATTTATAAACAATTTGTTTGCCAGTTTATATATATATATATATATATATATATATATATATATGTTTAAATAAATATGACTTATCGGTTTAATTTAAATTTTAAATGATTTCTTCCTTTTCATATTTTAAAATAATATTATTGTATTTTCAAATTTTATACTTTTTGGATCGTTCAGACTAAAAACATATTATATTATACTAAATATAACGATATTTTTACTTCAACCAGAGAAATAATACAATAATTGATTTGACCTACTTTACACCTCAAATCATTACATTGAAAATTAGGTTCAAGCTTGTTTCAGTTTTTCATTTTAATTAATTTTATTTGTATCACTATTATATATATATATATATATATATATATATATATATATATATATATATAAAGCATTCTTCAACCTTCGGCACTTTACAGCTAAATAAATGTATTTTGCAATTTTTTTCAGTTTCAGTAACTCAATTCTTGTTAGCTCAAACTCAACCATAATTAAAGAATATTTAAACATGACGTTTTGCATCTGCTTTATATTTTATTTTAGTAAACTGTTAATAAAAATTTGAATTACTCTAAACATAACCTAATTGTTGTTTCGTTTATAGATTTATTGCGCACCCAATAATATAACACAAAAAAATCTAAGATTTTTAGATGTTTGTTTACTTTGCAAACAACTTATTGAGTTTAATAAAAAGTAATTCGAGAAACGATTTATTGTCACAGCCTATAAAGTTATGATTTTAAAATGATCCGCTATTAACGTATTTACTGTCACATATTTTCAAGTTTATCTTAAATCTCAGATGACAATGATATATAGGCACTATATATCTCAATTAAAATATCCTTGTTAACCCGGAACACTAATTATAAATGGTTGGCAAAAAATATATATTCAAATATATATCACGGCCGACGTGTTTAAGTTCAGAGTCAGTAATAAAAAAATTTAATTAGTTTTTCAAAATACTGACAAGCGTTGGAACTTTATATACAGGTGCTCTAGAGTCACTAAATAAAACACGAAAAGTATTAAAATTATTACATCACGTCATAAATCATTACTATACGGAATCAACTACTTCGGTAAATTATTGACTAATTACGGACTCTATGTGTTATAATAACAGACATTAGTTGCCCAAGTGTTGTGTTTAGCGTGCAATTATCGAGAAACATATGCATATGATAATAAAACGTTTATGGTACGTATAAAAATCGAAAAACCACGGTTAGATGAAAGGCTTCACAAACAACACACTCGTATATTGTACGTGTTTCTGTTCTGATTTACCTGTAATCTGCACACTCTCCACATTCAACAAAAAGCGAGCACATTATGATGATATTTAAACCTATGAATATTTATCTTTAATTAATATGAAAAATATAATGGACTTTCATATATCGATCCGCTCAAGTGTCTCGAGGCATGAAAGTATGCTGAGCATTATTATATTGTTAGTACTCACCGCAAAAAGTGATAGGATCGCGTTCATTTATTTTGACATCAACAACATCGCCAAGTCTAAACTTGTGCAATAGATTTTTTTTATATAATTGTAGTTCGACGATGACTTATGAATACAGCACACAAATGTAATATGTAGATAATTACTAATAAATAATATTTAGATTTTTTAAATCCGCGCCTTTATAAATATATTCACGTTTTTAATTAAACTATCCACAAGGTCTTTCTGAAAGATGCTCGATTTTTAATAGTGTAATCTTTATTTAAATGCATGTCATTCTTTATAATATTTGCTCTCATTATGCGAAGCCTTGCAAAAATAAATCGAATGAAAAAAAAGTTGCACCATCAGCATCCAAAGCATAGTTTAATCATCTTACGGATGTTTTATAAATACAATTAAGGCTCTTTTTATGATCACTATTCTCATTTTAGGTCTTCAATTGTTTATTAACAAGCATTTTGAACATATTGCTCAGATCTATCATTCATAGATTAGCGTTTGAATACAAATATCCATGAATTAAGATTTATAAAATACAAAATCAATTAAATACCTTTTTAATGAACAAACTTACAATATACAATCGTAATTGGATTGGAAATATACTAACAATATACTAGCTATAAAAAATATTATTTGGTACAATTGTATTATATTAATTTGGCTTTTTATCAAATTTGAATCTGCTTGAAACGAGCTACGAATATACTAGACGAGGTGAAAGGTTTGTACTTGTCGCTCATAAAAAATATTTTTTTCTGAATATTTAATTTCAAATACTATTGTAATTTAAGATTGTATTAGTACTTTATAATTTCACAATCGGCAAAATTAATTAACAAGTTATTGATTATTAATAAATATTTAAGAGCAATCATTTTAATTAGTTTATTAATATTTTTCATTCATAAAAAAATGTTTGCTTAAATTAATATCAATTGTTATATGAAATATTAAAGTAAATATGTTTTTTCTATAATCGCAACATACAAATGTAACTAAATATCATAAAATCATTCTCATGATAATTATTGTGAAAAAAATATTTTTATATTTCTAATATTGGCAACGATTCTTATTAACATAATTCATGTTTATCTGCAATGTGAAAATATTATACAAAATTAGTAAAAAAAAAACTTTGAATGCTATAATAAAATGGGCATTGATTACAAAATGTAAATATACTTTTGTTAATTTCTATGCCCATATGTAATCCCAATTAAATTATATGAATCACTTATTGACTACAGCTATTTATTTTAAACACTATAAATTAATTATTCACTTTACAATCTTATTTAGCATGCAATAGTAGTTTGAGTTTATTTGTATTCTCTTTGGAGTCAAATTAGTAATACTCCTTTATTGCATTCAAGTAACCAATACTCTTTCTCGTATAGTTAAATCAACATTGCCTTATTTAAAATTACGACATAAATATAAATCATTTGGTATTTAAAGAAATGATAAAGCAAACAATAAATTCATGCAAAAAAACTATAATCTAAATCATATATATATATATATATATATAGAGAGAGAGAGAGAGACAGATAGATATGAAATATATATATATATATATATATATATATATATATATATAAATATATATATATATAAATATATATATATATATATATATATATGTATATATATAAATATATATATATATATATATAAATATATATATATATATAAATATATATATATATATAAATATATATATATGTATATATATAAATATATATATATATTTTTTTTTTCTGCCTAATATATTTGCGCATGCGTACTCATAGCAAAATTGTGTGTGTCAGATTCATGCTGTAGTAGCATCCAGTAAAAATTTCCAGGCTATAACTTGATCAGTTATACACCAACAGTGATAAGCTGACTTATTTATATAACAATGTCACAAGTAACTAAAATTGAGTATCGTGCGGTAATGAGGTTTTTGATCAGATACGGCACCAAATAAGACAACGATTATATAACTGATGAAACGCTGAAATCTTACATTCATACCCCACGGTAAAAGAATGTGAGAAGAGTCAGTAGAAGATCAGTCGCATCCCAGTCAAGCTGTGGAAGTGTTTAAGTTTGATTTTGGTGGACTAATCGAAGACCTGAATACTTAGTGATAGCGTTTTTTGGGACCTTAGGGCGCGTTTCGACAGTTAAGATCATCTGACGTTTAGTGATCGACGCTTAAAAGTGAAAGAAGTATCACCAGTATCCAATGTTTGATAAACAACCGTCCGCCGAATTCTCCATGACCATTGAGATATGAATAACGTCAGTGCAAGGTGGGTACCCAAACTTTTTTCGGCTATTCAGCGACATCGTCAAATAGCTGGCGCACGTTCATTTTTAGATCTCTGTGAGCCACATCCAAATGAATTAATCGAGAAAAAACACGTTCTATGAAATAAATAATCAGGAATCGGAATAACAATATATTAATAAGTAATATTAAATCTTCAATATATAAGAAATATAGTGTCGCGAAATTAAATTTCATGTACGTGTAGACCACCGGGAGAAATTAGATTTTACGATTTTATTTTCGCAGCCCAGTTTCTCCATATAAACTATGCTTTAATTTAAAATCGAATCAAACTATTAATTAATGTGTCACAAAATTCAATCCAGTCTTATATGTCAGCTTTCATTAAGAAATTTAATTATATTTTATGGCCAATATGCTTCGATTTTGATTATGCTTTAAAATATATTAAATAAAAAAAACTATCATTTATTTAATATGAAATTATGAAATCTACATCTAATCGATAGTGCAAACTTACAAAAGGATTAGTAACTGTATTTAATATTTATATAATTAAATATACCGGTAGTATAATAATCGAATACAAAATTAAGTGTTCGTTTATTTTATCTAATCTATATATTTAAAACACTATTCCATTATATATTGTACTTTATTAATTATGCAATTAACCTAATAAACGTGCAAAAATATTCAGTATTAGAAAAATAATATGTTTCGATACACAGAAACTATAAAATTAATAGTTAATTAATTTTGGTAGTTTTAGGCGCGACATTAACTGTATAAATTCTATTTTTATTTATATATATATACGCTTACATATGTATATTAAATATTTATATCATATAAAAGTAAAAATTGTATTTTCATAACAACGAATCATTAAACATATTAATTTTAGTTCAGATTTAAAATTGACGGTATAATTATAAAAATAATAACTGTAACCTTTTTTTTATTATATTTGTAGTAGATATTAATCACATACTGAATTGTAGGAGTCAACTTGTACATAATAAAACATATTACGTAATATATTCGCATACTAATTGGTCTGAAAGGTCCAGTTTAAATTAAGCGCCAGTAGTGTTTTCCTGTTCAGAAAATAATTGTGTGGTTTGATTTATAGCACATAACCAGCGTATTTGTTACATCTAATATATTTTATAGTTTACATACTACATTATATTTTACTTGTATATTGAATACATATTCACATATACATATATATATATATATATATATATATATATATATATATATATATCAACAAATACCAAATTTATTGTATACTTAACTTTTATACACACCCACTCAGATATATATATATATATATATATATTTGTATTTTATATTTTTTCTTCTGAATGTAGTACAATGTAAAATATTTAACTGCTATATTGTAAAAATACTATTTTTCAATCAGAGAATTCAATCACCCACCATTACAATCCTATAAGCCACCCTCTTACAGCGTATGTATGATTCCCACGGGTACTATTTTCCATAGGGTGGCGTACAAACGTTTTGACCTGTCACTGGCTACCAGATCTTTACACTCTGTGCACAACAGATAAGGACCGTATGTGGATAAATTCTTGCATGAAAATAAAATTCAAATAATTATCTATTTATTTTTAATAGAACAATAAATAAAATAATAAAAACATTAAGATTATTTTTTGTTAAAATTAATCTTTTAAAAAATAATTTTGATTGGGTTGCTTGCGAAGCGCCTATATAAAAACATTTTAGAAAACATTTACCGGTTATATTTTTAAAGCATTTACAAAATTAGATACTGATATTTTTTATTATTTTTATTAATTTATGGATTTATATATATATATATATATATATATATATATATATATAAAACATTTTTAGTAAATATTTGGTAATTATTTTTACAAATAATCCATAAGATATCGTTATACTTAAGTTCATTATGAAAAAATTCGTTATCATTATGAAAACTAAAATTAATTGAAATATATATTTTTTGATTTTTTTATTATTATATTTACTTCAATTATCTACTATTTAATCATAAACTATAACATTTCAAACATTTTTAAAGTAGTAAATAATATGCATTTATACTGCATAATTAGCTATTAATAAATAATTTCGAACCGGATTAAAATGATTATCTTTATTTTGATTCATATAAGTAACAATTTTCAATTAATTATCGTACATGTATATATATAATTTTTATCGAATAGCTCTTTAAAACAATTTTTTTCGGTATTCTTTTAACAATTACTTACTTTTTCATTTTTCTAAATTTTTTCAAAATTCAATTTATCTATTTCAGAAACATATGATATAATTTTTAAGTAACATAGTTCTATGTTATTCATTTATTATTATCTATTTAATTTTTAACTTTTTTTAATTTGTCACCTTATATCTCAGTTATGTATTTTAATAATTTATTGATTTTTCTCTGCAACTTTTATTTATTACTAGTACGTAATTTTTTTACAATTATTATTACTTTTATAATCTTAAATTGCATTAAATAAATGTTAATCATACCACTTTTTTGCAACCTTTTTATTTTTTTCAATAAACAGTTCAAAAATTCAAAATCCAAGTACTACTCCATTATATAAAGCAGTTTTTTTCATGAATTATTTGTAAATGTAATTATAAATCAGAAAAAAAGGTTATTTATATAATATGAAATAAATAAAAAATATTATCAGATTCTTACTTATTTCATAATATTTTTCGAATCAAGCTTATTATAATATAAACGATGATGTTATAATTTAAATGACAAATAATACAATACTTATTCTGACTGAATCATCTGTATAATTCAACACACAATTTTTACTACTATATTTTTGTTGAAGTTGTTTTAAATACAAAACTTAAAGCACAGATACTTTAAAATATGATCAAAATTTTAGCAATGGAATAATTTTGTTTGGTTTGTAAATAAGTGAATCTATATGTATTTTTAATAAATAAAGTGACACACTAGTACGGTTCTGAACAATATTCTTTATTGGTGCATACGTTATACACCCAAATCTCTTGACGCTAGTACAAAACATTGATGCTACTGTTAGTATTGCACAAGGCACACGTCGTTGGCAGACGGTTCACGGTCATTTTGCCATTATTGTGTTTATGTGCTTATTATCACTTTATATGTATCATCAGGGGGGTAAATCTATTTAGTTTTGTTCTCTTCGCTGGTCACGGGATGACAGGGAAAATATGCTATTGCATTTTCTCATAAAAATATCCCTACATTTAGAACACTTTATACAATTATACATACACACACACTTATATATATATATATATATATATATATATATATATAATGTGTGTGTGTGTGTGTGTGTGTGTGTGTATATATATATATAGTCCGACTTTCGTATAGCACAAATATAACAAGATAATAACTATTCGCAATAAATATGCATATGGATTTTGTTTCACCCATATCTTTTATATATGGCCTCATTTCTATAATAAGCTAATTTAACGAATACATTAAGCTGATTTGGTCTCTTTTATGAACTTAGTTTTTTTTTAGTATAGGTAGAAATAACTGACCTACGCACGACCAAATACAAAAGTATTTGAATATAAATTTAGTGTTTCTACCTTCTAATCCAGCTTCAATTTAGCAACCTAAGTATATTGGTGCTATCTTAAGTTTTCCTAAGGGAGAGATCAAATTTTTTTTAGTATTTGTTATACTACACTTCATGAATCAAAAGAAATAATAACGCAAATATAATCTATCGTTTTCTAACGTAACTTACGATAATGTTATTAGAATTTATATAAATAAAATAATATCTTTGTAGAATTTATCTGATAACTTATAAGATGAATAAAGATTATAACAAAAAATAAA
Source organism: Acanthacorydalis orientalis (assembly GCA_034766995.1). Lineage (NCBI taxonomy): Eukaryota > Metazoa > Arthropoda > Insecta > Megaloptera > Corydalidae > Acanthacorydalis > Acanthacorydalis orientalis. The sequence continues at coordinate 20,259,180 of CM068320.1, read as the reverse complement.
ATGTATCCAGCAATATTTACTATAACCTAGTTGGATTATATATATATATATATTAGGTTGGTAGAAAAATATTTGCGGTTGGTTGGTTGGTTATTGAGATTTTAGGACGCTTCGACAAATTATTTTCGGTTTATGACCTTCAAATTCATATACATTTTTGTCTTTTTTGATTTTCCTAGCTGTTTTAAGTGGTCCAGAACTCTTGGATGACTAATGCCTAACTTTTGTGCAAGCTCTCAAATTGTTGTGCGTGATTCTGATTCAAATAACGCCTTCAGTTGGTCGTTATGAACTGAATAAGAACGCTCGCGATCTTCTTCATTTTCAGGGCTCTCGTTCCAGCACGATTTTTTTGGAGCCACTATTGCACCGTACGTTCTATAACAGTAACTATACGGAAAGTATCGTTTAGTTTACGAGCAGTTTCTGCGGCTTCACCGCCTGTTCTGAATTCATACAAAAAAAATATGCTCTCTTTACTTCTTAATTAATAATAAAATTAATAGCAAAATTAATAATAAAGTCAAAGTAGATTTTGGCAAAATACAGACCGAAAAATGCACTTTAAAATGATATTTACATGAACATGATGAAGTAACACTTTCATAGAAAAAAAATCAGGTTAGAATTCAGAAAACAAAAACTGCAATTATTTTTCTACGAATCTAACTACGAGTGTATATATATATACATGTAATGAATATTCATGAAATATAAATAGCCATATTGACTCATATTCACTTTATTTATAACTTTTTTTTTATATCAATATATACGTACTTTATCCTTAGGTAAATGTTGAAGATTTTAACATATATCTAAGAATGACACAGATGCCGAAACTAGTAATAAACTATTAGCTAACCCAAAATGATAAAGATTGCGATAACAACGTTCAATAATAATAGTTGTTATAAATTAACAATTTTATTTACCATATTAGCCCGAATGTAAGAAGTTTTTTTTTCCACCGATTTTCATTTAAAAACAAGTGTTTTCTTGTAGATGTATCTTCAAAAGTTTAGTCTGTCACTCTATGCGTTTTAACAAACAGATTGTCGAGTTTTAAATATATATTTGTGTTATATATATTCCTAAATATTAGTTTCTATTAAAACGTAAATCAACATTTTCTTATCGTTCTCTTTGGGAAAAACTGCGCGTCTTCTTATAATCTAGACTGTAAAAATGCTTTTTTTTTGATTTTTTTCGTTTTATATTCGGAATAATACAGTACATTTAACCACATGATAATTTTTTGTTCGTATTTTTAATATTATTTTTTAATTTAATGATTTTTCAAGCGATTAGTCAATTACATGCATTATATTTTCATTTAATAATTTAAAAAAGAATTTAATATTAAGAAATAATTTCCACTCACTGAAATCCAATCAATATCAATGTATGTAATCAACATATAACTATCTTATGAAAATGAACAGATTTATTGTGTCAAATTGATAATTATACCTGTAGTGAAAGAAAGAGTTATCGAAATTCATATAAATCTAATTAACCTGTGTCAGAAAATCAAACTTCCTTGCTGAACATCTCTGTAGAACAAGTACAAATCTCTCTCTCTCTCTCTCTCTATATATATATATATATATATATATATATATATATGTGTGTGTGTATAAAATAAATAAATTTTATTCACATTCGACTGTTTATATTCCATCAAAAATAAAGTGTGCTCTGCAAACATTCAGCACTACTTAAATTTATCATTTAGCTCATTAAGTACACAGAGGGAAATGAATAAGTTAGTCATCATATGTGTTTAGAAACCATTGCAGATAGAAGTGTGTTCTATGCATCAACAGAGTTCCCACTTCAGAGCAAACATCTACAATGATAGCACGT
>CM068320.1:20227311-20252311 GCA_034766995.1 Acanthacorydalis orientalis | reverse complement strand
AAAATACATCAAAAGTTACAGAAACATTGGATGATACTACGAATGATGAACGCCTCAATTTATCTCAACAACGGATGAACGTCTTAGTAATCCATGAATTCGAGAATTATTTTAAATTTCATTTATTGTAGAATTAATTGGAAGAATATATTTATACTATGTTACACTAAAGATAATAATCATAAAAAAGATATAAAATCCAATTTTCTTCTAACATATATTAATTATAATTTATATATATATATATATATAACACTATAAAATCAACATTAATAGGATAACAACAAATCGACATACTAATAATTAATATTAATAAATTTCATTCATTTGTTCAGTTGTAATATATTACAACTTGTACATTTTTGTATATGAAAGGTCCTTAAAATATCTTTTTAATCAGTAGTCAGCCATGAAATCATATAACTGAGGTGAAGGGGGTGGTTCAACTTCACATTTGTATGCGCATTCCATCGAACTCATAATCAATTAAATAAGCTATCAATGTGTATCAATCTGTATGTGGTCGACAAGTAACTAGTTTGTGCATATTATTGTAATATGTATACACTGTGAAACTTTATCACATTCATCTTGGATTATATTCCTACTGTAAAGTACCTATTATTATTATTTGAAATCGAAGGTTACGCGATTTGATAATACAGCAATTACCTTTCACTTATATAGGTAAAAGGATTTTATTAGCGTTAGGAAAAACAAGGAAAAATATTTTATAATTATGAATTATCCTTCATTCAATCATGATCACAGAAATATATATATATATACATATATATACATATATATATATATATAATATATATACATATATATATATATATATATATATATATATATATATATATATATATACACTGGTATATATATATTTATATTTACACACTTTACAATTTAATAACATGCATAATCCAATCACTTTTCTAATAAATATTATTTTGCGTTAAGCAATAATTTCTTCATTATATTTTAAAATAGTATCTGATAAAAAATGTGAAAACTCGAATAAATTACTTATCTGTTATTATACATCAACTTAAATTTATTAAAAAAAAAACAATACGGATGTTAAAAAATAATGTAAAATATTTTATTGTAAAATATTTAATCTTTTTGTACGTTAAAGATTAGGCTTGTTATAGGTTCCGTATATACGGGACTGTCCCATATTTTACGTCGAATTTTTCTGTCCCGTATTGACCTTCTAGAGACAACGTAATGTCCCGTATTTTGATGAAAAGATAAAATTATAAATATCATGTTAATCAGTTATAATTTCCAATATTCTTTTCGAATAATCTAACTTAAATTGATTTGTAAGACATAAAAACTGACAATTTAAGGAAATTAATTGTGTTTACAGTTTACGGAGGTGACGGTCCCTTTCATCGATTGCATTTTATTTAGTGTAAGCATTTTATTTATAATTCAGTACAGATATATTGCTTTACCTATTTTCAAACAGTTCTTATTTGGACACTGTGCGGTGCTGTAAAAGTAGTGCTAAATGAAGCCTGAACTGTACCTAATTATTATAATATTCCTATATTATATCATTTAACAAAATTGTTTTAACGTTTAGAATTGCCCTTTTTTAACATCCAAGTTCCGTATTTATTTTTTCAAAATCGGGCATCCTTATTAAAGAAACGAGGACCAGTTAAAAACTATTTATATAAAAGTGAATCAGAAGGGTAAGAAGTTGAATATTTACAACATCTTACAGCTTTGTCTCCTTTATAAATTTGTATAGCTCGAACTCACTGAGTTTATATCTTTAAAATAATATCATTTTTTGCAATGTTGATTTTACCAATACAATGACTGTTTTCTTTTCAAACAGTTAAATTTAAACAGTGACATACCTTGTAGGAAACACTTTCAAAGGTTATTTACTATATATATATATATATATGTACATACGTACATATGTATATATATATATATATAAATGTACAATAATTATATTTTTATTTCTATATTCATTACAAGAAATTATTAAACACATTACTGTCGAATAGACAGAACTACAAAATCAATTGTAACTTAAATTACAAAATTATATCACCGTCTCGTCGGATAGAAATTAACAAAAATATAAATGACATCAGTGCGTGTAATAATATCAATATAATTCGAGAATGATTTAACATTTTTAAATCATTTCTATCACGTCCATGTATCTAATGACCACGTAAAATAAAACACAAACGGAGCCGTTCCGTATAATTTGATAGATTGGCCTCATTATAGTCTCACATAATCATAATACCCAGATAATTACATCATTTGAAAATGAATTTCGTAAAAAATAAACAAGCTCGAAAAAAACTTGTACCGTATGAAGGTTTTTATTAAACAGTGTAACACGGGTAACCTACCTGAAGTTAAATCTGGATAGACGTACCGACATCATTGAAATAAATTGTTCTTCAATAAGAATGCATGTACCCCGGTATCTCCTACCGTTGGTTATTTCACCGTACAGCACGCGGCCTGTAAGATAAGCAAGAGAATTCTTCACGAGTCGAATAAAAACAATAAAAAAAATGATATCAAGTTGTACGGTATACTATGATTCATATTTGATAAACCTTAACGCTATTGTATTTCTTTGTCGTGGTTAATAATATTTCATGTGCATATGACTTACCGATAAAACATATTTGATATGCAAATATTTCAGTATCGTTTATTTTGTCCTTTTATATTCATCCTTCTACAGAAATTAATATTTTCAAACGTTCAAGTATTTAATTAAAAGTCAAAGTGAAACATAAGTAATTTCTACATTTACCCATATAATGAAAATTATTTCAAATCTATATTTAAATTTTTCCAAGAAGCATAATGAAAATAATGCAGAGAAAGAAAAAATGAATTTTTATATACAAAAATATATTATTATTTATCTATTTCAAAATATAATAAAGAAAATATTTTTTTAAATGGTTTTTCAATGAAAATATCCTCATCGTCACAACTTCTGAAAGGAGAATAAGAAACTAGTCTAGCATCAAAGTACAGATTCATTTTGTATTCATTAAAAATTCATTATATATATATATATATATATAACACTATTCTTATTTACACATATAAACAAGAAAATTTAAATTTACAAAAGAAATAATTTAAATATTTCTCTAAGTGTATAATTAGACTTTACATTTATAATAAACATATTATCCTGTCATAGTATATTAAAAATGAAAGTATATCATATAATATATATATATATGTATGTATGTATATATTATAAATGTAAATCGCTATTTTCAAATTATATAAAAATATTATTATATATGTATCGACTCACTATTTACTGAAAAATAATCCTGATAATTTTTTTAAAAAAAATCGCTATGAATAATGTTTACACTATGCTCCACTTAGTACTTCCGATTCATAAACATTCTCATTTACAAACGCACCTTGATTCATTAATAAACAATTCGCATACCTATGTCGGGGTGTAAACCTGCAACGTTCAGTTTCCAAGGTAAACGTCTAGACTACAGCGCTATGGTCAAATTTATCCATTGCTAACATTGAAATTATCTATTCTGTTATTCAGTATTAGTCATAAAGTTATTGAATAAGATACCATAAATGATACCATAAGATACCATACAAATAGGAGCTTTATATACATATATATATATATATATATATATATATATATATATATAGAAAATATTTCAAATAAAATACTAAAATATTATTATTGAAAAACCCAAAACAATTGTTTACTTTCATTTCCAAACCATAAAATCAACAAAACTAAGCCAAATAAAAATTAAACTTATTTCATTTGTCTTTTTAATTTACAACATTAAACAAACACTAATTTTTAACATAAGCTGCTCGTATTTTTTATTTTAAGTTTATTTTTTAAATTTCTATCAATATAACTATAAAAATAGCATTTAAATAGATAAAAGTGTGAATATTTTCAATTTATTATTATGCATACATATGAACTCGTATAAAAATTTTATAAATTATTTTGTATAAACTATTATACTGGAAGATGGTCATCTAATATTTATATTAAATTATCAATTAATAAACACATTTACTTATGATTTTTACTTGGCATTCTCTCTCTCTCTCTCTCTCTATATATATATATATATATATATATATATACACATACATATCTATCTATCTATATATGTATATATATATACATAAATGTCTTTGTGTGTGTATATCTTAAAATCAACGAAATACTTCACTTTTCAGTTCAAAATAGAAAATAAAATAAAATAATTCGTTTGGAACTAATAGCATTTCAATAGACATTTGTTTTGAAAAAGATATTTTTGCCATATTCATGCAATTTTATAACAATTTTTTTTACGATATTCAGTAAGGACATGTTTCACTTATATGATTCATTAATCAGAAAAGTAATTACTGCAAAAATATTTTTTTATAATATTTCTAATGCAAATAAAAACAATATGGTCATAAAGTTTCATATATAATTATATAAAAAAGTATGCAAAAAAATAATATCAAATTTATACACTCTTATAACATAATAGATATGAATTTTTTTGTAATAATATAATACATATATTCTACGTTTTAGTTTGAAAATTATTCTAAGAAACATTCTTATGTTTATTAAATTTCTCATTAATAATATTTACTTTTAAATAGTTTTCTCAGTTTTTGAAACCCTAAATTATTCAAAACTCGAATAATACTAAAATAAACAAATGTATTTTTTTATAATGTATTCAATCAAAAAATTCGTCCATTTCCAATTTATTTTCATTAAAAACATTTTAATCATTAATTTTTATCTGAAAAATGATCTATTTTTTTTAATAAAAAATGATTCGTTTTAATGTGTAATATATCATTACTAAATATATTCTTATTAATACACAGTATCAAATAAAAGAAACATTATAAATAATTATAATTTTTTTCAGTCTTTTATAAATTAAATTTTATTAAACAATTCATTTTTTCACAAATATTACGAAACAATTCTTAGTCTAAGAACAATCAGTGTACAAGGTAATGATATTGTTTTATCTAATAAAAAAAAATAAACTATTATATATAATTAGAAATTATACACTAGTCGATTTTCGAAATGGAAAAAATGACGTCAAGTACTAGAAATTAAACTGTTATTCGAAACAATGCTCAGTTATTACGCAGATATATAATTCCACAATTGCAAAGCACATAATATACATTCTGTGTTTCCGAGGCCAAAAGTAAGCAGGAGCAAGTGAGCCTTGATTGAGGTGAGCCACTGTTACAAGCGTTAAAAAGCCGGATGCTGATAAAATTTAAATATCAATATTCAATTTACTTTATGATTCAAACAACTTTGATAGACGTATCCCACGCAACGATACTTCAACACTGATAAAGTTTTTTTTTTCAAAGTATCTGAGTATATATTATTGGCAAACATTGTAACATAGTTGTGCGTATATTTTATATTGTCTATTCGATCATCATTCATTTTCAATGTTCGTGTTCAATGTTATGGAAATATTCGTGTATGATATGTTTAACTTATTTGTTTAAAAAAAAACACATGAGATAAAAGTTATTTATTATATTATTTAAAACTGAAAAGTAAATCAAACTATTTCATGAAGATATAGTAAAGTCAAAAACACACGCATACACACTATATATATATATATATATGAGCAGATGAAATAAAGATATCATAAATTAACAAAAAAAGTAAAAAGATCTACTGAAACGTTAAAATAAAAAAAAATTGAATGCTTCATCCAGCAGTATTTTGTAAACAGCTGATATATATATATATATATATATATATATATATATATATATTATACATAACATTTATAAATGTACATAAAACATACATTTGTCAATTTATATAAAAAATAATATTACTGTAACTATTGATTATTGTTTAATTGCGGTTGTATTTTGGACCTTAAACTATATGACAAATTAAAGTTAACTTATGAACAAATCATATATATATATAAATAATATTAAAATCATTTTATGTTGAAATTTTAATTTTTAGACGGTTTCTTCGTTTTTTTTCTTCGTTATTATTATAAACCAATTTTTTAAAGATATATATATATATATATATATATATATATAGGGAGAGGTTGGTTATTTGGTTATTAGGGTCTTAGGACGCTTCGAAAGTTATGGTCATTAGCGCCCTTATATGTATATATATATATATATATACATATATAGATATATAATAGATCTTATATCACGTACCTTGTAATTAATTTTTTTTCCAAAACATTAAACTGGACTAAGAATTTAATCGTCAGAAAAAGAATATTCCAGTGAAAAAGTAATTCATAAATATTCCGAATGTCCCATTAAATAAATACAAAAATTAGTCTTGCGTTCAATAAGGGTAATTAAGAAGAAGAAACTTATATTGGTATATCGAAGAGTATCGAAAAGAAACTGTTCTTAACATTCATTTAATTTTTATTTTATAATCTATTTGTAATTTTTGTGTAATTTTTAATTCCGTGCGTTTAAATTGGATTGATCATAATTTTCTTTTAAATTAAAATATTTTCTTGTCGTTTAAGGATTTTCAAATGTCATCTCAAAATTTAAAAACACACATATATATATATATATATATATATATATATATATATATATATATATATATTGGGCAAGAAATTGGTATAACTTCCTAAAACAATAGTGAACACCATGGCATCTGGAAATCAGCATATTAGGCATTGCATATATTTCGCATTCCAATTAAAAAAAATGTGGCTGAAGCCACGTGAATGATTTGTACAGTTTTGTGGGAAGGTATTTTGATCCATAAATTGTGTAAAAATGCTAAAACAGTGAAAGAAGTCCTAAAATGCATTAAGACTTCATCAACTCAAAGTCGCCATCTTTTTTATCAGGGATTCGTCAGTTATTTGATAGATGAAGTAAAGTTAAAAAAAAGAATGGGGATGTTTTGAGGATTGAAATGTATTATATTTTTCGGTAAACATTCATTTTATATAAAAAAGATACTGAATTAATTTGTGCGTCTCATAAATTTATAATCACGCTGTGTATCTATAATTGCTCAATCAAACTTCAAAATTATCATAGGAAATTATTGTTCTCTCTCTCTCTCTATATATATATAATATCTTTATAAATACGTTTCAAAATAAATCACTATTTTTAATTTTAATTCATGGTATCAAATATTTGAAAAAATACATGAAAAAACGAAATTGAGAAAAAATAATTTTAAACGCTTTTTAAGTTTATATTCTTTTAATCAAATAATATGTGTGAATATATAACAGATAAAGAAAACAATGACATTCATATAGGTTATCAATTCCATATATAAAACAGAAATTATAGGTTAAAGAAATAATATATACATAATGAAAAATATCAAATAATATTCATCTGTGACATCATTTCTAGATAAAATTGTAAAATATATTTCTAATGTAATATGGATAATGAAATTATATAATGTGATAATGAAATGAATTTCATTATCGATTGTAATGGATAATGAAATTGTGCATAAAATAAGAGAGAAAAACAGACATTTTATCAAGAAAATTTGTAAAAATATGTTATTTAGTTAAAATATTAAAAGGTATCATTTATATAGTTTTAAAATAAAGAAAAACTAATAGAATTTAATAATTATTTAAAAAGAATATTGGTCGTTTATAATAATCTCACCACATATTTTTAAAATTGAAGATCACAAACAATGACTATACGAAATTTAATTTTAAAATGACCTTAATAAATTATTCAAAACTCGAATAATACTAAAATAAACAAACGTATTTTTTTATAATTTATTCAATCAAAAAGGTCGTCCATTTCCAATTTATTTTCATTAATTTTAAAATGATATTAATAACTGATTTGTTTATTGTATATTTTTTCCATTACTTTTGTGCTAATATTACTAAAATAATTAAATTATTAATACTGAATTTAAGAATAAAAAAAAATAATAATATAAGGTAACGAAAATGTAATTTAATGTTACTCTATATTACATTTTAAAATTATTAATGGATACTGTGCAATTTGGCTTTTACATTTGGCAATACAGTTTTTCTTACAAAAAATTATTTATGACTGTTTTTCGCTGGGTATTTATTTTATTTTTATTCAGTAAAAGTATAGTTTATACTCCCTGCTTACATATTTTAAAATATTGATGTTAAATATTCTAAATACAAAATAACTTTTCACGAATTAAGATGCAAATCAATAAATAATTTGTTAGATCAAACACTTAATTTCAAGTTTTTCATTTAATAATTTTTTCGTTCAACATTTAAATGCTTGCTAACAATAATAACATTTTAAATCTCATAATGAAAAAAACATACTTTCAGAACAGTATTAATATAAATCCTTAGACTTTAAAAAAAAAACAATGATATAAAAAGATTATGGTTAAACAAGCAATATTTTACACTCACTAGAGTTTGAAATAAATTACAATCTTGTATCTTAGCACGATTGCATTCTTCAATAAGAGCCTTCGGCAATAGATTAAAACAGGAAATTTGAGATAATTAAAAGATTTGTTCCTGATAGAAATTCTTGCTATAATATTTGCTGTCTTAAGTAGAAATATGCTATTATTATATTATAAAAAAATGATTATTTATGAAACAAAATAGTATATACCAAAATTATCCATTTAATTTTCTTAATTATCTATTCTATCAATATCAACATTTTTATTTAGCAATAAATAATTTTTAACAATTCCTAACTATAAAATACCCATTTAAAATTGATTTTACTTCATATTATCTCCTTAATATTTTACAAGTAGTCGTTTCATATTTAACGACTCTCTTCTAGAATCGCGTATACTGATTGTAAAACTGTCCAATGATATTTATCTGCGCATAAAAGACAATAAGATAAAATATTTACTATGCATAAATATACATTAGTTTAATCTAAATACAAGACTAATATACTATTAAATTTAATGAAAATAAATGACCATTCGCTTATAACACGTCAATTAAAATTCTGTTAGATCAACTTATTACCATTATTAATTCTAATTTAAAATTACTTTATAGATATATTACCTATTTTTAAAAAAAATAAGATTATAAACCGTATTAAAAACAAAATACTTCAAATTTGTTACTTATGTTAATTAATTATTTTTAAAAAGATCATAATTTATAAAAAATAAATAAAGAACTGAGAACGGCATTTAAACATAAATGAAAACAACACTCTGTATGCTTAAACACCATTAAAATATTCTTCTATTATTTTTTTTATAAAAATTATTTGAAATATAAAAACGCTTATGTATGATATTATAAAACACTTCCTATAAGATATTTAAAATTTAATATTGTATCCTAGTAGCAGATGAAATGAATTTGGAATTAAAACATAAAAAATAGATAAATTAATTGTTTCCAATCTACATATAACTCTTTCTTGTACTTCGCAAAATTAACCCTTTGAGGTCGAGGAGGAGGAAAGGATCCTAAAAATTTTTAATAATCATTTTTTGATTAATTGAACATTCTTTTATCGTAAGCAAAATAAAAATTGCAAATTTGTCGGTTAAAAGAAAAAATATGTCAATTCAGATGTCATTAAAAATTTCACATCTAAGTAATATATCGTGGAAAATCGTTGACAATATTTAGGGAAACAAATCATTTGATTAGAAACATAATTGGAAGCGAAAAAATTGTTTACAATTGAAAATTTTCAGAAATAACTTTACTGTTGAGTGTGAAAAATTTTAAAAGAATTAAGTGTGCACAAAACGGTTTCACATCGGTCACATCTTGTACCTGGACATAGTCTCCAAATTTTTTAAACGCTTTCTTTCAATGATGAACTTTTATAAAAAAAATTCTCATTCAACTCAATTCTCAAGTCCACAATTTTTCGAGGGTTTTAAATGAAAAAAAACGTGATTTTTCTGATTTTTGGACGACCGTAATTTTTTTTAATGAAAGAAAGAGTTATAAATTTAGTCTCATTAGAAAGAAATTAGTGACCTTTAAATATATCATCCAAAAGATAGCGCTCTGAGACCATAGTTTCTTTGGAAAACAGCAATGGATTTCTTGATCCACACCCGGCTTCAAAGGGTTAAAAAATATAATAAAATTTTTTATAATGTATGATAATCCATTTTATTTTTTTTATGATCTTACAACAGGTGTGGAAGCAATCTACAGAATTATTTTATCTTGTGTAGCCAGAAATACTCACTGTTGGCCGATGGCAATATTTTATAGCCTACTTAATATCTCTGCAATCAAAGCATTCATTCTATATAAAACTAATAGCCCTGGCAGCAAATCCTATAAATGTCATAGGTTATTTATAAAAACGTTAAGCTTCGATTTAGTTCAAGAGAACTTGAATGCATAAGTAGCACATTTCCAGGAATGTACTAATAAAAATTTATATATATATATATACACTTTATTTTTATCTTTCCTATATATGTTTTAATGAACGTATATTTTACTGAAAAGAATGAAACTTTCATTTATATTTGAAAAAATAATTTAAAAGAAACAAGTAAAGAAGTTCTATTGTCTGTTATTTAAACAACAAAACACATTTGAAATAAATTAATTTTTTTAAGATTTTAGTAGAAAGAGACATAGTTTCTTTAGATCGAAACTGGTTTTGTATTACAAATACTTATTTTTTTACCGCCTTTATGGCCTGACAAGTCTTGTTTGTACACTATTTAAATTTGAAGTCATACATTTACTACAGCGTTAATTATTATTATTGTTATAATACATTGGGTATTTAAAAAAGGATAAAATTTAAAGAAATTTAAGTATGTGCGTTTGAAATTCAGATAAATATATTATTTATAAATATTTAAATGTGTGTATATAGCATTCTAATTTAAAAATAAAAATGTCAAGTTTCAGTACGAAATACACATCCTTGTTTATAAATAGTTTTGTTGCAATACAATCGAAAACAATGGGACTGCGATAAATAAGCATTAAAGCACTTTATACATTGTGCAAAATTTATATTAGCAATGTCTTAAATTTAAAGTCGAGCTATAAACAAAATTATTAATAAAAAGCGACGTAATCAACGAGAAGTAAACCAGTAGTTGTACAACTTGTATTCGGCTACCGACCCGACAGTGCGCCGGCAATCATAGCATGATGTTGCGCGTGGCGAACCTTACTCGTACAGTGTTTAACCTTTTGACCTGTATGTTACATGGACTATTAATATAGCTACATGAGGCTGCTGTTTCAGAGAGTTGTTTCGCCTACTCGATATTTCCGGAGGTGTAAGACAAATAATACGTTTTCATTTTTCATTATTTGATTCTCCGCTTGTCAAGCACTCGACATGTCTATGTTCGGATTACGGCAGCGGTGCAAATTTATGGATTTCAATGATTTATTAATAAATGATGATGTTAAGCACTTGCGAGTTCATTTACTGCACACTTTCACATCGCTATAATATATATATATATATATATATATATATATATATATAGTAATTGTTGAATTCGACACGAAATGTACTTGCTTACAACGCTGTTCTTGACATGAGAAATTTATTTCACAAAAATGGAAGAAATATATATATGTTATATATATATATATATATATATATATATATATATATATATATATATATATATGTTCGTATTATTTAAGAAAAATATTTTGTTTAAAGGTTACTTCTGAACGATTTATGTTAATTACAATACGTTCTTTAAGATCACAAACATAACATAATATAATTTTCACTTGTACCATTTACTGTAACCAAATGATTTTCATGTGATTTTGAACTATGAGATCATATATATATATATATATATATATATATATATATATTATAAACTTTCGTTGTGATAAACTATTAAATTTATAATGAAATTGACAAGTGAATTATTAAATAATAATAATGTGATATGTACTTAAATGATAATATAAGCAATTGGAAAAAATCAAGGAAATAACTACAAAACTAAGAACAAAGATTCTATTGACTTATCTCCCTTCCTTTCTCCTCTTCTCTCTCTCTCTCTATATATATATATAAATATATATTTTTACAAATACATGTGTGTGTGTATAAGTATAATATATAATATGAGAAAGTCTTTAAAAAATATTTTTAATAAAAATAAAACTCCTTATTTGTATGTTTTTTTATATAGTTATAATATTTTTAATTCACTTATTGACTTCTATTAGAAATATGAACATATAAATCACTCCATATATTTTCATATAAATTTATATATATATATGTATATATATGTATGTATATATATATATATATACATACATACATATATATGTATATATGTGTATATATATATATATATATATATATATTCCATGTTCTAAATTCTTTATTCTTAGTGCAGCAAACATTTATCCTCATCTCAACAGTTGCACATATATTGTTTAATAGATGTGAGAATTCACAAACGACTGCTATAGCCACTTGACGGCAGCAAACATATTGCAAATACATATGTTATTGATGTATGACCGTAATATATTTGATCCTTTAATATGTTCCATCCCCCATCACTTACACTTATAGGGGTAGTATAAGCGTATATACACATACCACCCTCGTTGATTATTTCCAGAAAAAATATTCAGTTCCCACAGGGTGATGTGTTGGTAATTCTTTTGTTTTCTGGATGGTGTATGTGCATTTCGCATTGAAACTGAGCTGAATGTTCCATAGCAAATTACTGAATGTGTCATATAGATGCGTAATATAAATGTGCAAGTGCTTTTGTGGTGCATTGCTTTCGATATTCCATTATGTTTGTTTTGTTAATACATAATAAAATAATACCTAACGGGTGTGTGGGAAAATTATATTTTTGAAGGGTTTATTTTGGAAAGATCTTATAATCATATATAATTTAATATTAAGATCTTGCTACGTATAAAAATTGAGATATCGTGTATATATATATATATATATATATATATATATTCAACACAGAATTTTTTCTCTAAATTTATATTTTAGAGTAAAATTCATTAAATTATAGAAATATGTAATGAGATTAATGTGCAATATCAGTAAATTCTATCAAAAATGAAGAAGTAATAGCCAACACGTTAATTGAATCAATGCAGAAAATCAAAATGTCAAGTTTTATATATATATATATATATATATATATATATATGAGTGTATATGTATATATATATATAAATATAGTGTTCGTATAAATATATCTATAAATCATTCAAACAACGATTTATTAAGATTTATTTTTAACACAAATTCAAGATATAGGGGTTTCTTTACGAACTTAATTAACCTCTCAGTACTATTGTAGAAGACGATTACATTTACTTACATAGATGATTGTTATAAGGATGTATACAGAGTGATTCGATTTAAACTTCATCATGAAAGTATTAAGAAAATCACAAAAATTACAAAAAAATTTTATCCCCCATTTAATATTTTAGTTTAATTTTATTTTAGTATTGAATTGAACTAAAATACTAAACAAAAAAATATGACTTTTCTTAACCCCTGCGCTCCCTTTTAATACTTCCATGTAGAAGCTTAAATTGAATCAATTTATATACGCAATGTTGGTTCATATATGGATAAAAATTCTAGTTTAAACGAATATTATCTTATTTTATACTGCATTATTGTTAATATTTTAAATGATTAACATGTTTACTTATGAAAATATTATCTATATATTCTCATTACACATTGAAATAATTTTTTTATCGTTTGGTTTACTTATTGGCTATTTCACTCAACTCTTTCGTTAACGGGATACATATATCCCACCAATTTTCAAAAATTCCTGTTGAGGAAATACTTTACATAGTGAACCTATTATAAAATACAGATGGGACAAAACTTCGCAGGACTATATATTTTATCCAAGATGTCAGAAAATTCTTAGACAATAATCTTGGCTAATTTTAGCTACTCCTCAATGCAATTAATTACCATTAACCGAAATTAATCAAAATAAAAAAGTCATAATGAAAAGGTTAAATGATTTTATGATAAAAATAAAGTTCATTTTTTTTATTAATCTAATTTCCAAACACTAGTTATTATCAACCTTATAAAATTCAAAATATAATAGTAAAAATGTACTTATATATATATATATATATATATATATATGTATAGAGAGAGAGAAAAGAGAGAAATTGAACATTCCATAAACATTCATAAAAAAGTTTTTTTTGATAAATTGCTCTCGAAACGTGAGCTTTAATTAACACTCGTCAATTGTATTTGACATATTTTATAACAATAGTGGCACTAACATATGTAGGAACATCCCTTGTATATTTTGTAATGAATTATACCACATGTTCATGAAATATAACCTTCTCAATCTATTTTCCATTAAATGATGCTTTCGCATTTTCTACACACCAGACTAAATTAAAGACGTAACACGCATACATCCTATTTAGTTCCAAATTAACATGAACAGCTGATCATTTCCCATCATCAATCGATACGACTCACCATCATCTCAACGCGTTGTTTAAATTGATTACTTTTACTTTTCTCTCACTAATAGCATGATTTTTCAGATTGGTTACTGAATTAAATTTATTTAAACTATACTATTTGGTAATTAAATTTCTATTAATATACATATATAAATCCATGGCACCGATTTATTTATTTGATATGTTTCATTCGGTTACGTGTGCACACTTATAATTGATAAGTAGGTAAGCACAATGAGCCCGGGGGTTGACGAGCAAATCTAGTAGCGGGCAGAGCTCCCTATTGTATATATACATATATATATATATATATAATTACCTATCAGCAATGACGGATAAAGAAAATTCTGATATTAAATTGCAATCTTAGGTAACATATATGTTCATCAAGTAACTATTTATAATATTTTTATGGCCAAAATGTGGGTTCTCTTAAAATGGCTGTTTAACAATCATTATTTTGTATGAAAAAGTAGAGCTTCATGTTACAATCATATATAATAAAATGTATATATATATATATATATATATATATATAAACATTTTATTATATTATATATATATATATATAACTATACACATAAGAAAATATGAAAACATGAAAATAATTGTTTAGAAAGATATTTTTTAAAAAAATAAATAACGTACACAGCACAAATCAGAATTCTTCAAATAAAAGTATGTTCAGTGGGTGTTAAATCTTCTGTTCCATCTTATCATTGTAAGAAATCTAAGGAACATTAACATCAGAAACTTTGAAAAATATAGATATTTAAAAAATTAAATTATTAGATTGAATTAAAACATATGTACCGTTTTTATATTATACATTTTTCAAATAAATGCAGAAGAAAGACATACATAGAGGTTACATATAAAGACCGTCTTCTTTATACATACACACACACACATATATATATATATATATATATATATATATATATATATATATATATATATAGAGAGAGAGAGAGAGAGAGAGAGAGAGTTACATAGAATTTTTAGTAAAACAACATTAAAAATAAATGTTCAAATTATTTATAATCAACAAGATATTATATAGAACAATAATAAAACATATGTCTATATTTTAAAATATTTAGATTTAAAAAAGGAAACATTTAAATTAAAAACAAAAATGTTACCATTTTTTGAGATAAATATTTTTGATGTACAAAATTTAACTATTTATTACCTATTTAAACATGTTCAATCATCAAATTTTGTGTAAATGGAATTAATATCTATATATATATATATATATATCACATATGTACAGACATACACAACACACATGTAAAAATAATATTCATTATACCTTCACATCGTTATAAATGAAAATGTAAAAAATAATATGCTTTATTTTATTATTCATTCATTTAACAATTTATTAAATAAAACGTGAACAAATTGAATTCAGCGTTGATCCTTAATAATTCATTCTTTTCAATTTGTCCAGAATCAATTACTTATAACGCAGAACGTGTTTAAGTAACTGTTAAATCGCATTCAACAATATTTTTTGAGTTATTGCTACGCGAACCCACTGATTAATTGATTGATTTGTTTAGATCATCCATCAATAGTTAAATAATCTAATATCAGATTTATATCAACGTTACAAAACAACCGCAAGATTTCAATGAATGTTTTGAATTTAAATGTAATTATTTATTATCCTATCACGTTGAACTTTGCAAATTTATTTCTTTTTATCCATTCGAATTTATCAAATATTGATAAATAAAATGATTTTAGAAAATTTATATTCAATTTAATTCTAGTACAATTTTCACACTATCAATTGGATTTCGTTTCAAATAAATAGAGTATCGATTAATTTTTATCAGACTGTAATTTATCTGCATTGAATAGTTATAAAAATCGAGAAAAAGATAACCTGCATTAAAATATTTTTTTCTTCTATATAGTATTTTTTATATATTATTTAATTTTTTAATATCTTATCTAAATTTTTCATTAAAACACGATTTTTTTTTCAAAATTAACAATAATTACTTTATTTACTTTAAAAGAAAAAATTAGAAAATATATTTTTGTACATTTATTTTTTCGCCATCATATCCTGTTATTTTGTAATATGCCACATTAGTGTATCTAAAATAAATCAATATATAATATAAAAAATCAACTGATTGTATTAGATATTTATAATATTACCATTACTTAAAATTATCTTCATCTAATACATTATATATATATATATATATATATATATATATATATATATATATATATATACACTGTATTCGATATTAATGTATATTTATGCGTAAGTGTACTTGTATTACAAAATAGTGCATAAATAAAGATTGTTTAAGAGATGTAGTTTGAATAATTGAATTTTAAATGCTAACTGAATTATTTCGCCAATAGCTAAATATATTCAAAAGAAAGGTATGTAATTTGTCTATGTAATTTTATCAAATCAGTATTGAAATCCAACGAGTTATGGCTAAACATAACATTACTTACATTGTTGACTGAACAATCGCTTTACATATTCATTCTTGTCGCTTACGAGGTCATGCTTGTTAATGCCACTCGTGCATGCAATTGCCAGATAGGATTCTTCATAATATACACCTTATTTATCCTGTTATTGTTATAACATTCGAATAAATGTTAATTACGGTTATGGGAAAATTGTGTTCTCAAGAATTACACCAATATTAAAAATCTAAATACATATTTATTAACTATTTGATTTAAATGAACTTTCTTCCAAATATTTAAGTAAATGTTTTTTTTATAATTATTTTAAATTTTGCTGACCTCTTTATACAAAAATATTTTATCTATTTTTCTCTTTGTTTTATTCACCCAACTAATTAAGTATGAGCTTAAGCTCATTGCGTGTGGAGCTCTTAAGTCCAATAACTTCTCTTGAAATATTTATTAAAACTCAAACTATGCATATTACCTGAAGAATTATGAGTTATAGGCTCATAATCTCAATTTTATTTCACACTTTAGAGATTAGTTTTGGGGATTAGAGATGTTTTCTTTGAATGTTCACGATTAAGTTAATTTAACTTTATATATATATATATATATATATATATATAGATATGCATATACATATATATATATATATATATAGATATACATATATATATATATATATATATATATATATATATATAGATATACATATATATATATATATATATATATATATAAACAGAAAGAAAGAAAGAGAATATACGTTCTTCTATAAATAAATGATATTCATTCAAATCTTTAAATGCACAATTAAAAATGGACAGAAATTATTTCATATCATCAATTAATATAAAAGTACAAAAAAATAAATATAATTTTAAAATAAATATGTTTTATACCTGCGATTCCGTTTATATGTTGTATTATTGATCTTCGTTCTCTTGAATCAGCTAAGTGGCCATTCTTCAATATTAGTTTCGACACGAATGTCATATTTAAGCAGATTGTAAAAATTGAATGAGTATTTGATATTGACTTGAAGATGGCACTAGTATGAGAAACAAACAGCTGATTCGAAGGAATGAAAACCAAAAAGATAACGTACAAAAAGTAAAATTTATATTTTTGTAAAGTATTATTCTATAATAGTATTTTTTACGAAATAAATATTTATAGAAATATATTAATTTAAATATAACTACTGTAAGTATAAAAACAGTAATTAAGATTGTTCTATAAACCAAGTTAGTATATAATATTATAAATCAGATTTAAAATAAGCTGGTTGTAAAATTAATCTAAATTGAAATATGAGTGGCGTTTAATATTACAAGTTTATGATATTAGATTTTTAATTATTGTTAATGAATATATACATATATATATATATATATATATATATATATATATATATATAACGTAAATACACTTTATAAATGTATTTTCATATCAACATGCGATAACATATAATTAGTATTCACATAGTTGAAAATACTAGCACTTAAAGCTGTAGCATCCATATCTATTGCAAATAATTTGTTTTGACGTATAAATACTCAAATACCTCCTACAAAATGTTAGCAAGAGATACCTGATACTCGAGGTGCCTTTGTAAAGAGGTTAGAGTTCACCTGTCGTAAGATTTGATAGCCATGTTGCACTTGCACAGTAAGATATCGGCGATAATTTTCGCATTGCAGTTTGAAAATTAAATAAATAACGTCTTGTGAATACTAACCATATAATTTTTCTGTCGTACATTCCAACAGGTTTATTATTTGACAGAAAATGCATAATATTCGTCATTCGACAGACAAGTTTATTAAAACTGTATAATATAAATAATAATGAGGTTTAGTATAATTCACGACTTGAATCGATAAAGTAAACGAACTGCTTGTATAAATAAAAACTTTCAGTTTAACGTATTATTTATAAAGTAATTTTAGAAGTTTTCGTTTGAAAGTAATATTTTTCGAACTAGTTTTTACTTTTGTTAGATATTTTTTTTAGAAATGAATTTTTACTTGCTTCATAAGCCACACAATGTTTTCTCATTAAAAATGTACAAAGTACAAAAATCGATTTTTGTTTTGTTCGTTGAACAATTTTGATCAGTAAAAAGTGTGTGGTTGGTGGAATGAAAATCTTGTATGTAAGTGTATTTAATCATAGTTCGAAAACTCTACTGTAATATATATATATATATATATATATATATATATATATATATATATATATAATGTTCAAAGTACAAAAAAATTGATGTTTGTTTTGTTTGTTGAACAATTTTAATCAGTAAAAAGTGTGTGGTTGATAGAATAAAAATCTTGAATGTAAGTGTATTTAATCATAGTTCGAAAAATCTATTGTCATATATATATATATATATATATATATATATATATATATATAAACAGAAAATATAGAATTTCAATTCTACATATATAAATTATCTACAAAATATTTGTTTACCAGCTCCAAACTTTTAATTTGAAAATATATATGATTGATATGTGTATATATATATATATATATATGTGTGTGTGTGTGTGTATATATATATGTACACGGTAGAGTAATAAGCATCCGTGTTTGACAAGAAAACTCATTTTTTTAGCAAATTCTTTTTTATTTTTCAGGGTTAATCTCCTTTTAGTTCGATGCACTTAACCTAACACATTTCCAATTTTTATCCCTTCAGAATAGTACGGTTTTTTAAACTCCTTAAAATAGGCATTTACACCAACGATAAATTCCGAATTTGATGCAAATATTTTACCTCCGAGCCATTTCTTTAAGTTTGTAAATAGGAAATAATCACACGATGTCAAATCTGGAGAATATGATGGATGTGGAAGCAGTTCATGCAATTTTACCATTGAATTTGTTGATTTGTATACCAGTGCATTATCGTGATGGAACACCACTATTTTTTTGTCAAATGAGGACGTTTTTTACTTGATTTTATAATTCATCTGGTCCAATAATGATGTATAGAAGGCGCCTGTTATTGTTTTCTCTTTTTCAAGATAATTAATTAGCAGCATTCCATGAGCATTCCAGAAAACTTTTGCCATAATCTTTCCAGTTAATGCAATGACTTTTGCTTTCTTTGATACACGTCTGCCAAGGAGAAGTCCATTGTTTTCAGTGCTCTATCGTTTTAGGTGTGTGGTGATGAATCTATATTTCATTAACGGTTATATATCGACGCAAAAATTTATGTCGATTACGTTTAAACATTCATTTGTAATATTCATTCGAATGCGTTTTTGGCGAATTGTGAAACGCAGCATCCACCTGGCGGATAGCTTTTTCATATGCAAATGTTCATGTAAGACGTCCTGTACACGTTCATTTGAGATGCCTACTATCTCAACTGTGTATGCTTTGTATATTCTACGATCATTTAAAACAATGTTATTAATTGTTTCAAACATCTCTTCAGTAGTCACCTCAATTGGACGACCTGGACCTTCTTCATCAAATACGCTTGTACGACCACGATTCAATTCATTGAACCAATATCTAATGGTTGTCATCGAAGGTGCAGAGTCCCCTCAGACAGCGTGTGAATTTTCTTTAATTTCTCCACACATTTCCTATACAAAAACAGAAATCTAACCATTTACCGATACTGATTTCTTTCCATAGTTAAAAAATAGAAATAGTTGTTTACTTTGAATGACTGTCGAAACTAAGCTAATTAACGTATTGTGCTCAAACTTTGATACCAGTTGTTTGAAAGATAATGCTGTTAAAAGATATTGCAGTTTGATCAGTGTTATCATCGCTTGTCATACACGGGTAATTTTCACTCTACCCTCGTATACATATATATATATATGTCTTAAAATTTTGATATTAACTACTAGTAGGGAATTCTTCAGTTTTTTCCAATTTGAACGATTGAGTATTTTTCTTAAAAATTTTTCAATAAATGATTTATTTATACACACTCACTCACACACATTCTATCTCACATACACATAAATACACACACACACACATATATATATATATATATATATATAATTCTTACTTATTTCTTATAATATAAAATTAAAATATATGTACAGTGAAATTAAAGTTAAATAATTAATATTTAATTTTTTTGAAGGAAAAAATGAAAAAAATATTTCAAAAAATGAAAATTAATGTATATAAATATCATCGAGTGTTATATATTGTACTGACCATTTCAATTGAATTATGTTTTTTCTAGACCTATATATATATATGATAGTAATAAATTTACATATTTAATATTGAATCATGTGTAATTTCATCGTAAAACTGTCGAACGGGTTTTCAATGAAGTCACAAGAATAGCAAAAGAATTTATATGGTGTGGGTCTTAAAGTAAATTAAACGCAGCTAAAGTGAGCTAATGGAATAATGTTAGGGCGGTGTCTACTTATCATCATCGAGCTATCAGATAATAAGGCAAAACCTTCCATCCATCTATGAACACATAGCCGCCAGTCGGCACGGCTATAATATATGACTTGTTCATATTCAGTATTCATATGTATAAGCTGCGGTATATTTATCAATTAAGTCAGTAAAAAAACATCAACAAGATATAATGCATACAATTTTATATCAATAAACAGAGATGGGGAGAACTCATTATACGATTTGTCGTTGTTGAGATGCTGGTCGTCGATCAACAATCATTTTCAATGTAGATAAATATAATTCGTTTTATTGTCTATACAGCAAAAAAGATGGACCGTCGGCATGATTAATATTGAAAAAAGATGCTGTTTAAACCGATGCGCACATTTTTAATAATGATCTAGACACTAATCGATAATCATTTTTAAAACGTCTCTCTGACAAGTGCATATTTATTTATAGTTGCAGCTACAGTAAAGTTCTATATAGATGAAATTATAAGTGAGCTTTTATTTTTCAAATTTAATAAAGTAGATCTTGTTTCAATTTCATAAACACAGGTGAATAACCTAAAAGTGCACCTGCATTATTATTTTACAAGCACATCATGCAAACATTACTTCATTATTTGTAATTTATAGAATCGCAACATATTATATGTTCATCATCGTTAATGGACCTTTTTAAAATAAATGATTCTACATATTTTAATATATCATATTTTTCGTTAGGATTTTTTTACAAAAAGAAATTACTATAAAACAGAAAAAACATAACATCTATTTAGTAAATCGTTAAAATAAATGAAATTGAAACTAAATATTAAATAATATTTGAATGTCTCAACGAAAAATCAAGAAATTATTAATTCATGACAAATATATTGTAAATTAATCTACAATATTCTTATTAAAAGAATTAAATGTTACATATATATATATATATATATATATATATATATATATATATATATATATAATGTGTGTATGTTTATATATGTATTTGTGATTAATTTAATCTGAGCAATTAAATTGTTAAATTTAATCGAATGACTTGATGAACAAAACCTTGCTTCTTGTTTCACCTAGAAGCAATTCCTCCCATTATAATTTATCATAAAAACAATAACCGTATTAAATTGATTGCATCATTTACAGGAAAAAAAATGTTTATAAACTTTTAATGTTGTACGTATGTACAATTTCTTGTTATTTATTTTTATTACTTTTAGTTTCTTTAATGACATTATGAGAAAAACTATCTACATTGAATTAATAATAATAAAACATGATATGCTGCAATGAAACTAATGATTATTATACAATATAAGGTCAATACAATTTTTATAATAGAGCTAAAGACTACTTAAAAATTGAATAACTCACTTACTATATAATTAAGTAGTAATAACCTGTCGAAATCATTTAATTATGCATGTGCGTGGATCATGTTTGAAAGGTGAATCCGGTTTGCAAAAATAATCCTGAAAAAATAATACTAGTACTAATTTTACACACATGTTAATTCATATAGATCAATCAAGGCTGGTACATAAATTTATATAAACATATATTACTATGCATAATATATAATTCTTCACAAATAGGTTGATTTTAGGTTTTAGAGTATTCATGTTTTCATAATAGTTATAGTCATAATTGTTATTGGACAAATCAAGCATACATGTGTGTATATATATATATATATATATATATATATGAGATTTTATATCTCAATTAAATCTGTTATTCTAATATTTATAATTATATATAATTATAAAATTATATATATATATATATATATATATATATATATATATAATATATATATAATATATATATATAATATATATATATAATATATATATATAATATATATATATATATATATATATATATATATATATATATATATATAAAATTGAAATACACACATAAATTCACAACAAAATAACTTTTGGATAATATTAAAAAACGAGGAACAGGTAATATAAAATATTCATATATGAGAATAAATTTTAAAATTGTCAAATAAATATAAATTTAGCAAAACTGAAGAAAATATGAAAAATAAGAATATATATGTATATATATATATATATATATATAAATATATATATATGTATATATATTGTTGACTCCTATTTTTGTACAATAAAATAATAAATATTTTATACTTTCTCTCTTAATAAAAGTGGATTTGTTTACACACATTTAATATGTTTTATGTAAAATATTTGAATTATTTTTTAAATACAGTTTTAACATTTTTATAAATACTAAATAAACTTAAAGAAAGTTCATCCACGACGTTTAAAAATTTTAACGATATGTATTAGCATAAAAGTGGAATTTTATTTGTGTGCATTACATTTTGTTGCAATTACATGTGGTTATATTACCATATTTGTGGGATTTTTATGAACCTGTTATATTGTTTAACAGTATAATATTTTACAATAGTCAGTGCGTTCCATATTTTACGAGTGTTTAAACTTTTTGAAGTGGGCTACACATTTTTAAATATCTGACCGCAGAAACGTTATATATATATATGAATTTATTATTGTTTATTCTTTATTAATATTTCATATCTTATTCAATTTTTATTTCAATCCCTAAAATTTATTCTTTATGTAAAATTTTAAATGTAATTAAAATAATTTAATAAAATAAAAAAAATATTTATCAATAATCACCTGAAAATTAAATATTGAAAAAAAATTGACTGTCTTAATTTCCATCCTTCTGATAGTATTTATAATGGAATAATTCTGAACGACTAATTACCAGTTATGATATTACTGATACATGATGCAACTAATAATTTACATTAAAAATTATAAATAAATTAATACTTTTTCAGATTTTCTTAATACAAAGTATTTAAATTAATAAATATTTATTAAGACAAAATGTATAAATTACCATACATTTTAGAATATAATTTCTCTCTCTTTTCCACTCGTCTTTATATATATATATATATATATATATATATATATATATATATATATAAAATTCGACGAGACAATTTAACCTATTAATTACACCATTATTTCCTAATTAAAAAATCTTTCAAACTAGTAACCGAAGTACAATAAGGGATCTTATTAAAATGGCATTTTTTATTTATATACAGCTTTAATCATTTTTTTATGTAGATAAGGATAGAAAAACTGATTGACAAGGACTATTGTATATATAAATATATATGTGTGTGTTAGTTACTAAGAAATTTTAAAATTTTGTTTTTATTTATTGAAACACGCGTTGCTTTAAAATAACATTTCTATCTTAATTTTTTCTATCTTAATTTTAGAATATTAAATTATTTTAAAATTTCTTCCAAATTAATAAAACATTATTCTACTCGTTGAACAGAATATTTCCCTTACTATTATTACTTTTTTCATTTTTTACAGCTTTTACAATTTCCATTTCAACAAATAATCTTATTAAAAAAATGTATCCTATTTATTAAAAAAATATTATATTCTATTTTAATAACGCAAATCATTACTAAAAGGTACTAAGAAATTAAGTTATATAGAAATGTATATATATATAAAG
>CM068320.1:20194811-20222311 GCA_034766995.1 Acanthacorydalis orientalis | reverse complement strand
AAATGAAGTAGAAAATTACAAATATAGCAATGATGTCAAGAGCCATAACTTTTAGGCAAACAATATACATATATATATATATATATATATATATATAGTGATAAGAAAGTAAATAGGAAAATATTTAAAGAAGACAATAATAATAAAATTTATAAAAAATAAAAAATAGTAAAAATATTGCTCATGTTTCTTAATTAAAAATACAGAAATAGATTTTCAGTAAATAGATATTATTTATTTATTTAAAAAGTTCAATTCTTGTATTTTTGCTCAAAGAATTGAAGAATATCATATATTTGTAATATACTAAAAATATTTTCGCAAAACAGTATATTAACTGGTTTACATTTACTGATTTAAAGATACATTAGCATACTTTTTGATTTACTAATAAAGGCGTGAACTATACAAAAATGATGAACAATTAAGAGTATAAGTAAAAAAAGGATGTCTTCAG
This sequence comes from Acanthacorydalis orientalis, assembly GCA_034766995.1. Lineage (NCBI taxonomy): Eukaryota > Metazoa > Arthropoda > Insecta > Megaloptera > Corydalidae > Acanthacorydalis > Acanthacorydalis orientalis. Next base: position 20,221,854 of record CM068320.1, on the reverse strand, counting down.
AGATTCAGTGGTGTAAAAACCTTAATGCTGGGCGTGAAAATGAATAATGAGTATGCGGTAAGGCCAATTATAAATATTAACAGCTTAACATTTTAAAAAGTTCATTTCTCGAGGTTACCGACACAACTAACATAAGAATAACAGAATTTATACCGTCCTCAAAAAAATTTAAATATATTTTACTACTAATACAAATTGTTTTACGCAGTACTGAAATACAATGTTTCTTTTAATTTACTTAACGTTTATTAATATTTAATGAAATAAAAAAATATATTTAAATTGTATAACCTATTTATTCTAACTAAAATGTAGTCAGTTTAACCTCCTATTGATATCCTTGCTACATTTTTATGCACATAATGCATATATTTCAATAGAAATTTATAACACATTATATATATATATATATATGTAATGTGGTTGTATGTATATAACAGCTAGTATTTTTAATATAAACTGTTTTACTGTCAACAAAAAATGTTTTATTGATTTGGTTAACTGTTTTAGACAGTAATAATATTAATTCATTACAATATAAAACCAAAAATAGGCATAACCACTTATCGTTTGCAATTTTAAACAGTTTTTTTTTGTTATATCAGTAACTGATACTAGATAATTATAAACGATAAATATTAGTTATAGACATTGTTTGTATTTCAATAAAAATATCAACAGATATAATTATATATAAGGCCGGCGCTGGAGGGTGCAGGGTGTGCATTATACGAAGGCGATCAAAACCACACTAAATTTTAACTGATTTTTATCTTTTTTCTATATATTTAAACATCTTTTGCAATTTTTTTTGTAAAATAAAAATATAATAAGTATGCATGTATGTAAATTAAAAACTTACATTCCTACACGACTTATATATCTATATTAATCTGTACGTTTGTGTGGATGTATGTGTGTAAGAAAATGAGTACATGTGAATTAACTAGTACATATAACAAATTATCAAAACCTACATGTTCTGTCAAAAATAGCCATTAACTTTTGTCTCTTAATAATAACGTAGATTTAAACGAAAATGATTTATTTTCCTCGCTTAAAACAAATAATTTCTTAACAATATATACATCTATCATATATATATATATATATATCATTCTATTTGGAAAATAGTTAAAAACCTTGGTTTTCTCTTTATGGCATAAAGTCAAGGAGATAATTTTTCATCCTACGGCAAAACGACGACGTATTTTCAACTACAAGACTTCCAATTAAAGGTAAGCCATATTCTCAAATAACTAATAAATTCATACTAATTTCGACAACATACATGATATCGATCTAGATCGAAATCTTAAACGACGCCGGTTAGTGGTATAGGTTAACTAGCCATTATAAAAATGTAGTGGTGCCTTTAGATACAAAATACAAGATTCAATACAGTACGATGTACAATATGTGTTATTTGAAATTATGGTTATGTTGTTGTACAAAATACCATAAAAATAATCAGCATTGGCTGATAATGAATAAAATATTATATAGTTTAAATTCCGGAGGCATTTTACACTTATACACTAGATTTACTGTGTGACTGTTTGTAGTAGACACAAAAATATAATTTATATAACAGAGCTTTACGTAAATTTTGAAATCAATTATTTATTTTAATATTGGCAATAATATAAATCTTTTTTAATTGTCTATAAAAATAAATATATAACGTATTTCTCTTACTCACACACACTCTGTCTCTCCCACTGTCACACAAACACACACACACACATATATATATATATATATATATATATATTTATATATATATATATATATATACATATCATTATTTATTATTATAATATATCTATATGAACTTAAATAAAAAGCTTCATTTATTAATTAAAAAGAAGAAATAATACAGTATATTAAAATATTAAAGGGAAACCCAATGACTGATACACAAATTAAATATCAAATCAAAAAATAAAAAGACTAAATCGAAGAAAAACACAATAAGTGATTGTAAGTAACAAAAACAATAATACATTAGATTGGTAGGAAAATAATTGCGGTTTTCGTTCTCTGAATTCTAACCTTAATTTTTTTCAATGAAAGTGTCATTTCATCGAATTCATGTTAATATCATTTTGAAGTGCATTTTTCGGTCTATATTTTGGTAACATCGACTTTGGTTTTATTATTAATTTTACTTCAAATTAGGCTATCGAATTAAGGATGGAAAAGGAGCAAATAAGAACAATTTTTTGTACAAGTTGTAAAGCAACAGAAACTGCTCGTAAACTAAACGATGCTTCTGGTGTGGGTAGCGTTAAGGAACATAGGGTAGAATGGTGGTTCCAAAAATTTCGTACCAGAGACTTTCGTCTCTGATACGAAAAGTCTTGAATATGAAGAAGGTCGTGGGCATTCTTCTTCAGTTCATAACCACCAACTGAAGACGTTAGTTGAAACAGAACCACGCACAACAAATCGAGAGCTTGCATACAATTTAAGCGTTAGTCGTCCAACAGATTTGAACCACTTAAAACAGCTAGGAAAATGAAAAGAAAAAAATGTATATGTATTTAAGGTCATAAACCGCAATTATTTTTCTAGGAATATAATATTAAAAAAAGATTGATATAAAACTCAAAGATTTGACAGATAATATATATTTTTTAAATTTACTCGATAATTGTTAAAAAATTGTTCCAAATGATTGTTGATAACAAGGTGTTTTAAAATATTAATTAAGTTGTATAAGAAAATCGAACTCTGTTGTAAATCTATAAAATTTTACGTTCGAATAGTTTGACGTTTGTAACATTGCGTGCAGGAGAACGAAGAAATCTGATTTTCGAGATAAAATAAAGAAACATTACTTTAAATGATCCGTAAAATAAAATAGGATAATAAATGATTCCAAATATGTGATATTTTCAGATTGAAGTGATTTAAATCTTCCGATTTCAGAGTTCTTTTACAATTATATAATTCTTAGCAAGCAATTTATTTTTTTAGATAGATTTAGTATTATGATTTGGGTCTATTGTTTATTGACTTATATTTTTTATAATACAATAATTTTTGTAAATATATTAATTAAAAAATGATACTACTTTTGAATGATCACTTCTTAAATATAGAATAGAGTGTATAAAATAATTCAATTCAAAATCAACACAAATTATAAAAAAACTTAGATGCAATTTTACGATTTTTTCAAAATTTTAAATATTTTGTTTCTTTTATACTTTTTTATAATCTCCTAAATTTTATTAAAACTTTAGTGATATCAATAATTTGTGGAAGACTTAGTATCAAAAAAGATATTAAAATTGTATTGAAATTTCAGGTTTATTTCCTAAAATATCATTTATATCCAGTTACTTTGTTTTGGGGTTTCTAGTTGTTTTTTTTTTTGCTTACTAAAATTAGAAAATTAACAATTAAATGAAAATCACACAATCCATAAAAACTGTATTAGAATACAGCTCGAGTTTAATAATAAATTGTTATAAAATAAGACAAGAATATACTTTATAAACATTTATTTAAATCACTTGATAAAAAAATAATAATTAAAAAAAAATACACAACCTACAGACATATCAAATATTAATTATACACAGATATATGTTTGTAAATATTTAGCATTTAAAAAATTACCAATTATAATCAGTTTGTTTGTAATGTAAATACATCAAATAAATACATGCATACGCATAAAATTAAATAATACAAATTAAAAAACGTTGTATCAAATAAATAAAACGCATATCAATAAAAGAATACCATAAAAAATGCTATTACTCTTAAAAACACAATGTCATATCAGTATTATCAAAAATACTTGTTAAAAAATGTCAAACGTAGAAATGAAACTGTCATTTATGTTTAAACATAAATTGATTATTTAATTAAAATAACTGATAATATAATAACAGTTAACTATGTTGCTTATTACGTTTTTTTGTACACATTCTTTTCTTCAAATATTTGTCTTGTACATTTCAATACGCAAATTGTAACAATGGCTTAAACAAAATTTTTTGAATTGACAACTGCATCGATTAACATTTTGTTAACCAGAATGTGACTTATATGATTTTGTCAACATGATTAAAATTTGTGTATGCTAGATACGATAAATAAAAAATAATACATGTCAAACTAAATAAATAATTATTATCTATAAATACAATGAATGACTAAGCATAGACTTATGCACCACAAACAAGTTCAGGTATTGTATATCAAAAGAAATGACAAAGTGTATTTTTTTAAATTGTATTAAACTTTATAATGCATCTCATAAGGTTGAAACCACTCACAATGAACAATATCAAAATGCATTTCAGTACAAACCCAAATTGTGTTTAGATTATGCAAAACAATGTCTAATGGATGTATTTATGTAGGAAGAGAATGAGTCTTAACGTTCACATTTAAATTATGATAATGGAACAAATTAACAACTTTAACTTTCTCTAATTTCATTGTAGTGTCTTTCTAGCACTAAATTTTTTCAATAGTTCATCCTTAAACATATATTATGAAATACTATATATATATATATTAATTTATAATTTCTTAAAAATAGTGTTCAACGAAACTTAAACATATTTTAATCTTTATAAAATATTTAGTTTAATAATACTATAATTATAACGAAATCTTATTAGATGTTTTATATTTATAAATAAATAAAATGCGTGCATATGGATATTAATATTTTAATAGACTAGTACTAATTTATATCCCTAATTAGAATTGACTAACGCAATAATCCGTTACTTATAAATGTTAAATTGATGAAATATAATTATGAATGTCATAATTATATTTCTAATAGGATCCGTATTAATTTCTTCTTGGTTTAATAACTACTTCCAACCCATTCATCAAAAAAAAACTAAATTAATTGTAAATTAAATTACCAAAAGTAAATTCCAAATCAAAGAAATTAACCCTATAAATCTATTTATACATTTCAAAAGTACTTCAGATTTAATTTATTATTTAACACTTTTAATATATACCAGAAAATTAAAAATCTACCGAAGAAAATAAAAGTAATAAATGTACGAATGATGAATCATGTTTTTTTTTAAATTTTTCTTGCACTGTGAAGCAAATATTTAACGTAACAGTGGAGGAATAATGAAAGAAAAAATAAGTTGATTTATTGTATGTATTTAAAATATACTGTTATATTTTATTGATGTGCACTTGACAATTTTGAATCATCGATGAATATAGTTAGCCTATTAGTCAATTTATATGTTAATATTCACAATATATTTACATTTGAAATTAGGATTTCACTTATCTACCTATGTATAAAAAATGTTCTTAAGAAACATTAAAAGTATTAAAAAACTAATCCTTGATCTTTACATACACATTTTGAATTTCAAATTTCATTATAATTCATTAAAAAACACCTATTAGTTAAATTCCATCTTAAATAGTATTGTTAAATATATTGAAATATTAATACAAGATTATTTTTTATTACACCATAGTCTCATAGAATTTTACTTAACTGATATTGAAATTCTATTCCTTTTTAATGAATAAATCGTCTAACTATATTACAATTACATTCTAATATACTATTTGGTTATTTATTAATTATTTAAATCAATCTTTTCTAAACTGTATAGTTTAATTTAAATTATTTTTAAAATACTTTTCTTTTAATACATATTTCAAAACCAACTATATTTAATGTATTTTTATTACATATTCATTCAGCAACGGATCGCCAATGAAGCTGAAAATTATATATATATATATATATATATATATATGTATGTATGTACATACATATATATATATATATATATATATATATATATACATACAACATTAAATGCTAAACCTGAATGCAAGCAATTCAGACAGATCAAATTAAAATTCAAAAATGTATGTTAGAAGTAACAGGAGTAGATACAAGAAGAATAGAATGGGTACAAATAAAAACATGAGCTATAAGCATATAATAAAAGTTGATAATTTAACGTAAAAATGTACGAGATATATTTTAAGATGAGGAGACAACAGATAAACAACAAAAACTATTAAATGTGTTTCAAGAAGTGTAAAAAAAGAAGGGATCAATGAAAAGAAGGAAAAAATATTAAAAATTACATTCGTTAGTGTGCTGTGTGTAGAAAATAAGTACTAAATCGTTTGAATATTAATAGCTATTTTTCATCGGTATATTATTGATGATTATATAGATGATTCAACTTAGGCTTCTACATGAAAATAATTAAAAAACGCATTTAAAAAAACCATGTTATACCTCATTTAGTATTTTAGTTCAATTGTATTTTAGTATTGAATTGAACTAAAATAGTAAATAAAAAATAACATGAGTTTTCTTAATCCCTGCGCCCTCTTTTAATACTTCCTATAGAAGCCTAAATTGAATCACCTATATATATATATATATATATATATATATATATATATATACAAAATTAATCAATCAATCAGTTATAAAGTTAGTGTAACTAAGAAGAGAGTAATAAAAAAATAAACAATTCTTTAATTCAAGTAATAACTAAAAAGACAGAAAACGGTATCTACGTTATCAATTTAAGATAGTTAACTGTATGAGTTATAATGATTTTTTTACTTTTACGATAACATTTAGTAAATGTTAGATTCCTAAAATAGATTTAAAGTAGATATATTTAATTTATTAATGTTAAAAGAACACAAATAATAAACTTTATCTCTAGTGATAAAAAGTAGAACTAATGTAGTATTTTACATATTTAATTAAAAAAAAAATGTATTGAGGCTTGAAGTTTTTATATTAGACATATATATATATATATATATATATATATATATATATATATATAAATTTTTTTTTCGCATATATTTTAATGAATTTTCAATTTATAACAAAACACTTAAAAATGTTTAAATGAAGTACGCTTTAAATGACACGTATCTCTTTCGCCTATGTCATAGTTATTCTCTACGAAAGCGATAGAAATAACAGCACTTACTGGGGCACAAGAAGCACGATTTATGTAGCACGATCATAGTCACTCAAATGTCAATTATACGGCCCATTGAAATCAATCAAATCTGAAATCTGACGACCTTCGATCGTGCTATTTGTTCTTTGAATTATTGTTGTGTAATGTTGAACTGTTGGTTTTAATATCATTTGAAGTTTTTTTTAATTTGCTTACGATTAAATCGAATTTGTGCTTCATTGTTTTGAAACCTATGATGAAATTTTTCACAAATTCATCATTGACCTTTGACAACAGGTACATTTTAATGGTTAAAGGTTATTCAATGATATAGCACTTATTTGAAAATAATTTCTTAGTCATTTCATTTTACAATTACTGATATTTTCTTATACAAAAATACTACTAAAATCAAGTTTTAAACAAGAATGTAATGTTTCGACATTGTTATTTAGAATAGTAGTATATTTATAGACATATTAAGTGCTGCTTTTTTATAAAGAGATTTAAAAAATCTTATTTCATAATGACAGGAAAATAGAAACAAAACGTAAACTGTTTTAAGTTACACAGAAATTACATCTACTTAAAACGATAAATAAAACGACTAATGTTTGTTCCAGAAAGATAATTTTTAGTTTTTTCAAAACTCAAATCTCAGATCTTTTTTTAAAAAGTTGGTACTAAGAAAAATGTATAAAATTTTAATTATTTTCAGACTTTTCGATTACAGTCAATAATAAAAAAATAAAACTAAAATAGAGTAATATTATATTATTAATTATTATAATATTCTAATTATTATTTAAATATCTATCAATTAAATATTTCTTTTGTTAGATTATTGAATAATAAATTCCCACAAATGCATTAATATTACAGGAAATAAATCAACTTATAACTACATATAATTATCGAATTTAAATAAATCGTTTATCTATTTACATATTAATTTCTTATTTAATATATAATTCTAATATAAACAACGCTTCTTTTTTAGTGATACTCCTCTATACATTGCAATTTATTAAATATATCTTAAAGATTAAACTTGAATGGATAAAAGTGAAACTTGAAATATGAACATTTTAAAAGTACTCAAATAAAAAGGTTAGAAAATTATTATTACTTTTTGTTAAAAAATGTTCAATGTGAGCATAAATAATTCCTAATATTAAAAATGAAGTGTGTTGATTCAGAGTTTGCTAATTTCAGATTTAAAATTATAAGATTGTTTAAAAAAGTAATAAAAATATATGAATAAAAAATAAAAAAATTACAATTATAAACAATATATGTATTAAAAATCAATTTATTATTAAAAAATACTAAAATTATTAAATTACTTAAATATTAACAATACTTAAATTATTCGAATGAGTTATAATTGTGAAAGAGTATCATGTAAAAAAAATAAGCAAAAGTGATATCAGTTATATCCTTTTGTCTGAATCTGGCACAATTGTGTAGAATTTCATCCCTCGAAATATATTTTTATATGGTTCACTAATAGGGAAATTTTAACTTTTTCTTTTTATCAATGTAAAATATTAAACGCACTTGCATAATTTGTTGAAGGAAATCAGTAAGGATTAAATCTTTTTCCCTTATTTAAATCTATGCCATTGAAATGTGTTAAGCAAATGCATTCTCAATTATTATTATTTAAGAAAATATGTGCCTCTATATACTTTTATGATTAACATATACAAGAAGTATAAATAAACTTTAATATAATAATACTGTCTGTTAGATGATTGAAGATACAAATGTATTTACGGCACAGACAAAGCTAATGAATCAGTTCAACCGTAAGTCGCAAATTTGACAAATAAAAATAATGTGAAGCCACTATTGCTTCAAACGAAATTTATCGAACGTCTACAATGGAAATAAATAAATGAACTTCTATATACGTAATGAACAGCATCCGCATTTTATTTAGATACTTCAGCAGCACAGGTAAGCCCGGTGTCTCGTACTCTGGCACAAACACGCAACAAAAACAGGCTCCACTCTGCTGATTGTTACGCCCACCCAGTGGCCGCGGACGTTGCACGGTTAGATTATCAACAGCAGAGAAATGTGTGCGAGATAAAGACACCTAAATACGGAATAAAATAACATAAAACGGACATAGTCGTTAGGTTCGCGTTGTAGACAACGAGGTGTCGTGCTTGATTTAATCTTTACTTCTTACGTACAATCACATGTTCACTGCGCAGTCCCGTGGTCGACTAGATTACGAATTAGTCCGTATTTATGCCACCATTTTAATATTTATGATGGAATTGTACCGGTTTGTATTATACCCACTCATCGTGTACTACAGTACCTGTTGGTATTTATTCTATACTGAACTTGTAGAGCAAATTCACAAAACAAAAATATATCAAACATAATCTATACACAGCAATTTACTTTTATCGCTCAGTATATTTCAATGCTCATTTTTCATTTATTTTTCATGATTATTACATATTATATTGATTTATTAAACACTAACACTCAATAACGTGTGAATTATATGTATGTATATATATATATATATATATATATATATATATCGTGTTTATAATTGAAAAATGACAAATATAAAACTATAAATTGCTAAAATTTTGATATCATAATAAAACGTTTACTATTCTGTCCTTTTGCCGTGAAAAAAATAATTTCGGATTTTGGTCAGCATTCAATTGAAAGTGATACGTATCTGATTTAATTAATAAAAAATCTTTAAAATACAAAAACAAGAGATAATATTTATTCAAACGCATTCTCGGCAATATTTAAAATTATATAACTTTCTGTCAAGATCAAAACATAAATATTTCATTTTATTATAAAAACATAAATAAATATAAAAAACAAAACAATGAACACAAACGTACAAAAAATGTATTACGGCTTTGTTCTCCAAATAAAAAACATTTTATCTTATACTAAATGAATGATAATTTTGCTGTTCATTATTTGGATATGATATTTCATTAAAACATTTGAAAAGTTCGAGTATTAAAACTATTTTTATTCAGTGTTTGTTCAGATTTTGTTAATAGATATTATTAAAATTATCATTACTGAAACGTAATGAAAACGAGTATTTCTTGAAACGACTCATCACTGGTGATTAAAATTGGATTCAATACAAAATGTTAGCCAAAAAATATAGTGGTCATAGTCATGTGAGCCAACACAAACAATTGCAAAGGCTGAATTGCAACCAAAGAAGGTCATGTTGTGTATTTGGTGGGATTGGAAACGTATCGTGTGCTACGAGCTGCTCCCATCAAACCAAACTATTGGTTCCACTAAATACTGCTCACAATTGACTAAAATGAAGTAAGCAATAGACAGGAAGAGACCAGTGTTCGCCAATACAAAATGACATTGTGTTCCACCATGATAAAACCGGACATGTTTCTATAGAGACTCGACAAAAATTGATGCAATTTCGTTGGGATATTTTAGTACATCCTTCATATAATCCTGACCTTCCACCTTCAGACTTTCATTTGTTTAGATAATTGCAGAACTCTCTTAATAGTGCAAATTTAACAGATTTGAACTCCTACCAAAATCACTTAGATCATTTTCTCGCTACCAAGTCCCAGAAAGTCTTCAAGAGAGGAAACCTTCAGCTATCAGAAAGATGGAAGAAGGTCATTGATCAAAATGACATACATAATTTATTAAACTTATTTCTGAATTTACAAATAAATGATTTTAAATACATTAAAAAAACGGGACGAATATATGTTACAATTATATATATATATATATATATATATATATATATATATATATATATATATACATACATATATATACATATATACATATATACATATATATATATATATATATATATATATATTCGAACATAGATATAATGCGAAATTTCACACATTATGATATATTTAAAACTTCATGGATATGATTGAGTTATACTCGGGCAATAAATTTGAAAAAGAAAGATATTAAGGTACTATAATATTAGTTCCTCTTATTAGATAATTAAAACGTACTTGCAGCATAATTATGCCGTACTTTAACTAGTATATATATATATATATATATATATATATATATATATATATATATATATATATATATATTATTACACTATAGTTGACAGTAAAGTAGTCAAGTATACTGTAATATATAGTTTATAACCACTTAACATTTTAATTACAGACAGAAACTAACTATTTTAATAAGTCTTACCTTCAGTTTGAATGAATATTATATAATGATATATTACATATATATTGATTATTCATTTTTGAAGTGAAACTTCTTAAATAGTTGTACGTCTCGAAACCTGAGTTGCTGTTTCGTTTCTGACGAATGTGCAACGGAAGTGATGCACAACGGGGATGAGGGAAAACGCGAAACCCGACCGGTAATTTGTTTTTAACGAACATGCAACAAAAGTGACTCACAACCCACAAACGAACTGACGATAAGGTATAGAACTACTATCGATCCCACCTTCTAAAGATACTTTAATAAATTAGAATCTAAGTCATTTTTAACTCATTTCAGTTATCACAAAGCTATTTTTTTCATTTTTAAAGAACTCTCCTATAAACCCTGTGAGTGATAATGAACAAAATGACAATGACGTTAAACTTAATAATAACGAAAATATGTAAATCGAATACATGAAACATACTTTGATAATATGAAAATTGCTTCTTTAAATTTTATAAATTAATTCTTCTAATTCAGTTATACCTTTCATCGATACATCCTTTATACATCTTTCAGTTATGAAAATAAATAAACCTAATAAATTTAAGTCACAATGCTACCAAAGAACGGAAGTTTCACTTCGAACGTGCGGATTCTGTGAACTACCACGCATATTTTTTTCCTTTCTTTAATATCAAATTGTCATATTTGTGTTAAACTCAATTACTATTATTTTGAAAATTGCAATTTAAGTATTTGAATTTGGTTCTATTTCTGTCTTATTGGAGCTGAAATGAAAAAATTCTTTATTAACATATTTATGATATTTACAAGTCAGTTATAAATTTGTTAGCAATTGTTCACGGAATATCTAGTCTTCTTAAGTTATTCTGTATATATATATATATATATATATATATATATATATATATATATATATATATGTATATATATGTATGTGTGTGTATGTGTGTGTATGTGTGTGTGTCAATACATGTATAGCGTGCGGGCGCGCGTCCAAGTGTGGTGTATATCAATCGATATTTTGTTTTATTTCGCAATATCAGTAGATAAATAAACAAAGCGGCAATAATTTCCAGGTATAGAAAGTATTGATAAATCAAAGCCGAACTTTTATATAGCAACAACACTTTATTTTGCTTATTGTTTCGAGCACTTAGGTTAATGTATCACACATAATGTAGTGAAACAATCCCACTGTAACATATTATCCAATCATTTACAATGAAACGGTCGGCCGCGACGGCGCTACAGACAATGAGGCAAGTGCCTGTGGCGGTCGACGCATACCTTGATCAAGCAATCAACAACTGTATTGTTCGAGAGTCCACACGCTCGGATATACAAAAGCACCTGTGTCTTAAATATAATACAAGAAAACATATCGCTCGATATATCAGATCAAATGTAAAGTGGCCGAGTCGGAGAGCACGCCGGAGCAGTGCACCACGATTCAGCATACTTCAATTTTAATTCCATGAACTATACGTTGGAATTAATTTTACGTTTGCAGACAATTAATTGAGAAGCGGAAATTGCGGTCTAGATATTTTTATCAAAATTATGATGCGAAGAAAAGCATACGTTCTTAAATAGAGAATACATTTTCATTCAAATGTATTAAGTTTATTTTTTTTGATTAGAAATGACATTCTATCATTATACTAGCTAAATGTTTAGATCTTGAAGTTTCATTTTAATTTGAATCTATATTTATATACAATATATATATATATATATATATATATATATATATATATATATATATATATATATATATATATTAAAATAATTTCAAAGGAAATGTAAAATAATGAATATTGACAAACAGCATGATAATTATCGATATATTTCTTCATCAAAAAATTATTAGTAATTTCAATAAAGAATAAGAGTTAATCTTTTATAATAAAAATAGTTGCCTTTTTATTTAACAATTGCATTGTATACTAATCTGTTAAATCGTTACATTTTCATAAAATATTATACATATATACATATATACATATATATAACATATATATACATATATATATATATATATTCTAATATTATCCATTTCAATAACCCTTTTTATAATTCTCACATAATTTCGGGGAAATTAAATAGTATGTCGAAAGTAATTTACATTTGAAATCGAAATATTTAATGAAGCGCATATTTTTTTTTTAATTTATAAGAATCTCAGTTCTCATTACTTTTGACCATACATCTGTATTCAATAAATGACGAGATCATAAAAAGAGTACTCGATAATTATAACATTCTCAATTTAAATCATTTTATATTTCCAACAGCGAACCATTTCCATTGTATATTTTATAATTGCATCTATTCATTGTTAGTTGTCATTACTCGGTAATAATATTTTTTTTGTTTTAATGAACGCGATAATTAATTGTTATAAAATTATTCATACATATATTATCGATAAAATTACGCATACATAGACACAAACACACACATCCACTTATATATATATATATATATATATATATATATTCTAAAATTAGTCATAATAAGTGAATGGTAAAATTAATAATAAATATATTATAAATATAATTTTATAATTTGTTTAAGATTTAAGTAAATGATTTTGTTAAAAAAATATTGCTTTATTATAAATAGTTAATTTTTATAACAAATAAAGATCATTAAATTAAGCATATTGTTAAAAATTAAGATTCTTTTATTTTTGTTCTCTAGAGTAATTCTTCTTTGGGATTAATATGCCTAATTTCGTCACGAACGTTATGTTTACATAACGAGATTATACAAAATTGTAGTATATACAGATTTACTTTAAGACATTCTTCTTCTCGAGCTAATTTTTTTCACGCTAATTGTGTTTTGATCAATATGACCCGACATTTAGTAAAGTAAGATATAAATACTGTATCCTACAAATTTTACTTTTTAAGATAAATATCAAAAATTGATGTCATTAAAAATATTAAATAAGAAATGGTGTTATCTTACAAAACCATTTAATTAAATATTTTTTTTTAATTTTAAACGTCAACATTTCAATTTGAGAGATATGAAAATGTTGAATGGAATTTTCGTAGTTGTATTTTAATTATAAAAAAAAAATAAAAAAAGTCTAAAGTGATCTTCGTTCTCCTCAAAAGTGATAAATGTTAAACATAAACAAAAATAATATGGTGATGTATTCATACTCACTTTCATTGCGAATATTGAAACAGTTTAGTATTAGAATAGCTTAATTATATATTTTTAATTAATTTTTAATCGTTAGATACAACTTTAATGTTTTCTTGGTTTTAAAATTACAAGATCAGGTCATATAAAACAATATTTATATTTTAAAAATTAACCACAATGATATAGGTTAATTTTTCTCACATTTGATATAATATAATACTTATAAAATAAATTATGAGCTAATCAGACACTTAATGGATTTTATATACTCGAAACAGAGAAGAGGAAATTTATATATTAAAATGTAAAAGTAACCGTATTGGAAGTAGCTATAATGACACTTAACATTTATATTGCCTAAAGATAACCTTGTAGAAAAGTATCTCGAATATCATTACAAGAGACAGAACAAACTTATTTTAGTTTTATACTTGAAAAATATTTTTCTTAGTTAACTTATAAACAAAGTATGTAAATATATACAGTTATTTTTTAAAGGATAAAAAATCAAATACTTTAATTTATAGAACATGTTTTCTATTTCTTAAATCTTAAATTATTTATATTTTAAATAACCCAAAACAGAATGATATATCAAATAATATGTTTGAATATAATCAGTCAATTTTTAATATTTCTATATGTATATATATATATATATATATATATATATATATATATATATATATATATATATATATATATATGAATCAACTTAGGCTTCTACGCGAAAGTATTAAAAAAAACACAAAAATTAAAAACGAACATGTTATCTCCCATTTAGTATTTTAGTTTAATTGTGTCTTAGTGTTGAATTGAACTAAAATACTAAATTAAAAATAACATGACTTTTCTTAACCCTTGCGCCCCCTTTTAATACTACCACGTGGAAGCCTATATTGAATCACCTTATATATATATAAACATAAGAATTTTTAGTGCAAAATATTTTTGAACAATGAGAAAGGAATTAATTTTATTCAGTAATTATAAAATAAAAGTCACGATTTAGAAAAGCTCTTCCAGTATTCACAGTAACCATTTTGTTAAAAAAATATTAAAATACTATAAAATTTTCTCAATGAGAGGTAATTTACTTAATAGGCTTGAATTATCAAAATTAAATAATATTTATTCTTTAAAACATTTATCGAAATTTTACTGTAGGTATCATTTGCATCTTCACCTATTTACATAAACCTTGGTATCAAAATATTTGCAACACAAATTAAGTTTTACTAGAGAGCTCAACCGTCTGCTCGCTGCGCTCAACAACCAACACGGGGCTTCATACCCCTAGCACACCTCACCCAAACAGACATTTCCAAATTGTACAGACAAATAATCCGAGTAAAATGTAAGTCGTAAAATTTTTACTGGAAAAGTTTATAAAAATTAACATAACAAAATACAATCTAAAAGTATGAACAATTTTTTACTATAAAGTCTATACAATATTTTAAATAAATTTCTTATCAGTTTTACACTGAAATCATATACCCTCCGTCACTGTACACCGTGAAACAGAACACTTATATTGTGACTGATATCAACCAATCAGTTAACAAATAAAACGCACGAATAAGGGAGAGACCATTTTTTAGTTATACAGAGATATGTTTAAAAACTAAACTATTAACAATAAAATAAAAATATGTGCAAAAATGTCTATGTATTTTTCACGATATCAAATTTAAAACGGATTATTGATATAAATAGCAATGACTGACTATATATAAGTGTAAACAATAGAAGGTAATAAAAACGGAAATAATTATCAATACATTATTGTATATTATCGCTCACGATTTATCTGTTTAACGAAAGTTTTTTTCTTTTACTTTCAATACAAGATTTTTAAATACATTGTTATTTTTATAAAATGTGCACTTTTAAACCACAACGAAATGAAAATTCTGAATGTACCACTAAATGAGTACAGCTTATATTTAAAATATATCAAAATGAGTATCGGTATTGTTCTTCATTTTTATTGTACGTAAAAAACAAACACGTTGAAATTAAATCGTAATGGTCTAAGAAGAAAACTCATGCACAACTTAATGACTTTCTCAATCTTGTACGCTGTTACTCCAGATCAAGTCACGACCGCGGTATATGGCATAAACGTGGCGTCTCATGTCTCAAATGTCGACGCAATATGCTCGTAACCAACAGCTAATAGCCTCGTTCGTAGATGCGCATCTTATACCTGACACACGCCCGTGACATTACGTAAATAATCAGGTTATTATATTTTGAAGAATTATTTATATCCAAGATTACATCTTTTAACAGCAAACGTGTGGACGACAATTCCAAGAGCAGGGTGTTGTTCACGTTTTTATAATGACTGTAATTAATGTAAAAACAAAACGAGAAATATAGTATCACTATCGATATATTCAGTCACAAATGCCTTTACGTAAACGAATATCGACTGATACTCACATTTACTTTATATGTATATATATATATATATATATATATATATATATATATATATATATATATATATATATATATATTAGCAATAAATTCTGTTGTAACTTTTTCCAACCGACGAAATAAAATAAAATATAATAAGAAAGAAAATTGTCTGTTTTAAAGATAAAATCTACACGGATATTAAAAAATATACATGTATACCCATTTAAAAGAGTTTCAATATTTGCAAGACATTTTGCCCATATTTTACGAGTATATACAATCATTAAGATATTTATTTTTATAAATGTAAGTAGTTAACATATGATTGAGTTTTTAGATACTATTTTAAAGTACTGTTTTTCAAATTTGCATCTATATAAAAGCTTCTACACCGATTAAATAAACATTTGGTCTTATGAAATAATACTCAAAAACGATTCAGATCTGTTCTTTAAAAAGAGCGAAATTCATTTCTAATTGTATTTGTAACAATTTTTTTCTTTAACGAAAAAAAAAATAAACAAAATAGAACGAACAAGCATAATTGCATATCTTATATTTTTATTTTTATATCACAAAAATTTTTGTAAAAATTAATCAGATTCATAATCTAACAATAAAAATATCATTAAAATTCTAACTAGTAAAAATATTATTTCACAACGGAAAATATATTATCGGACAGAAATATTAACAGTGAAATAATAATTCACTTACTCAAGAAGGTGAATAGATCTAGAGTACATTAAACTCCTTCATTTTAATCTAAATTGTGGAATGATTTCCTTAAGATGACTTACCTTTCGTAAATGAATTCCTTTTTCATCTCACAAATCAGTATTTTTTTTCTGCTCAAAAGAGTTTAATATTGATCATTTTTTAATTGTTGCTTATACACATTTTAATGACAGTGCTATCGTTTTCAGTGTCAACACAGAAAAATCTAGAGCCAATTTTTGTACGTTTTAATGCTCTGAAGATGATGAGCCACATCTCCTTCATAATGTGCATAATCAAAAATTAAAAATTATAATGATCAATAATCATTTATTGAACTCTTTTGATCAGACATTTCTTTTTGATTTATGCGGCGGAAAGAAGATTTATTTATGAAAGTGAATTTAGCCGCAGAGTCAGAACTATATTATAAACCTACATATCAATATATAAATATTAATTATAGTTCAAATATAAATCTATTTCAATCCATTGTTACAAGACGATTATGGTCTCTTAGTAAGTAATTGCTGAATTAAGTGCAGGGCGATAAAAATAAAACTGAACTCACCAATTAATTCATAACTAACGATTCACCGTTTCTTTCAGTTTTAAATAAAATAAATAATTATTACCAAGCGAACAGTATTTTCATTTAATAACAAATGAATTATGAATACAATATGGCATATAATATCTTTTGGTGAGAAACTCATAAACGTATTATGAAAAAATAAAACAATCTTAAATCTGGAGAGCTCTCCTTCTACAATATAAAAGCTAAACTCAATGAAAATTCATTCAGATTTTTTTCAGTATACAGTACTTGATGTACACAGTTAAGGTTATAAAATAGTTTAATAACTAATCATCAAATTGATATATGAAAATAAAAATATTCTTTTTAAGAAAGTCTTTAGCATGTTTCCTAAATTTAGAAAACTAATAAAAAAAGAATGCGCTTTTTCAGAAATTTAGCAACATATCAATATTATATATATATATATATATATATATATATATATCAATACTGCAAGTGTGATTAGACAATTAAAAATCTAAGAGAGATTACAACAAATGAGAAAAGTAAAATTTCATTAGATATTAATTTATTGAGCCCCCAACTTCTTAATAGTTAAATATGATGTCAATTCATTTATCAAATATCGTTTGAAAAAATCAATAGTGGTTTATTTTCATGTAGGTATTTTAAATCATTCGGCTTATATTCATGTCTATTCATAACTAATATATAACAACTATAAAAAATGTAAAGTTATGAAAATAAATTCCAATAAATAGTAACATTGCCCATATTCATATATATATATATATGTATATATATATATATATATATATATATATGTATATATATATATATATATATATATATATGTATATATATATATGTATATATATATATAAATATTTAATATCATGTCTGTTCATACCTCGTGTATAAAAATTATAAAAAAATATAAAGTTATGAAAATAAATTCCAATAAATAGTAACATTGTCCACATTCGTGTTAACAAATGAATATAAGTAACGTATTTCGCATAGAATATCAAATATATATTGTGTTTTAAAAATTATTATACACGATGTTTGGCAAAGAGAGTGTCTTTGAGCGGTGTCTCGACTGCAGATCGATCCCGTGATCGAATCCCGGGGCGGTCACGATACACTACGACTGTCTGTCCACTGTCAAAAGAGAATCGAGATCTATTCGCCGATAAACATTGCCTAACGGCAGCTCGAAGCGAGTACCATACTAATAATGTGTCCTAAAAGTAAATCAATCTTGCTGAAAATTTATATAGTTGAGTTCATAAGTCTGATAAAGTGTCTTGTTCTGTTATTGCCTACCGGATGTAAAAAATAATTATGTACTTGGAAAAAAATACGTTGAAAGTGAAATGTGTGATTATTACTTTTCGTACGTGCGAGATTCGTATTAATACTTCACAGATTTCAGTTTTTAATATTTTGAATGGTGATATGTTCCTTAAAAAATATTTAAATAACAAATATGTTAACTACAACTTCTTCTAAATATATAAAATACGTACACATATTCAGATAAATGTTTCAATTATTAAATCTAAGCAACTAATTAATACTTAAAATATATTAGTTATAAGATTAATATATCTATTTCTCACCCTCTCTCTCTCTCTCTTTCTTTATTATATATATATATATATATATATATATATATATATATATATATAATTTAAAATATTATACTACTATTTATTAATCGTTTAAACATAATTGGTAACATATTCAAATAAAAATTATTAATTACTTTATTATAAAGTTTTAATTAAAATTTTAATTTTTGATCCAATAAAAAAGCTGTCTTTACATTAAGTCGGAAGAAAAATAATTGCGGTCTTTGTTTTCTGAATTCTAACCTTAATTTTTTTTATCATTTCATCGTATTCGTGTTAATATCATTTTAAAAAGCATTTTCTGTCTGTATTTTAGTAACACCGACTTTGGTTTTATTACTAATTTTGCTTCAAACTGGGTTACTGATTTACAGATCAGATTCAGAAAAGAAGCAAATAAGAGTTTTTTTGTATGAGTTCAAAACGGGTAAGTAGCAGAAACTGCTTATAAACTAAATGATTATTTTGATGTGGGTACTGTTAAGGAGCGTACGGTGCAATGATGGTTCCAAAAATTTCGTGCTAGGGACGATAACCTTGAAGATCGCAAGCGTCCTTCTTCAGTTCATAACGATCAACTGAAGTCGTTTATTGAATAAGAACCACACACAACTATTCGAGAGCTTGCACAAAAGTTAGGCGTTAGACATCCAAGAGTTCTGGATCACTTAAAACCACTCATATACAAAAAATGTATATAAACTTAAAGGTCATAAACGCAATTTCCTTTTCTTCCAACCTAATACTTTATTCAAAGCTGTTACAAATGTTCAATATATTTGCATTAGGTATTCTGTTATGATATAAAATTTTATTTTATCAACATTCATTTCTTGTCTAATTAACTAACTTTTGTAGCTTTTTTTATTTTATTTTGTCATTAAATTCTATTTATACATATGTGAATATAATACTTTTCAATACACATAATTTTATAATAAACTTAATATATAAATCGTAAAATTTCATTTTTAAATAACTAAATAAAACAAATATATCAGAAGTTAATATTTGGTTTTCCAACATTGACCGCTAAGTTAATATTTTGATTAATTAATATTCATTGTTTTTTTTTAAAAAAAAAAGAATACTTACATAACAGTACTTTTTATAAGTAATTTTTTTCATATACAATTTCATAATGGAATTTGTAATCAATACTGAAACCTATTCTGGGTAATTCACAATACAAAATGTATGTCAAAAATTATACAGTATAATGAAATAATTACAATATAGTTACATTTGATATTATTGTTATATATATATATAATACTTTTTACTTAATGCGCATTTTTTATTTCATTTTTATTTCTTACTAGAGACCAGCATGATATATAAGTGACTTTAATTATGAGGAAAAGTATTAAAATAATTTTATTAACTATCTAAATTAATAAATGTATATATATATATATATATATATATACATACACATACATATGTGTGTGTGTGTCTGTATAGCTGAAAATATATTGTATAATCGGTAACACTTATTTGCACATTTAGAAAACCATATAACACTTTCTTAATAGGACGTTATTTCGATATGAAGTAATATTACAGTAATTAATGATTTGTAAAATCACAATTGACATAATTACTATGTGATTAAGTTAGTATAGTCTAAAATCAAATAAAATACTAACCTAGATTACGCAAAATGATTGTAAATAACAGCACCGAGTAATCAGAAATGAACCCACCTACAACTGTCAGTGCCCGAGGGATTGAAATTAAAAGTACAAATAGTTTTTATTCAAATGACACTTGTTTGTTCATTATATTCAGAGTGTACGAATACGTTCGCAGCCAGGTGTTGTGCGAAAACACTTTCACCAGTGCTTTGATTTTCACAAATATATTGTTTTTTATTTATTTATTTAGAAGAAATCAAATAGTAACTATAAAATGATCTCTATAAATGGCTCAGACCTTTAATTTTTGGTGATATTTTAAATATATACTTTAAATTAATTTATAAAATGCTGGTAAAATATTTATAATTGATTTTACACCAAATTTATAATACCCAGAAATAAAGAAAAAAGTTTAAGATTAAAATATATTAAAGTAATATTCCTCAAATATATTATTACTACAAAGTGCAAAAAAATCTTTACCTTAGTAATATGCTCCCTATTTCAGCAATCAGAAGGTGATATCATCGCCATTGAAATATGCATTGACTGAAACCAAAACGATTAATATTCAATAAATTAATTTTTTTATCAAAATTTTTCTGATTTATGGAATGAGGGAAAAACTTACTTATAAAAGAAAATTTAGCCATTGACCCAAAAAAATATTTTATTATGAATACATTTATTTTAACACTATTCCAAAAATATTAATCATAGAATGCCATAGAAAAGTAGTTAAATAATAAAAATAAGATTTTCAGTTAATCCTTACTAACACACAAAAGACTTTTTATAAATATCAATAAGTGTTATTTTTTAGTACATTAAAAACATTAAATGATCATTTTCAAAAAAAAAATTCATTTTCATATATTTATATATTACTTTACGCTCATATAAACAAGAATATTTTTCATACACAATAATAGAAAATAACCGTGTCTAGTAATTAAAAAAGTAAATGAATAATAAATATGTGTACATTTTACGATCCGTAATATAAACGTAATTGTGTACCACAATGATTACATTAGTGTTAAGAAATAATTCATTAAGTATGTTTTCAGATTCACGTGTATAATAAACTTTCATAATTTTTTACAATGTATAATCTCATGTGAAAAATAATTCATATATGTAGATCGAAAACTCACTTATATTTGTAACTTTTATTGATCAAAAAAAGTGTAATTATTATTTTATTTACATACAGTAACGATGTTATAATACGCAATTTATATTGGATCTAACTTTCAATCATAAACTTATATATATATATATATATATGTATATGTATATATATGTATATGTACACGAGGTTTGGAAATTTAATTCCCTGATTGACACAATAAAAAGAAACACAATTTAAGTAACACGAGAAATGTTTGATATTTGTTCAAAGTAATCTTCATTTACTTTAATACATTTATTGCAACGTTCTAAAAGTTTAACTTGCTTGAAAACAGCAAAAGCGTCCGAATAATTTGCTTTCAATTCGGTAGTTACATTTTTCTTAATATCTCCTAGATCCTGAAATCGTTTCCTTTTGGGAACAGTTTTCACTTTATGAAAGAGAAAAAAGTCTGCTGATGCCAAGTTAGGTGAATAGAGTGGGCGATTGATCTCAACAACGCTGTGTTTTATGATAAATGATTTCACAGTCAGTGCATAATCGGCAGGTGTTATATATTGTGTTATTTTTTTATGAATTTTCTGGTAGTTTGTATTTTTCTCAAATTAAGTGGTGTCGTTTAAGGTTTAATAAAGTACTCGAATTTGGCAGGCACTAGTAAATTACTTGAATCTTTAGTACACTTTAAGTAATAGAATTGAGAGTTAAAAAACGAAAATTAAAAAAGTGTATATTATTTTAATTTACGGTTAGAATATTATAATATATTCGTAGAAAGAAATTAAGTAAAATAAATATTTTTTATTAAGTTATATATCTTTTATTGAGTCTGAGACATGTTAAAAATTTATTACCTATTTCATGGTAAGAAAATAATTAAAAAAAAATAATTTTTTCTCTAAATACTCATTTTTATTTTAACAGTTTTTCATACTCTTCAAAGATAAGATATGTGATATTATGAATAGATTGTGTATAATATATACATATACACACACACAAACATATATATATATATATATATATATATATATATATATATATATATATATATATGTATATAATTTCATTTGTCATTATAAAACACAATAATCATCATGTTTCAAATCATTATATGATATATTAATTTATATTTATAATAGAGTGAAATAATAAAATAGTATAATACAAAATATTTTTTATAAATCTTCCAAGAAGGACTATTTATATTTGTATACCAAATATTACACATAAGTATGTTTTACAGCATACAAGAACACGCTACTTATATATTTTATTAGTAACAAAATGTTTTCTTATTTTAAACTGAACGAAATGAAGTTTTTAACTGAGCATTTGCCCTGCTTAAACTAAAATAATAGCATTTTACCAACAAATTTGCAGTAGTAGTTAAGTTTGTGCTGGCTGCTACTTGACCTATTATTAACACCTAACAATAAACTAAAATAAGGGGTTCAATTTGCCCGAAGACAATTCATTTTTGCACCTTGTTGTATGAATGATGAAGGGTTGCGTTTTCTTAGAACTAAAAATAATAATTACATACATATTACTGTGGTTTAAGTTATGATAAATGTATTACATTACTTTTACATAACTGTAAACGAATTTTTTGGTAAAAGGCAAGATTCCAATATGATTTATGAAATCAATGCATACTTTTAAACGTATTTGTTTTAGAGTATATATATATATATATATGCATATTTTTGGTTATGAATATATAATGAACTAGTAAATTATTTATTTTTTCGAAAAGTAATTATCATTTTTTTGACAATATTTTAGATTTCAAAGTATTAATAGTTGATGAAAATATTTAAATTTTAAAATGATATGAATGAAACATATACATTAATTATATATATATATATATATAATATAATGTTATTTAAAAAAATACATAAGTTGATAAAATGTCAGTACATGTCGACAATATATCATTGTATTTATCGCTTTTTTATTTGTGGATATAAATTCTCTATTCAATTAATTCAATATTTATGATTAATTTTGCGAATACTCTGAGCATTCCAGATCGTGTACCAAAATCGTATGCTTAAGTCAGTTAAGTAAAGAACACCTCTTCAAATTCATTACTTAAAAAATGTCTGTCTCATGATTACAATTTGCCTGCAACAACATAAATCGTCGGTCCGTTTCATGTCATTATATATAACTACACTTGGCGAATATGTAGCGTGTCGTGGATCGTTATGACTTACATACAAAGTATGCTGTATGGCGTAGGCAACAAAAATAAAATTTTAATATTATTAACAACGGGTACAGATTATAATAAACAAAAACTACATAGAGCTTACACGCACAACACGCATACTCAAATAAATGCATATATATGTATATATATATATATATATATATATATATATATATATATATATACAACATATATCATTTTACACATACATACATATATATGTATATATTTTCTTACAGAAATATACTAACAAAATTCCCTTACTTTGTAAATCAAAATTTGAAATTAAAATATCTATATTGTGAAGTTAAATTTAAAATTAACAAAACATGTACAAAACAAAATATATACATAACAGAGATACGTCGAAACTATTAAAGTACCTGAAAATTAGTAAAAAAGAAGGAAATTTTCTTGTTTCCGATCATTAATAAGTAATGTAATTTTTATTATATTAATCTTACAAAAACATTTTTATGATATTAAACAAAGTTTTACTACTCACAGATTTGTACAAATATCTCAAAATAAATTTTATTAAATATCGTTTGGAATTTATCCACATTTTTAACCAAATTTTTAAATGCAATTCAACTTAATTGTATTATTCCAATTTGTATTATCTTAAGTCATATATTTTATTTAACCCATTTAACGCCACTACTAAAAATCGTTGGAATTTTCGAAAACGCTTAAGATGGTTTGGTTCTATGTACATTTTAATTAATTTGGCGTTAGAAAGGAAACATTTAAAAAATTTGGTTTTTCACAGTGAAGTGTTTTATGTACGCAACAGTGATGAATAATGTTAACACTATCAAAAAAAATATTACAACAGTGAATAAAAACTAGTCTGTTTTAAATTTTAAATTCATTTATTTCATTAAAATCCGATCAAATACTGTGATAGTTGCTGAATCACTTCGTGTCGAGAAAAACGTTGCACTTTTTACATATATATATATATATATATATGGTCTGGCTCTTGCAATGTTTACATCTATTCCGCTTTTTTCTCACTTTCGCAAAAATCGAAAAAATAATAATAATGTACTTCTATTGCTATTAAATCAATGTTTACTGATGTATAAAAAAGTTTTGAAAAAAATATTTTTATGAGAGAAAAAATTTTTAAAATTAAAGTTGTATATACGCAACAGCGGTGCTTAATTCGTTAAAACCAAATTAATTTTCAATGTTAATCGTAAGAGAACTATATTTCTTAGTTTATCACGAAATTCAAACACCAATGTTATATTTTAAGATTTGGTAATGAAAACAATAAAAGTTAATATTATATATATACATATATATATATATATATATATATATATATATATATATATTACATGATGATTAGTTCAGTTATTATTCTTATACCAGTAAAAATACTTTTCTAATAATTATTTGAAACATAACCATACAACACTTGAAAAATAAAACCTCTATTTCTAACTTAAAGAATATGATTTAATAATAAAATTAATAATTTTATAAAAGTTTTTCAAATAATAATAATATTTTATTTTATATTCCTTAACATGCTGAGGATAAAAATATCGACTTCGAAATGCGTATAAGCAACAACCGAAAACGAACAATAATCATGTATTGAACATTTTAAATCAGAATGATTTGGCGATTTTTAAGATGGGAGATTAGCTCACTCGTGAAAATAACATTATGCTCGATTTTATAAAAATTAAAGATTTTTCAACAAAAAAAAATATTTTTCATTAAACTGAGAGTCAATTTGAAACTCAAAAGATTAAAGAAGGTTACACTAAGAATTTAATATTTTATCAGTAAATTAACTCTATTTATTTTTTACTTTTCTTACACTACCTAAGGTTTAATTCAAAAATTGTTCTTACTTAAAATATAAACAATTTTTAATTTCCGAAACAATCCAAATACACACACACTTATATATATATATATATATATATATATATATACATATATATATATATATATATATATATATATATATATATGCATATATATATATATAATAGAGAGAGAGAGAATGGTATGGAGAGAGAGAGAGAACATAAAAGAATTTATAATAATAAAACATCTAAGTATAAATTTGTTGCAAAGTAAAATTATACAAAAAATATTATACTCATTTATAATATAGTATTTTTTTGTTTTTCTGATATAAATTCCTTCTTCCTTAAGTACTAGTACTAATCTTAAGTTACATAAATCCTACAACATATGATCTAAAGGCAAATACTATGAATATATGCTTAAATATCAGACTGCTATTGAAATCATACCATTTTATGTAAATAACATGCATCTCTATGAAATAAAATAAACTATTGCAAATAATATATATGTATATATATATATATGTATATATACA
>CM068320.1:20007311-20189811 GCA_034766995.1 Acanthacorydalis orientalis | reverse complement strand
TTTGGCCCTATACGACTTCTTCCTTTTCTCAAACTTGAAAATTTGTTTCGTTGGGAAGAAATTCTGGTTGCATAAGGATATCATCGCCGCTGTCAATGCGCATTTTGCAGAGTCAGTGGGCCAACTGTACATCTCTTAAAAGAGAGTATGTTGAGAAATAAAATGGAATTTTCAAAAAAAAAACGGTGTTTAACTTGATTTTTTATCAGACTTATCAAACGACCCTCGTGTATATATATATATATATATATATATATATTAATTATGTAATAATAAAACGCAAAGTATTTTAAATTTTAGATTGGTATAATTATAAACATTCAAAAGATACATTTACTTATTAATTATTGAATAAAAAATTAAAAAAATCATATCTTTCATGTATCAATTTGGTTAGTATTTTAAGATAAACTTTTACAAAATGACAAGTGTAGAAGTGAATGCAAAAGCATTTTAATCGACACTAATTCATCAATTTACCAAATGGATTTTTTTTTTCTTTAGTACCTAAATCCATCCAATAAATAGCCAAATATTTTGTCTTTCAACTTATATAAAAGTGAGACTATATTATACCACTTATAACCACCCGGAGCTACTGTACTCGTTTACATTATAAATAATAATGTATATGAAAATAAAATGAATAAAAACAATAGAACTGAAGAATTAAAAAATACATCTGTCTAGACCATCATGAACGACAGTGATTTTAAGCAAGAAAATATTTTTTCTGTATAGTTGGATTCTCAAACTAAATCACAACTAAGTTAAATATATTTTTTCACTATAAGATAACTACTCTTAGCGTTAAAAATAAATATATGTTACTAAATATATTTTATTACAAATAAGATAGTATTATAAGAACTGTTCATATTAATATTAATTATGAATACATGAATGTAAAGTTACACACATAATATTTTCATAAAATGTTCCTCTAATAGCTCTATAACTCATTAGTATTTGATACATAGCCCGGTTTTGGTAAACGTGCCTGAAGCGTCACTTATAGAAAATTTAAATTTAATTTAGAATTTCTTAAACGACGAAATAAAAAAAGTATATACTGAATTATAGGTACGTATAGTATACATGAGCGTGTGTCAGCACCTGCTTGTTAGAACATGACGAGCATAACGTGATAATAAATCATTGATATATAGCAATCCGCCCCACGGTATCATCACAATAATTTTTTTCACATAAAAAAATAACGTGCACATAACATGCGTATCATTCACGTCATGTTATTTTGATATAATAGATACATTAATAATAAATCAGTTGAAATAAATAAATGTATGCTTATATATATATATATATATATATATATATATATATATATATATAAATTTTTTATATAGTAGTGGAAGTATCAAAAAAAAAATCGATTAACATATTTTCCCAAAATGAAAAAAATCTGATTCATTTTTAAAAAAATGTAATTTTAAAATAATTATTATAATTTTAAATTTATTTTCAATTAACAGTTTATTTAAAAACATTTAACTTAAGTGTTTTAAGTTTTTACTTAATGTTACATGATAAAATTACAAATAATACTTTTTACTATCTTCTACATAGTAATACAAAAGAATACTAATTTATAGTTACTTTTTTAAACATGTGATTATCTTGAAAAATTTTAATATAGTTTAATTTACTTAGTATTTTACTTAGTCATATTTAAAATTAAAATAATACATGATTTTTATATATTTTGTAAGTATCTCTCCTATGTTGTATAAAAATTCCAAACGACAATACATTTTCAATAAAAAAAAATATGTTTAAATTTTTAAGTCATTTTATATACCGAATTATTATACAGAAATGCTTTTTTCTCAATCAAAAGTATTAGTTCACTGAAATATTTGAGAAAATAATTCTAAATTAGAACTGAGTTCAAAAATATAATTTATTAGAACATTTCGGTATAATCTCAAAAATTTCAATAAATTGAACAAATATTTAAATCAATTTGCTTGGTTTTTACAAAAAGTAATCTTAATTTTCTTACTTTATATGATTACACTAAGTAAAAATTCCTAGTTTATAAAAAAATATGATATAAAAAAAATGTAAATTCATTATTTAATTTCAGTTTCTTTACAACGCATTATTATTACTTATGCTATAAATATAATTTACATTTATTTATATTACATATAAAATTTATTGTGTTATTATATATAAATTAATAATTTTTTCACTTGTACATATAATGTTGATTGAAAATGTAACAAACGTCCATTTCAATCGCATTATAAATATATGTTTCTTATTCTCGCAAATAAACTTTCATAGGAATGTTTAAACTATTTATGTATGTAAAGTGATATGAAAACAGATTCCGTGCATTACGATTTTATTCTTGGTTAAACTGCAAAATAAAAGCATGTATCAGACAATTACAACGCAAACTAGAATAGTAAACTGCTCAACACATCAAGTATATTTGTCACAATACTTATCTGTCGTAGTGTCGCGGCCACTCACACATAAAGTGCATATTCATTTCTTTTGAATAACATGTCCCTGTGTAGGTAGTTTACACCTTAATATACTTGTACATCTAATTTATATGTTTTATATCGATATACACTATAGAAGTGGAATCTGAGTTGAGTGTCTTCAAAGCAATCACGATTGTACAGCAGAGATGTGGCGATGGAATTCCATACAATTTATCGTTTTCAGATAGACATAACGATTATCTGTTTATTTCTCGTATCGTTTGTTTTATTTTTATTCGGTATCTTTATTTAAATCTAAAACGACGCATCAGTATCCCACATAATACATTTTATCGAGATACTTATTATTTAACACAAATGGCGTACAATCAAGAAAAATGATAATATATATCTACGGATATTGATGACTAGAGGATTTCAATTAAATACCTGGTTTGTTCTTATAGTATATAAAAATAATTTATATCAACACAATACTTTTATAATTTATAATTATTATAAAAATTGTACGACGAGTTTCATTATTAAATCTTGAAATTTAATTTTTAGATTTCAAGAAATTTTAATTCATCAACGAATTATAATACAGTTTTGCAGAATTAACCATTATATATATATATATATGTGTGTGTGTGT
This sequence comes from Acanthacorydalis orientalis, assembly GCA_034766995.1. Taxonomy (NCBI): domain Eukaryota; kingdom Metazoa; phylum Arthropoda; class Insecta; order Megaloptera; family Corydalidae; genus Acanthacorydalis; species Acanthacorydalis orientalis. The sequence continues at coordinate 20,186,692 of CM068320.1, read as the reverse complement.
GTGTATACATTCTATGCTAAACTTTTCTATCGGAATCTATTTTAATGCATTTATTCTTTCATATCTTTTCTTAATCTACAGATGATCTTATATTCTTTCTTTATTACAATGAAACCTAGATATTAGTTACACTATCTGGAGGACTCAATAAAAATGAATGAGTTATTTTGATTGTCAGTTAATGTAAGTTTGGATTCGTTCAAAATATTAATTTTAATAAATCATAGGTTTTCTCCGAAAAAAATTAAAATGAAATAGTTGATTATGTTTATGAATGTGCAAATAAAATACCGAAATAAAATACTAATTTTAATACTTTCTGAAATCTAATAAAAAAATTGTCAAAATTGTAAATAAATATATATCGAGGAAGTAGTAATAATAGTAACTTATTCATTTATGAATAGTTTGCCTTTTATTTTATATGCAACTTTCTAAAAAGTGAAATTTAAAAAAAAGTTAATATTTGATAATCTATTATCGTTTTTCTCCTTTCTACGATGAGTAAATTTAATTAAATTGTCTCAGTCAATAAAAGTGTTATTGTCTCCATATACACTTTTAAGTAATTCTTTTTAAATTTTGATTTTGGCAAAAAAATGTGTATTTAAAGATCAGTTAATTAAATACCAATATTTTTATTTGTACTCACCTATTCGCATTAGTTTATTTTTTTAACAAAAAGAGATAAAATATAATTCAGGACATCTTTTGGATTGTCAATTAGTTTTTAATAGAATAATGTCTCATTTGTAAATTGAATTTATCTCATTTTACCTGGAAGTATGTTTACATATTTTTTTTAACTAAAATATGTTATGGTGGTATCATATACCTAATATTTTTTTTCAAAAGCTAACAATAATTCACACACACACATACATACATACATACATATATATATATATATATATATATATATATATATATATTTGCGTGTGTGTATGTGTGTGTGAGCCTGTGTATGTGTGTGTAGAGAGAAGGAGAGAGATAGATGATAGACAAATAGATATAAAATAAATGGTCTTAGAAATTTATAATCCAGTAAATCATAAATAATTTTATTGAAATAATTTTAAATAAGCAAAAATATATATGAATATAAAGGTTATAAACCGCAATTATTTTCTACCAGCCTAATATATGTATTTATATATATATATATATATATATATATATATATATATATATATCAGCAAGTGTATTACTTATTCCATTTCATAATTACTACCTTTTATCAACAATTTAATTAATTTTACTGTAATAATTAATTAAACAAAATCATAAATTAATTATTCCTAAAATAATAAATTGAATATAAAATCGAAATGACAGTACAATACAATATAATTTATTGACAGACAAAATATATGTAAATTCGTTATTATATTAGAAATATCCTTATTTTAAAGTTATCACGAACAATTAAATTAGTCATTAAGATAAACCCCTTTTCAAATCAATTAAACGATTGCTTCTTAATTATCAAAAAGTAATTAGCGAATAAAGGACTTTATAATTTAAAAAATCAGTAGGGGTGTTGTTTTTATAAGTTAATCATTTGCCATTGATAGTTTTCTATAAGGGTGGTCTCGTCTTGAGAAGATCATAATGACTCTTTTTCAAGATATATTTCTTAAATCTTAAAAACGTCGACTTCAAAGGTATGGTTTTAGTTGTATAAAATATTAAATTTATTTGAAACATATATTATTGCGTTTTGAAACCATTTCATTTTTTTTATATTTTATACATACTAAATATTTGAATTACCTGTGTATTTTTATATACTTATTTTTTACAAAATATTGGAGCTGACTTGAATATTAATTGTTTATTTAAATTTATTTCAATAAAATTATTTATGATTACTGGATTATAAATTTCTAAGGCCATTTATTTTATATCTATTTATCTAGCATCTATCTCTCCCTCTACACACACACACATATATATATATATACATATATATATATATATATATATATATATATATATATATATATATATATAATGTATTAACGTTAGCTTTTGAAAAAAAAATCAGGTGTATGATACCAGCATAACATTTTAGTTAAAAAAACATGTAAATATACTTCCAGGTAAAATGAGATAAATTCAATTTAGAAATGATAAATTATTCTGTTAAAAAATAATTGAGAATCCAATTATATAAATGTTTACACAAATATAAGCATCAATATAAACACACAAGCATAAATATTAGGTTGGTAAAAAAATAATTACGGTTTATGACTTTCAAATTCATATACATATCAAATTTTTTGATTTTCTTAGCTGTTTTAAGTGGTCAAGAACTGTAGATTACTAATGCTTAATTTTTGTACAAGCTCTCGAATTATTGTGGGTGATTCCGATTGAACTAACGCCTTCAGTTGGTCGTTATGAACTGAAAAAGGACGTCCACCACCTTCTTCATCTTAAAGGCTCTCGTTCCTAGCACAAAATTTTTGGAACAACTATTGCACCGTACGTTCCTTAAAAGTACCCACGCGAAAAGTATCGTTTAGTTTACGAGCATTTTTTCCTGCTTTACTATCCGTTTTGAACACAAAAAATTGCTCTTATTTGCTTATTTTCCATTTTTAATTCGATAACACAATTTGAAGCAAAATTATTAATAAAATCAAAATTGATGTTACTAAAATACAGACCGAAAAATGCACTTTAAAATGGTATTAACACAAACACGATGAAATGGCACTTTCATTGGAAAAAAGTAAGATTAGAATTCAGTAAACAAAAACCGTCATTATTTTCCTGACAACTTAATTTATATACATAATACAATAAAGATAAATTAATTTATTTATCTAAAATGGTTACAAGTTTAAAATTAATATATTCATTAACAAGTATTTTAAAAATTATATTTACATTTAATCTCAGGATTGCAGACTCCCTCATAATTAAAAACAGAATTTTTATATTCAATTCTCGGAGAGTAATTTCATATTTGTTAATTTTAAACACTTGTAGGAAGCGTAAGATAATATAATAAATTACTGCCATGTTTTCATATAAAATTTAATTTTGTTCACGTATCTTATTTTTTACCTCGAGTTGAAAAAGTTATGCCTTTAAATATAATGTTATCTTATTGAATAACACTTTATCAATCAGTAATTAAAATTATAGTAATAAATAAAACATTAACAGATAAAATGTTCACAGACTACATAGTTTATGTAAAAATGACAAATAAACATAAATCACTCAAATGTCTGTGTTATTTTTGTACGTAGTTCTAAAAAAGTATATTTCTTATGTAGGTGCCTTAACGTGAAAAATTTAAATATATAGTACTTGGAAATATTTTATCTGAAGACATCGACCAAACACAGGTTACAAATTAAAACAACTAAATATATAAATAACACGGTATCTTCAAAATATATTCATACGAATTCCATCAATGTACTCGAGTACACATCATTACCATTTCTTATTCATAGCACACAATTAGCTATATTCCTCTCCTTGACCATTTGCTATGCTTCTGAACTGTTTAATACATGTTAAAGGTACACGCGACACTAGAGATCGATATCTATAAATTGCTTGGATCGACCAATAAATTGTCAATTAAGAGTGGAACTAACAACTGTCCCGCTGTTTATCACAGCCTACTAGACGCGATAATATGTCCGATATGTGGAGTTAACAGTGTCGGTCTTAAGGGGGGAGATACATAATTTATATTCCTTCAGACATTGGTTTTGATTTTCAAAAGGCACTAGAGTCACATAAAAGCAGGTTTACATTCATTCTCATTTAAATATGTTAAATATTTATAAATACTTGCAAATTGACAACAGGAAGAGAAGAAATCTTAGTAGTGTCCTAAAGAAAAATTAACACACATTTCTATTCAAGTGTTAGCAGATTGTGAATAACATATATATATATATATATCTTTATAAATAAAAAAGAGAAATTATAATGTATATCACATTACAATCAAAACTAAGTATCACAATATTGAAATACAGATATACATTTATGCAACATTGAAATACAAATATACATTTTTTGTTTTTGAAATATGATTCAAAGAATTAATTGATTGTCAAAAGAAAATAGCATTTTCAAATATATATTAAAATATATTTTTTATAAAACATTTACTTTTTAATATATATATACATGTATATATATATACAATGGAATTTCAAATACATTTATTTCATTTATACACTATCCATTGACTAATATTGCAATATAGCACATATAAATAATGAGTAAACTATATTTTTACATTTAGTTTTTGTTCATAAAACGCCGAATAAGGCTGTTATTAATAAATGTACTTGTTTACTACTTCCTTGCTGATATTAAAATTAATTACTTTATATGGCAATCGCATCCAGAGACTAACACATCATATTCGTAGCTAATCTTTCTAGTTTAATCAGAAACTATCAACATATCTTTCTGAAGTCAGTAATCGAAAACAAATGCTTAGTAAACTTTAATCTTAAGAACATGATAAAAAAATTATCGTATATTGAAATAAATACAAGATCGTTATTTAAAAATTAATATATATATATATATAAATGTTTTTCCAAATTTTTGTCTTAACCGGTCCTGGTAACTCTATGCCTATGCAGCAGCATAGGTATTTACATTCTTGTCGTTTTGACGGCATCGCAATGCAGATTGTCTCATCGTATTTGTAGCACGAACATTATTTGTTTTATTGATAAGTATACAATTTGTTTATGTAAATAAAAAATATTCACGTAGGTGTTAGATAAACGTACAGGCATAAAAACACATCAAGTATAGACACTCTTACTTACACATACATAAAACAAATACACTCGTTTAAAAAATATGTATGGAGAATATATATATATATATATATATGATAAATTTACATCAATCTTTTAGATATTATTTTAAATCAAACACATGTCGAAGAATATTTAATTTTCTAAAATTTATTTGAAACCAATAGTTTAGTAAAAAAGTAATTGTGGTTTTTGTTTTTGGAATTCTAACCTTAATTTTTTTTAATGAGTGTGATTTCATTTGTGCATGTTAATATCATTTTAAAATAGATTTTTTTACAAATTGGGCTATTATTATTATTAATATTTACAGCAAAAAAAAAACATTTTAGTTAAGGACCTGAAAATTTCATTGATATGATTTAATAACATTTTTGCTTATCCACTCATATATTTTTTACAAAACTTGTCAAAAAGATTGTATTATTAAGTAACAATATCTTTATTTCAGGTGTTAGCTCAAATCGCTCATATATATATATATATATATATATATATATATATATATATATATATATATATATATATATATATATATATATATATATATAGATAGAGAGATATATATAGATAGATATATATAGATAGATATATATATAGATAGATATATATATATATATATATATATATATATATAAACTAATAACATAGTTATAACCTTCAACATAACTTTTATAATAACATAGAAAATGTATTATCATTAATAACAGTAATTTAATAATTTGATTTTAGAAAAGAATTGTAACAATTTTTATCTTGAACAAGTTTGAATTCAATTCCACAACGAGAGTATTAAATCTTGATAAAAACGTTATTATCAAAATGTTAAAAATAAAATTATGATATCACTAGTCAAACATATCTACATTTCGATTGCAAACAAAACTCAAGGTGTACAAACGTGCGTATTACTCACACTGAAACTCTATCGTTACGATGAGATTTTTTTGACGATATCTACAGATACGACCTAGAATCAATCAGAAATTTATTCCGCCTGTTTGTAATGGATACCCGCCCCCGAGACGCAAATAAATTGATTTCATTTTAGATATCCTGTTTTTTTACATTACTTTCGTACGTACAACCTGTTAACGTGTTGTGTTATTGATTGTATTTGTTTAAGGCTAATTCTGATTTGAAATTTCAGATACATGTTTACCTTTATCTGATCCCATTCGAACATCAAGTACGATCAACTTTTCATGACGTTCATTAATGTCCTATTTCAACATACGAAATTATTTATTAAATGTTCGAGTATTTGATCAATAACTTATTTAAAGAATTTATTACAAGTGGGTAGTTCAGACAAAATGTACAAACAATAAATTACTTATAAATATGGAATGTGTGCCCCGTAAATGTATTTCATACATCACAATGAAATTTACAATCGACAAAATCAATTTTAATAATCGATATAATATACATTCTCAATCATAAACATGTTTTGAAAATGTATTACGTTGGCAGGAAAATAATTGCAGGTTTTTGTTTTCTGAATTCCAACCTTCAGTTTTTTCAATTAAAGTGTCATTTCATCGTGTTCATGTTAATATAACTTTAAAGTGTATTTTTTGGCCTGTATTTTAGTAATATCAACTTTGGTTTTATTATAAATTTTGCTTTGATGTATTTAATTAAAAATGGAGAAACAAGTAAGAGCAATTTTTTGTATGAGTTCAAAACGGGTGGTAAAGCAGCAGAAACAGCTCGTAAACTAAACGATGCTTTGGTGTGGATACTGATTAACAATGTAGGGTGCAATGGTGATTCCAAAAATTTCGTGGTGAGGACGAGAGTCTTGAAGTTTAAGAAGGTGGCGGGCGCCTTGTTGTTAAGGAAAGTATGGTGCAATTGTTATTCCAAAAATTTCGCTGAATCTTCATTGAAGATGAAGAAATTCATATGGGTCTTTCTTCAGTTCATAACAACCAACTGAAGGCATTAGTCGAATCAGAACCACGCACAACAATTCGAGAGCTTGAGCAAAAGTTAGATGTTAATAATCCAACAGTTCAGGACCACTTAAATTAAAAAATGTATACATATTTGAAGGTCATAAACCCAAATTATTTTTCTACCGACCTAATAATAATATAAATTACTAAACAGATTAGACAAAACTATATTTAATACAAAATATCACAGAACTATTAGACTATACAATGAATCAGTCTAGTTTTTGATTATATAAGGATATGATAAAAAGGGTTAAATATATTGCATAAATCATTTCCAACAACATAGGCATTTCTTTCTAGCAATTTAATTTCCAAAAGCTTTATTTTATAGTAAACATACATAATATTCATATCATGTTTTTCATTCATATGTATAGTTTAAGAAATAATATTAAAATTTAATTATGAATCAAACATCTTCAAATATATAAATCAATTTTGATTACATTATGCTTCTCTGATTTGGATTTCAATGCCATATCTACAAACGGGGCACAGCTAGAATTTATAAGAAAAGAATGTTAATAATGGAAGTTCTAATACGAATTTTAAAAAGTATAATGTTTTGTATAAAAGAAATATCTAATTTTATATTAATTAATACACTAATCAAATGAAACATGGTATGAATAAACTGAATTGTTCACAAATAATCCAAATGTTATGTATATGTGTATATATATATATATATATATATATATATATATATATATATATATATATATATATATATATATATGAGCAGAACATATTGGAAAAAGGAAGGCAATGGACAAAAGAAATTGTTGATAGGGAAACAAGAAATTTTTAAAAAACCTAGAAATTACTAATGGACAGATAGTATAATGCCATAAGAAAATTTATTGAAAATTGATATAAAATTTTTTGAACCGAACATTTTTGAAAAGATCTTCATCCCGTAATGAATCTAAATGTTATATATATATATATATATATATATATATATATATATATATATATATATATATATATATAAGCTCTCTTCGCCTGTACTTTTCTGAATCACTATTGAATTATTTAAAAAGGTCAATTCTGATCTTGAGTCATTTTTAGGTAGTTTGTTGTTGTACTTCAATAGTAGGAGTTTCAGAAAATGACAATTATGGCTAAAGAAATACGTCAAAAGTTGTCAAATTTGAGAGTCGAATAGAAAAAATAACAACAGGTATACAGGTATGAAGATAGGTGATTATAAATTATATATATATATATATTTATATATGTATATGTATGTACACATACAGAGTATGAGATGTGTGTCTGTGCGTATGTATGTATGTATATCTACATTCTTTAATGTAAAATATGTTTCAAAGATGTTGAATTTAATAGTATTTCACACGACCTGTCTGTAACATCAGGATCATTAAAGAAACACGCCACATGAGCAGGCAGGAACAAATCTCAACGCCATCAGTGATTTTAAAACATACCCACATGGTTTTACAAAACACATACCTGTTCATACTAACGTACCAATTTATTTTACATTTTATACAGTTAACAAAATTGAAATAAATATTAAATGGATATAATATGTATATGTATGTGTGTGTGTATATATATATATATCGTTTTTTTAATATCAAATGGCAATAAACCCACTTTTTATTAAAGAACAATTTACCAATACACATTGAACTAATAGAAAATCAAATTAAATATTTCAAACGTTATTTTTTAATAAAATTACAATTTTGTTCCGGAAAAATAATGTACATAGAAATAAAACCTAATTTTTAATTACAAAATTGTAAAATATTAAACAAATATTACTATACATAATCAGCTGACCAGCCGGTACAGAACTGTTAGACGTTCATTCACGTACATGCAAAACAAGCTTAACATCAATATCATGCACGACAAGAACCACGCTAACTGTCATGTCTATACATAACAGTTTAGCACAAATTATCGTTAATATCATTAAAATCACAACTGTCCGGCACATATGAAAAATAACCTGTTTTAATCATAAAATATATTTGAATACTAACGTTGCCGTCATTGTGAATACACTCTCTTCTTATATACGATGAAAATTAATATTTTTAATGTCCTTTCATATTTTGTATTTCAAACATAATGTAATAAAGTTATTATTCTTTTTTATATACGATATTACAGTGTACACGAACTTGTTTACGAGTTTGTACATTATTTTATTTTTTAGTACTTTTTCTGTTCTTTTTTCATACATTCTGTACAGAAATATGTTTCATTATCGAATTACAACATGTATAATTCACTTCTTAAAATTTAATAAAATGAGTTGACATGGAGCTGACATGTACGAATTTTAAAATTGAGTATATTAAATTTAAAATCCTTGTAATGTAAACTCACTAACTTTAAATTAGTTAATACTGCAAAACATCAAATTATTTCTAACTATAACAGATTTCAAATCTTTCTTCTTTAAATATGCTTTTTAACTGTTAAACATTCAAGGTATAACATTTGATTTCACTTTTGCTTTAATAAACTATTCTTAGTTTATATTTCATAATAGTTTTTGCGAACAAATATATATATATATATATATATATATATATATATATATGTATATATATATATATATGTATATGTATATATATATATATATGTATATATATATATATACTTATATATATGTATATATATATATATATATTCGAGTTATAGACAATAAAAAGAGTTTCAAATGAAAATGAGCAGAATATATTACAAAAAGGGAAGACAATAGACAAAAGAAATTATTGATAAGGAAATAATAAATTTAAAAAACCTAGAAATTACCAATGAACAGATAGAATGAAGACATAAAAAAAATTATTGGAAATTGATGTAAAATCGTTTGAACTGAACATTTTTCGAAGAGATCTTCATTCCGCAATGAATCGAAAGAGACTGACGACGTGTATGATATTATATATATATATATATATATATATATATATATATATATATATATATATATATATACGATGTATGGCAATTAAATAACGCGAATTTTATTCTAACACACTACCGACTAATACTGACGTTTGTGCTATTATCTGGTGGTAATATTCTATAGTTTTTGCATATGCCTCCAAAGTTTTAACGCGTAAGGTTTTTGATCATCAGTAAAGTTTTGGAAATTGATATAAAATTTGTTTTATCGTAAAAATGTACCCTAAAAATATTAAACAAAGGACTGTCGATTAATTTTTTAGTCGAATCTAGCGAAAAACCGTCGGTAATTGTCACAAAGTTACTGGCTTTGACTCGTTGGTGATCCATTATCATCCTGAGACCCGCCGACAGAGTAAGTGATGTATAGAAGAGGATGGAGGACGTCCGAAAAATCCAGAATGTTAAGATCAAAAATCAAGACAATGTTAATTTGTTTCTTCGATATACAAGGGGTGGTCCATAAAGAGTTCGTTCCATCGAATTAGACAGTCAACACAGTGTTTTACTTGACTGTATTAAAGCGTTTGAGACAGAGCATTGTGAGAGTTCGTCTGAATTTAGTGGTTGAAGGATGGATTTTGCATCACGATAACGTGATTACTCACTCATTGTTAGCCGTACGAGAGGTGTTAGTTAAAAAAAAAAACAAATTCGGTACTACCCCATTCCCTGTACACTCCCTGCGACTTTATTTTATTTCCTCGAATGAAGTCTCAGATCAAAGGTCAGCGTTTTGATTTCATTCAGGACATCCAAGACACACGGCGCAGGTTTTGAAGGCGTTCACTTCAGATGATTTTTGTTTCCAGAAATGTTTGTTCCAGAAAAGCGTTGGTGCAAGTGTGTCATACTCTGAGAACACTATTGTAAAGATATGGCAGCATAGATTTATGTATTTTTGTTTAAAAATGAATTTATAAAGAAATTTTCGTTGTTAAATTGCCACACCTCGTGCATATAAACATTTAATGAATAATGTAATTAGTATTAAATAGTCTATGTTATTGACAACATAAGAGTGAAAATATGTATGTTACTAAGTATATAAACTTAATATAAACGAGAATAGAGGGAAACGAAGTTTCTAAGATTCCAAACAACTTGGAAAGTATTTTATTTCAAGTGATATTAATATATTCAATAATAATAATAATTAAAAGAATATTTTACTAATATTTTTTCAAAGAAGTATTTAATTTCCAATTTACATTCATTATATATATATATATATATATATATATATATATATATATATATATATATATATATATATATGTATATATACCTAAGCATTAAATGTTACCGATTATTTTCTTGAAATTAATATCATTATTATTGTTCGTAAATTATTAAAAGTAGTTAATAAAACCTCGATATGGATAGATATGTATGTATGTATATAAATATATATATATATATATATAATATATGTATGTATATACATAAATTTATAAATATATACATATATATATATATATATATATATATATATATATATATATATATACACATGTGTAAACATATGATAAAAAAATCCACCTGAACTTTGATGAGACAAGAGAATCAATTACACATAAACTATAAATCGTTTCGCGTTACATTTGAAATACCTGTCCAACCCTTATAAACGTCCTGTAGTAAAATCAACATTACGATCTTGTATTATTGCATCTGATATATTCTTTGAAGCACGTGTATAGGCAAGTTTCCTATGTAAACTGATACGCTTTAAATTGCGTTGTTATAAGTGTCATTGCATTAATTGCAGACCACAACACCGTGTTTAAACAACACGCTTTCACAACATCGTCGTGGCCTGTCAATAAACTAGCAGTTCATTGCACGAGAAGCCGCGTGAAAAATTATCAGAGTGATTGATGGCCGAATTCGTTAAATTGTGAATTTCTGATTTCCAGTTTGTAAGATCACTTATAACAATTGCTTGAGGACACAAAACAATCACTAATGTTATTGTTGAAAACAATCACATAAACAGTTAAGTTAACGAAAAAGTGCGTATTTGGTAATCATACTAATTTGTGTTTACAGTGGACGAAAATTTATCTATCTGCGACATAAACAATTTCCTTAATATTTGAAATAAATAAACGAAAAGCTAAATTGCAATTTTGTTTATAGTAGACTGATGGATTATTAATATTTAAATTAAGTACATTTTATATTTTCTTACTCTAATTCTTCTTTAAAAGAAAAATCCTCTATACTTAAACATATATATATATATATATATATATATATATATATATATATATATATATATATATAAGTTAAGAATTTATTTTATGTGCGATTTCTTATTCAAACACATTAATAAACAGTAATATTATTTACTCTCTCAGTAAAATATTATAAAATTACTAAATTAAAACCCTTCAAATATAAAAAATACACTAAAACTTACAATTCGTAAACAAAAAAAAATTTATTCTGTGCTAAATATTAATTAATAACAAAAAATACGCAATGTTTATTAAACCGACTAGAAATACTTTCATTGAATTCAAATAAATAAATGGAGTAATTTTATTTATAATTTAGACAAATTACAAAGTTTTTTCAAACTTTGAATTTAATTAGTGAGATATTGTTATCAACTGATTTTTATTTCATGTAATAAGAATTTGATAAAAATAAATTTAAAAGTTTTTATTGTTCTAATGATAGGGAAGTCCGGTCAAAACAAGAAAAGAATTAGTTATTTTTAATCATAGTTCTCCTATGACTTTCAAGAATCAATTATTTCTATAAGTATTTTTACCGTTATCTAATATATATATATATATATATATATATATATATATATATATATATATATATACATAAACCTAGTGGCGCATCCAGGGGGACCGTGGCTCTACCCAAAGGAAAACGAAAAAAAATCACTGTCTCCTATACATACACAGAGAAATTAATGTAACCATAACTGAAGTAATTGAAGAGCTTTGTAAAAAGAAAATAAAACGGGATTTTATTCTTTAAATGAATTTTTATAATCACTTAATGAATTTTATTGAATTTACATTAAAAAAAATTGTATCCGTTCAACTCGATCCTCCCACGATTAAATCCTGTGTGGGCCGCTGTATAAAACATATTTTCTATTTTTCATTTTTAAACTGAATAAAATGATTTGGTAATAAGCTGTCTTCATTAATAAAAAAAAAATTAAAACCTTTTAAAAATCTACTTATCTTTTATAATTTTTGACTATGCGTATATTATATATATATATATATATATATATATATATATATATATATATGTATATATATACACACACACACATATATAAATTCATATACACATGTGTGTAGATACTGTTAAAACAAAATGAAAACGATTTTATTGATTTCATGGCTTATATATCAACATCAAAAAAATATGGAGAAAATAGGTGGAGATATCCAATTAATCTAACGAAAAATAAATACGAAACGCGTGTTTCCGTTTAATAAACATAGCCAAACTTGCAAACAGTGCACATACGTGCATTTAGAAATAATCGTAGGTCACGCGTGCACGCAACAAAACACAAATTTCACACCTGTCCAACACGGATGAGCAATCATCATAGCCCGTTCACGCACACGCCCTGCCCACACAATAAGACCCTACCTGCGAGGATGTGCTAATGAATTAATGAAGAATCGACCCACGCCAATAACACAAAACCATTTAATAGTAAATAAAAAATGATAAATTCAACGGTACATATGCATATATGAGAAATTCTTGTAAATTTGTATAAACTTAAATGAAGTGACAGTTTCTAAAAAACATATAAACACATAGTTCGTTTTTAAATATTTTTAATTTATGAATTACAATAAAAAAGTATTTATCTCTCTCTCTCTCTCTCTCACACTCTTTCTCTCTCTCTCTCTCTCTATATATATATATATATATATATATATATATATATATATATATATATATATATATATATATATATATATATATAATATATATATATATATATATATATATATATATGTATGTATGTAGCCATGTACAGACTGATCATTATTATAGTAATGTAAAGTTTTTAATTAATTTCCTTTTTTCAGAGAAATTTTTTTCTGTTAAAGAAATTAATTTTCAATTTTCTTTAAACATAACAACTTTTTTTTATTAAAAATATTCAATAAGTGATTATAGATGCTTTTAAATCCCACTTATGCATATTTCGATGGCATATGTATCATTTTCAAAGAACGACACACCTAAATGATTTCATAAACTTTGATAAAATACCTGGTATAGATACAAAATCCATTACAACATTTGTAACATCTTTCTAAGCATTAAATATATTTTTTTCGATAAATAAATAAACTTTAATTCGATTCAAAAATTATTCAATAGTTCAATAGGAATTAAGGAGTTCCTATATATAATTTTATTATTATTGCCTTTGGATTACTACATTTTTATTGTCTTTTACTACTTCTTCAGACTCCTACGTAAAGGAAAACATGATCTTTAATTCAGCATAATTGGGAACTATAATTCAAATTATTAAATACAATATCATGGTAAACAAACAATGTCTATTTACATATCAGTCTGTGGCATGACTTCACTTTTTAAAACGAGTTCATAAATTAAAAAAGTACATTAAAAAGAAGTATGTTTGTTTTGGAAACTACTTCAAATGAAAATTGCACATTTATTTTCATCCTATACACTTAAATATAATAAATGACATGATTCGATTTATTTTAGTAAGATACTATTACATGTTTATACCGAATTTCATAATATTTAAAGGGACATTATTATTTAGATAAATAAAAACAATTAATTATCGTGATTATAAAACTTATTAAGCAAAATATAAACTATTTAAAATATTATGTAAACAAATAAGTAATTTATAGAAAAATATACGTTTCAAGTTCTTATATTTTTGAATACAAAAATCTACCATTGTACTAAATAAAAAAAAAATACAAATCAAATTCTCACAAAACTAACCTTAACGATTATTAAATTTATTTACTTCAAACACGTAATTAATTATAAATGTCTTTTTTACTACAATCAATCCAGTGGATAAATATCTTTTAGTTACCTGAGTCGTAAATGAATAAGTTTGATTTAAGATCTCATTTCAAATATTATAGTGGGTGTTTTTTTTAATTGTACGAAATTGATTTTAAATTATAACCTTTTCGTTCTTGTTTTATCAACCGAACTCGATATCAAAATAGTTAATTTTGTCTAATTGAAAGTAAAATGACCCTGACATGTTTTTATATGACAATTAATTTTTGCTATACTATTCACCTGTGTAGTAGTTAAGTAATTATAATTTATTTAAATATTTTCATTTTAAGCGACATGATGTCATCCATAACAAACCTTAAGTATTCAAAACTACACTATATAATGCACCATATAGCTGTATTATCACGTTAAAACGACGCCTCCGTTCTATTTGAAATTCCACCTTTGAAACAATGGCTTTTGTTCATATTCATTAATGAACAAACTCTTCCTAGATGCGTAGATCACTGCTATTGTTCACTGAAGTGCCAATACACGGTATTCTTTTTTCAATGTCGATCTTCATGAAATCCATGAAAGGAATACTACAAATTTAGTAATAAAATTATGTCGGTGAAGAAATAATTATAGGCACACGTACTTAAACTGCATAGAGAAATAACAAAGCTGTTATATTAACGACAATTCCTTATGAGTCATTCATTGATTCGTTTATTGATGGAATGTCATTTTCATATTTATTAATTGAAGCCTTAAATTATTTTTCAATTCGAACATTTTATACAGGAGTACTATACATACATACATACATACATATATATATATATATATATATATATATATATATATATATATATATGTATATATGAGTGTATGTATGTGTGTATGCCTGTGTGTTATTAATGCTTATAAGCAGTAAATATTTTTTGTATGTGTACAACGATGTATGTTATTTATTTCTATATAATAATACCATGTTTACATTGCATTAGTATTGTAATTTCTGTATTAACAAAAGACGTTGTATAAAAAGTTGAAGTAACTTTTAAATTAAAAACGACTCTATTAGTACTATTATTATTATATTTTATTGCATTTCAAAGTACTTTTAAATATTACATTAATTTCATATAAGACGAATTGATTGTATTTTATACTTTGTTTAAAAAAATATTCTGTGATAAAATGGTGATTTCATATATAATATTGAAAATAGAAATGTAAATAATATAAAAGGAGAAAAATATGTTGAAGTTAAAAAGTTAAGATCAATATAAATTTAAATTCTCAACATTAATAATTATTTTGAAAAATGATTTTTAACCAAGGAGTAATCGTTGTTTAATATTAGTACAAGAAGACAAATTATCAGCAACACTAAATTAAATAATGTAATTTAAATCAAGTAACAATAGTACACTAAAAAATCAATTCTATAAATAATACTCATTTATAAATACTTCAATAATATTTGTAAAGAAAAAAATATGCAACGTACTCAAATATGTGCTATAATAAAAATTAGCAAGTTTAGAACTATTTATATACAAAATAAATTATTCTTGGTAATAAGCACTAATCAAAACTATAATATATTTAAAACTAGAAAATGATTGGCAATCAGTAACAAAACAATCACTGTATTTAAAAATCATAAATTATCCGTTGAAGTAAATAAACAAGTTCTCAACGAAGAAATAATTAATCGTATGTGCTACTTAGTACTCTTTATTATGCTTGAGTCAAGTAACATTTTCTCAAGCATAAATCACAAAAGCTAGTATACTTTAAACGAATATCGATTTGAAATGAATTCGAAATAATGTAAATTTCGCAAAAAATAAAATATAATTCATATTTGTTAATTATACAGTATCCATTCATTTTTGTATTATGTAACATAGCTATCATTAATTAACATTCAAATATACAAGTGGGAGAGAGACCCTATTATTGTAAAATATATTTATCATCCTTATTTTTACATTATTTATTACTATCTTTTTTTCTCCAGTAATTAAATTGATAGATAAATTGTATACTAATCTTATATCTAAGAAAAAAAGTGGATGGACAGTTATATTAGAAGAGACTCTTAATGAAATCATATTCAATATTACTGTTTTATGTTAATAATAATACTAATATATTAAAATTAATTAAAGTCATGTAATAATTCCTTACTGATATTTCAAAAAATATTTATAATTAGAAAATAAACAAAATCATAATAAAAGTATTCACATTCATATTGATGTGGTTTAACAGTAAATAGAAAACATACATGTTATCTTGTCAGTTGCAGTCATCGTATTCTTAGAATGAGTGATGTAAATAATGGTAAAAGCCGTCGTGTCTTAGATATCGTATAGCAACAACCGACTTGTCCATCAACATGTTAAATTGCGTTCAAGTTATTGATCAATGAACAAGCATCAATAACACGTTACGGTTTATTTTTAACTGCATTTAAAAACAAATAAGTATAAAAGTTACAGATATTTTATACAAAGAATCTTAGATGATTCCTATTTATGTAAATGATTAAAATGTACGCTTGAAATAGGCTGAAATTATATCAATGTATCTAATTATACGCGATTACATTTTAAATGAGTAGCATCATTTATTAACGTTGGCAGAAAATGGGTTAACATTAAAATGTAACATTTTATAAACATAAAACAACTGCGGTTTTACTTTAATGAAAATTACATGATCACAATATAATAGAACTGTAATTGAAAGAAAATCAAACGTACTACACACAGGCACATAATATATATATATATATATATATATATAGAGAGAGAGAGAGAGAGAGAGAGAGAGAGAGAGTATAATCCGTAGAATGTTAAGCCAATAATTCCACCGGGTGTGAATAATATATTTTAATTCTATTAAAAATGCTAAATTTAATTAGTTTTCCTTAAAATTAAAAAAAAAGTAATTTTAAATATAACCAGGATAACGATTACAATCGAAAGAACATTTTTTATTTTTTTTTAATATAGCTTGCCGGTTATAAAGTAAACGCCTTTGAAAAATAAACAAACATAAATCATTTTTTTTTAAATCCAAACACGGGCTAATAATTTATGCTATAAAATATTAGGTTGGTGCATAATTAACCCTTCGAATCTGTCAGAGGTACCGCATTTTGTTTCTACTAATGTATTCCTTAGTATTTAGGTAGTAAAAATGCGTGTCGATAACCACCTTAATATTTGTCCTATCATGCTTTATCACTTTGAAAAAGGATGGACTGCAGCACAGTCATTTCGCGATCTCGAGGAACTCTGGTGAAGGAACGATCGGTAAAAATAAAGTTCAAAAATGGTTCAATCGTTTCAAATCCGGCGACATAAGCTTGAAAGATGAGGAAGGAAAAGATCGTCGGTCTAATTTTGATGATCAGGATCCTTAGATGACAGTGAAAGAAGAAGAAAGTTTGATAACATAGATGCTGGCCGAACAATTCAGTATTAATCATTCAACGATCGTCAGGTGCCTCAATAAAGCTCAATGAAGTGTGGAAAATTGCTGGATGAATTCCTCACGAGGTCTCCGACGACAACAAGGCCAGTCAAGTCCGCTTAATTACCCAATTGCCTCAGAGAAACGAGCAAAATTGCTTTTTTCAACATCTGGTGTCCGATCAGTCATAACTTTTCTTCACAAATGTCAAACGAAAGGTGTGCGCTGATCACGGCTAGACTCCGAAAAGAATTTCAAGGTCGTCAATTGCAAAAAGGCAATGTGGTGTGTTGGGTGGGAAAGCTCTGGTATAATTCACTGGACTATTATGGTAAACGGCTTCTGCTATTCGTGGGATGACAAAGATGTGAAACATAAGTAGCGAAATCCAGACAAAAATGGTATAATTTTTTTATATAATAGTGACGTCTATCTCGCTCAGCTCAATCGATTAGAAGCGTCCATCAAATCCAAATGTCCTCGCAAAAAGAACCACATCTGGTTTCACCATGACAACGCCTGACCGCATGTCGAAGGCCGAGTCGTGCAATTCATCAAGGACAAGGGGTGGGACTTGCTCGAATACCCGCCATATTCTCCCACGGAAACACCTACAGACTACCACGTTAATTGTTCGTTCAAAAATTGGCAGATGGAAAATCTACGATGATTTGGATGAACTTGTTGCCGATGTCAGTGTGTGGATTGGGTCGAAGAAACGTGACTTTTTTACCCATAGAATCGATTGTTTACCAAGCAAATGGAAAGCAGCTATTGAAGTAGACGGCGATTATACTCCAGAATGGCTGTTAAACATGTTTCGAGTGTACTTTATTGTTTTATTATTAAATATTTTTAGAATAAAAAAAACGATCGTTAATTATGTACTAGCCTAATATGTTAAGAGGAATTTATAGTATATGTGAATTGACAACAAACAATTATTTAACAAATTTGAATTATTTAATAAAATAAGGAGGAAAAACGAAATATTTAACCTGTTTCGATAAACACTGACCAACTAATCATTACCAAAATTAAAAAAGCATAAAAATCACCGTATTAGCATATTTTAAATCTTTTATAAATATTTTACGTACACGAACCAATATATTAGATGTGTTAAAATATAAAATTATGAAAATGTGTCAAAATATAAGAAAAGCTAATGGTAATTTTTATGCATACGTTCGGTGAAAATTAACATGCAAATGAAACTCTACATACAACAATATGATAGAAATTTGGAATACTTATTGTAATTTATATCTATTTTATAAAAAAAATTCCCGAAACGACAAATATGACTACTAGGATAAATATTAAATAGTAATGTAAGAAAATAAAAAAATATTCGTGTATTTTAGTGTTTAACTAAGTAACCGGTAGCACAATTTCAAAAATATTTTCAGTATTGTGTTCTTCTATGCTGAAATCTATATATATGCATATGTATATATATATATATATATATATATATATATATATATATATCAATTTGAAAAGCGCTATTTTTATCCTTTATCTTAAGTATTCTTGAAATGTTTTATTTTTAATATTAATGAAAATATCAAATTAAATCGACTACTTTTTACAGAATTGAATATTTTATATACAGCCGAGAAGGTACACACTTATCATTTCATGGACCACATCATATATACTCGTATATATATATATATATATATATATATATATATATATATATATGTATATATATATATATATATGTATATACATATATATATATATATATATATATATATATATATACATATATATATATATATATATATATATATATATATATAATTGTTACTCTCCAATAATAAACTACTCAAATTGTACATACAAGACAAGACAACAAAACTCATTGTATTATAATCATTCGAGTGAATAATTATTTTCACATTGTTTCAATATCAACTTAAGTTTCTTCTTTATTTAGGCAATAAAAAGTTCATTCGAATTATTCATGAAACATAATATGCATACATAAAATAAAAGAAAACATTCACAAAAAATATTTAAAAGAGATAATTTAAAAATTAACAATGGTAATGTTTTTATTGACAATTTTTGTTTCTATTAATACATGATTTCATTTAGTCTTATTTATGTTCACAATTCAATGAAAATTTTATTTTATCCTTTCAGATGTTAATATTTCATATCACTGATTTTTCTTCTCGATAAATTATATCATTATGTTTGAACTTAAGTAGTAATTATAATCAAGTAGGTATCAAATTTTTTATGGTTTTTTGTTTCTCTTAAAGGATGACTGATTAAAAAAAAATGTTTCAATTATAAAAAGTGTCAAAAATAATTTAAATATAAAATATTTCTGTTTGAGTAACTATTTTAATCAAATTATCGAAAACATTATTTTTTATTGAAATTTTAAATTTAACTTATTCATTATTCAGAGTAATAGTTTGATACGATAACGAAAAACACATTTTTTGGCCTGTACAATAAACATTATGCTACCAATTTGCGTATAGCTCATCAAACAGACTGTTCAGTTATTGAATAATTTTATAAAATAGAAATTAATGGTATATATTGCAGTAATTTATATAAATATAACATAGAACTTCTTATTATGGTTATTATTTTTTCAACAGCTCCATATTAAAAAAAAACTTGCCACTAGTAAATTTCTTAACCATACTTCTGAAAGTAATTTTTTCTTGTGACTACTCAACAAACTGTCAACATTGAGGTTTATTAATACAAACAAATAATTTTAACTAATATTTTCTTAAAAAATTAACCTATTTTGAGACTCAAATTTATTGACAATTAAAAAAAGTTAGTCATTCATGTTATAATATCAATTTTTTTACAACTGCTTCACTTGAAAAATATAAATAGACATCTAATGGATAAATTCTACAATTCCGTAGTATATATTCATTTTTGTAATTAGTTCCTTTAATACTATTAAGAAATTAGTAGTATTAAAGGAAGTAATTACAAAAATGAATATATACTACGGAATTGTGGAATTTATCCAGAAAAATTATTTAAAAAAATAGTCTTCATATTATTATAATGTACTGCAATGCACATTATTTAAAAGAGTATTAACTAAAGTATTCAAAATATGAATTACGATGCCAAAATATAACCGCTAATAAAATTTTATCATTAATTTGGAGAAAATATTTAATACACAATGTTTATAAAAAGTGACGCCATTTACGTTGGTCGTTTGATAAGTTTAGTAAATTTCTATGATGTGGCACCGCCATTCATTAGGTAACATCACGATTATCAAGTCTCACTTTTAAAACTAGCATAGACGAAATTTCATGAGTGACGCGTTATTTATGCTCTATAGATGTTTGAAGCAAGCATTGTAGTAGTTGCCGCAAAAATTGAAAATAAACGAGCAGGCCTTTTTGCGTCGAAGCGTCACTGTGGATTGAACATGGATCCAAAACTTCACACCTGAGTTGAAGCAGCAGTCAAATCAGTGGACAACGACTGGTGAAAGTGCGCCGAAGAAGGCGGAGATCGTTCAGTTGGCTGGGAAGGTGATGGCCACTATTTTTTCGGAATTCCTAAGGGATCATTCTGATCGAATACTTAACGAATGGAAAAACGATAACTGGAGCCTATTATGCAACATGATAGGACCATTTGAAAGAAGAGCTGAACCAAAATCTCCAGACTTAGCCTCATGTGACTTCTGCTTCTTCCCAAACCTAGAAATTTGGCTCGGTGGGCAGAAACTCTCCAAACTCGTCGAATGAGGATGTGATAACCGTCGTCAATGCGTACTTTGCAGACACGCTGGACCAATAGCCCACAATGGAGACTATACTGAGAAATAAAATAGATTTTTCCAAAAAACGGTTTTAACTTGCTTTTTCACCATACTTATCAAACGACCCACGTAATATGAATTATTACTACAAATAACATATTTATATATATATATATATATATATATATATATATTTGTAATTAATTTTATAATTTAAAACAAAGCATTCTATAATTATTCATGTAGAGAAACAATACAGACAGCTATTTTATTTTTATCAATTTCTTTTATATCCATATATACACTTACACATATTCACACATAAATGCATGTACTACAATGATCTTTATACATTCTATAACTTAATATACTCATGTATCAATTGCAAACTGATGCAATTAGGCAACAATCGGTTTTGCAAATCATCAATCGCAGATTAAATTATATGATAAACGAGCGACTTAAACCAAGTTTATTATACAGGTGCAAAATAATAATCTAATAATGAAAATTAATACACATATCAAACAGATATCGATATTATACATTAAACGATTTGTAATGGTATTATAATTAGTAATCGCGGTCACATGTACACCCCCTGGAGTGAAGCTGCCGCAGACTTTATATTGAACCAATAATCTGATAAAGCTTTAACATACTGAGCCCACATAACCTATTTCGTGTCGTAATAATTTCACGTAAACCATTTATTTAATTTTCTCTTTGCACAGACGTATACTAGAGAATATAAATTGAATTAAATACTTTGGATCTTTTATCATGTGTTTATATATATATATATATATATATATATATATATATATATGTATATATGTATATATGTATATATGTATATATGTATATATGTATATATAATGTACAAGATTTTTATTCCCGGATAGTTTAAAAATAAACTAGCTTATAATTCAATAATTTTATAAATAAATTTGGTTATACAGTAATTGTGTACTCAACATTTTGTCTGTGAACTATCTTTTTTATTTGTGTAAATTTACATGTTGTAAGTAGAATACACATAACATTTGTATTATAAGTGATTTTCTTCCCTCAACGAAATTGAATATATGATACACGAATGAATGTAAACCCATCATACATTACCTAATTAGTCAATGTTTGTATCCTTTTAATATATCCATTTATGAGTATTACATTACCATTATTTTACTTTTTCATCTAAGAATATTTTTAAAATAATGTCTATGCGTCATACAACAAGTCATCGATTATAACATTACAAATAAAGTTTTGATTATTTTTTTCGTTGTTGTTTAAAATAAAACTTATTATTAGAATTAGTTTTTATTTCTCAAAAAGAACTTGTGCACTTTCAAATCCAAATATAAATATTTGTATTTATTATAGATAATTAATAATTAACATATATCAATGTTAGGTTTTCATTAGAACAGTTTAAATTTAAAATAAAATAGGATTTAGAATGATAACAGGACAATCTTTTATAGTAGGTTGATGTAAAAATTATTGCGGTTTTTATTATTTTAAGTTTGGTGTCGATTTTTCTAACTACCGTTATATTTTGTTATAGTCATGTGATACATCATTGTAAACAATGAAATTAGCACTACTGATTACAGCTTATGTCTATCGTTTTCATTCTTTAGTATTGTAGGATATAACATCTTGAATTAGTAATGAAAAACGCAAATTCGTACGATTTTATTGCATGAGTTTAAATTGAGACGTAAAGCAACAGATACTACTTGAAATATCAAAGTTGTTTTTGGCGAAGAGTCGATTTGTGAACATACAGCTCAACACTAATTCCGAAAATTTTGTAATAGAAACGAAAGCCTTGACGATGAGAAAGGTCGTGGACGTCTTCAGTCATAGACAATCATGATTTAAGAACCATTATTGAAATGGATCCACGTAAAACAACTCGAAAGGTGGCAGAAGAACTCAATTTTGATCATTAAACAGTTGTTTGACATTTGAGCCTAATTGGAAAAACAAAAAAGATGAATAAATGGATGCCGTATGAACTAAACGAACATCAACAAACAATTCGGCGATATGAATTCTGCTCTGCGTTTCTTTTGTGTAACAAAAATGATCCCTTTCTTGATCGCATTGTCACATGCGATGGGAAGTGGATTCTCTACAATAATTGGAAACGTGCATCACAGTAGTTAGATCGAGGAGCAACAAAATAGTATCCTAAATCGAAGCTTCATGAAAAAAAGATTATGGTCACTGTTTGGTGATCGGCAAGTGGCATCATTCACTACAACTTCTTAAATCCTGGTGAAACACTAACAGCAGAAAAATATTGTCAGGAAATTGAAAAAATGCATGAGGGGTTGCATCGTTTATGGCCAGCATAAGTTAATCGAAGAGGATGAATTCTTCTTCATGATAACTCCCAAATAATTTTAAAAAATTAAATGAACTTGGTTATGAAACCTTACATCTTTATTCTCTTTATTCTCCGGACCTGTCTTCGACAGATTATCATTTTTTTAAACATTTGAGTAATTTCCTACGAGAGAAGGTTTTCAAAAATCAAGCATCATCTCGAAGAGCTTTCGATGAATCCGTTAATTCCAGGACTTCAAAATTCTATCCTGTAGGGAATAAACAAATTTGTTTCACATTGGGTGAAATGTGTGCATGCCAATGGTCTTTATTTTGATTAATAAATATATTTTTTTCTGATATATACGTCCATACACTCGATACGTAAAAAACGCAATTATTTATGCACCAACATAATTATTTAAGTACCTTACAAAATGATAAATCTCAACATCAGCACAATAATTTAAATATGGTATGAAATAATTCAAACGTAACTTATAAAAAAATGAGTTAAGCATGTGTTTCATTTCAAAACAAATATGGTATTAACAAAAAATCTTCTATTTTTTATTTATTTCTTATACGTCTCTAAAATGAGTTTATTTGATTAATTTCTAGATATAGCTTAAAAAAACTATGGTTTTCGCAAAAATTTATATGCCACTGTTATTGTTATCAATTTATGTAATATTTATGAATATATATATATATAAGACAGCGTATAAAATGTTATACAACCGTATTGAATTTCGCACACATGCCAAAATATTATTTCGCCACGCCTGACTTTTTATTATAATATAACTATTCGTGTAATTTTATTTAGAAAGAACAATTCCACATCAATCAGATTTATATCTTATTTACAATACCCACTGCTAAGTGGAAGCCAGTGCAAGATCAAGGACGCGCGTTTTGTAACACCCACGTAAAGTAAACGAAAAGGCGGCTTTTTACAAAGAACTGTTACATTTCGTCGCCGGTGTAGGTGAAGCCAAAACTTGAAAAGTAAAAGTGAATACCGCGGGCAGGTTTTTAAACTAATCATATCGCACAGTGGGCTTATGATCGAAATGCCTCGAGGTCATTTTTTAATGTTTCTTTTTTTATTTTATTTGTATCGATCGCTTATCTGCTGCTCTCGTTTATTTTTAATGTTGCTAACTACACTTTACATTGTTGGTCTGTAATAAAATCGTTAGTTTCAATAATGACTTGTGTAAAAATATAAATTAAGAAATTAGTGACACAGTACACAGTACACAGTACATATTTGATAGCCGACTCTTTTTGCAGCCGGCTAATAAGTTCCGGGAGAAATATGAAACAATGATAAATTATCAGTCAGTAATCGATAAACATGACATTAATCATAAATTTCATAATACTTAAAAAACAATGTTGACATATTCATATATCAACGATTAAACAGGTTTCGATTAAAAATCAATGATATGGAAATTCCGACTAAAAAATTGTGAAAATAGAATTATTGTCCCATAAACTCGTACGAAATGAATAAAAAATTCATGAATAACGCTGCTTTATAGCACCTACGTCTTGCAGGTTGTCAGCGACACCCAAGCAAATTGATAATCCACATGTTAGATCTAGATAAATGTACTTGTTACTCTAAGAAGATTATATTTAGATTAAGAAATAAGATAAATGTGTCATATGACAAATTATTGAAGATAAAAATATCATTCGTTTTTCCAATAACTTAAAAAGTTAAATCAATTTTCAACAAAAAGTCAGTAATTTTATTTTTATAGTAATTATATTACATCGTGATATGAAAATAATATAATTTGATTGTATAGATTTCAAACAGGTTTATGACAGTAAAAGTTGCACAGAAGTTCCTGTGAATAACACATTCTTTAATTTTGATTATTGTTTTTCTTCAATATTTCAGAATTTCTTAGGTTTTCAATAAAATTATAATTAGTTTTGAAACACATAAATGTGTTTTCTTTCATAATTTGACATTTATAATAAATATTAACTATTTATTTATTACCAGTTTTGAACTTAATCTCGAAAATCTGACCGCTTTTCTGAAGATATGAAAAAGTAAGACCACCTCAGTACTGGCCAATCAAAGGATTTCAATACACAAGAAAGTATTCTTGGCTCATTTCATAATTAGAAGAGTATTCATCTATTTATGAAATAACCAATTCGAATAACTTTATAATATTTTTGCGAGATTTTAAAATTTAAATTATTTACTTAACATGAAAATTATAATTTTGTAATTGTATGTATATATATATATATAAAAGGATAAAAATTTATATATATTATATTTTTATAATATAATATTAATTTTAACCTTTACCAAAGAATTCAAAAATGTACTCTTTTTATATTACAAATAATATTTTTTTCTTATATAATATACTGCATTATGATTTCATTTAATATATTTTTCAAAATATATAAACAGATATGTATCAGGCCCGTAGTCAGTGGGAGGAGGGCTTTTACCTCTCCCTTGACTGCTCCGTTTCCTGCCCTTAACAAAATCTGCGATTTTGGAAGATTTGAAAATCATGGAGAATCTTTGAAAAAATCTTCCTAATGGGTTTGTGTACCTTGATGATTAAAAACATCTCTACATGCGAAAAAGTCGTTGCTCTAAGCGCGATTCCAACATAATCCGCAACAATTTTGTCATAAAAAAATTTCCCCATGAAAAATTGTGTTTTCCCCCTCTAATATATCGGTTTGGCTACAGGCCTGACATGTATGTATGTATGTATGTATATATATATATATATATATATATATGAGATTAATTTTAAATAACAAATATCTAGAAATTTGCTCATATATCAATAAAATACATATGTACTTTGCTATAAAACAATCTTAAATTATATAACTGTTTATATACTTTAAAAAACAGTGTAACAAATCGGAATCTGATAAATATATTTTTTATATCTGAAATATAAAAAGTTAAGAACGTAAATGATTCCTGTACAATAAACCAGACTTCCAGTTACATCGATTTACACACTAGTTGTTATTTGTACTGATCGTAAAACATGATAAAAATCTAATGAAATACTAGCCAGTGTTGGCAATTATTATTTTAATGCGCGTGCGCATTCATAAACAGTTGAAACACAGTCGTAAATCATGTGAGTTGCAGTGCATTGTCGCAACTTATGTTCGCACCTACGTTTGACGCGGGCGCCAGCTGTAAATCAGTGTTTATCTCAAGCAGGGGCTTACTGGCAGCCCTGTCTAATATCTGTATGACGCATTTATTGGCGTTTCCATTCGTTTCATTCGATAGTCTATGCAGTTTTATTATACCTTAAAAGAATCGATAGAAATTAACATTTAAACAAGTGTACGAATCACACACACATATATATGTGTGTGTAAATGCAGGTGTGTCTATCATCGTGTTTTATAATAGAAATATATTTTAGAAAACCAACAAATATTGTTTCCATGAAAGTCACATTTAGTTTATGCTCCTCTTTTAAAGTTACTTGTTATCAACACAGCAACGTTTCAATGCATGAAACTAAATTAACGTGGTGATTTTTAAAAGAAATGAAATTGACTAAATTCAATTATCCTAACAAAAATTCCAACCTTGCACTCTTCTAACACAAGTTGTTTTTAACATCGGAAACCAGAATAATAAAAGTATATTTGGGTCGTTTGACAAGTTTGGTAATTATCTATAATGTGGCGCCACCATTCATTTGGTAACGTCGCGGTTATCAAGTGTCACTTTTCAAACTAGCATAGACGAAATTTCAGCGAGAAGCGACACTTTGTTCACATTCTACAGATGTTTGAATCGAGGAAAGTAGTAGTTGTCGCAAAAATAGAAAAAAACTCATCGATTTTACGTGGATTCTTCACCGTGGATGAAACATAGATCCCCCGCTACACACCTGAGTCGAAGCAGCAGTTAAAGCAGTAGGCAACGACTGGTGAAACTGCGCCAAAGAAGGCGAAGATCGTTTTGTCGACTGGGAAAGTGATGGCCACTGTTTTTTTGGGATTCCTAAGGAATCATTCTGATCGAATATTTAACGAATGGAAAACGATAATACGAGCCTATTATGTAACATTATTGGACTGTTTTAAAGACGAGCTGAAACAGTAACGACTAAGATTGGCGCATAAAAAACTACTCTTCCACCAGAGCAACGCGCCATCCAACAAATTGACCGTCACAATAGGAAAATTTCACGAATTAGGCTTTGAATTGATTCCTCAATCACCTTATTTTCCGAATTTTGCCCCATTTGATTTCATTTTCTTCCCGAATTTGTCCCGGTGGGAAGAAATTTTCATCGAATGAGAATGTCATTGCCGCCATCAATGTGTATTTTGCAGATTCGCTAGATCAAGCCTCAATAGAAACCATGTTGAGAAATAAAATCGATTTTTTTCCAAAAAAGAAAACAGTGTTCAATTTAATTTTTTACCATACTTATGTAACGACCCACGTATTTTAAATAAAAAAAATAATTAAAATATAAATATATACATGAAATAAACCTTTATATAATATCTTTAATAAATAACATATTCGCTTTGAAATTGTATACAAAATTTTAAACATCAAGAAAAATCCTACATAATCAATCAATACACAATGGATGGGATACATAAAGATTAAAAGACGTTGACTCAATTAAGTATCCAAACCAATCATACAAAGTTCCTAATAAAGAGTTAAAAAGGAAAATAATAAATACAAAGTCCTATTTATTGAGATAAATTATTGAACAACAAAAAAACTACAAATGATTGTTGGAACGAATTGTATAAATATATAGAGAACACAATGTTCATGCTAAAAACAATTAACATTTAATGTATGAATTATCGAATACGTGTGTATGTCGTTCAGAACAGTAAATTATGTCGGAGGAATTTATCAAGTGTACCCGCCGTGTTCTCTTGATTGACTGCAACTATACAAATCAAACTCAAATAACCAGCGCTGAATAGAATTGCCTTTCTGCATGAAATAGTATCACAATTCAACAATAAATCTCCTGGGATTCTGATTAGTCATTTGTTCAAGCTCAGGTGTGTCATTCTTGTCTACACTTTACTGGTTTTCTGATTTATTTTCGTATTTTTAACAATTACGTCCTCATTATTTTTATTTTCATTGTAACATTTAAGACTAATTTTAATACTTCTTCGTGTTATATGCTACAAATACGTTATATAGAACACATTGTGCCATGGCATCTAAAATAAGCGACACAAGTTTGTTATTTTCTTTATTTGTTTTATTTCTTTAATATGCATTCTAAATAAATAACTGTCCTATTTAATCAAATACACAAATAACGTTAATATATTTTATTGTACTGCATATAAGAAACAATTAAGGAATTACGATTTAAAAATTCATGTTACATTTTATTTAGCAGGACATTGATGCCTTGTATTTTAATTATTATTTGATTAAAAATGATAATTGTTTCTAATACTTAACTTCATAAACTTTAGATTATTTTTTTTAAAAAAAATGACATAAAATATCTTGTTCAATGTTTATTCAATGAAAATAAGATTTTTGTTTAGAGGAAACCATACATTCGAAGACTCAAACGTCACAGTTATGAAGTTTAACAATTTTGCTTTACAATTCTAGCATCATTTTCCGAATTAAAAGTCCTAAGTAAATTCATCGAAAAAACACTATCCCATTTTTTTATCTGTATTAAGTTACAATGTACAATATTTTTCCTTTTTTTATCTAAGTTAACGGTATTTTATCCACATAACTCTAAAAAAGCCGCCTATATTTAATAAATAATTGTGAACATTTTGATTATTTAAGTTACATAGTAAAGTTACATTTTGATTATGTATATTTGTTATCTAATAAGGCATTAAAAACAGTGAATGTCGGAAAAAACACATATTTTAGACAAAATAAATTAATATAAAAGAGATGATTTATACATTTTTTCTACTTAAAAACAAATTGTATGCAATTGTATATTAACTTTATTTGAATCTGTAGGTACAATGATTTGTGACTTGCCTCTAAAGAAATCAATTTTTGGCCAACCCGTTCATATTTCAGTCCCTCTCTCTTACATGCATATAAGCACATGTGCATACTATTTTTATGTACAAACAATATAGACAACATTTGTTTATAAGACAAATAAAATAAGTTTGGTTTTAGAAAATTATACAACACCTACACTAGATATTAAATGAAACACCTGTAACCTCATAAAGTAGTTTTTATGCTTGTATTGTGTTCATACATCATACACAACGATATTATAATTAACATGACGAAACAAATATATTATTTGTGTTTTATTCTATAATGGGCTGTCCCTAACGTGAAATTATTGTGATATACTGGGACATAAACACAGTGAAAGTTACAAATAATGGCAACTACACAACGTTCGTAATTTAGATTAAGTGTCATAATATGAAGATAAGAGTTTATTACATTGGCGATCCGAGATACTTTGATACAAATGAAAAATATTAAATTATAATCATTCATTTAACGAAGTGTTGATTTTTAAGACAGCGTTTTATTTTTTAATTAATTACATTTGATTAAATAAAGATTTGGCATAACTGTTTTGTATATATATATACATATATATATATATATATAATATATATATACACACACATTATATATATATATATATATATATATATATATATATATATATATGTGTGTGTGTGTGTGCAAAAATAAACATAGCACAGAAAATAAAATGTCTATACTTCAATTTTTTTTAATAATTGATAGAAACTGTTCATGTAAATATAACTAAATTAATAATAAAAATATATATTTAGCATTACAGAAATTTAAACAAAAAAAGAAACTAAAAAATAATTATCAAAAAGTACGCTGCCAATCTAAATTCGTGTCATACATTAATTTAACTCGTTTATTAATTTTCTTTGCTATTAATATTTCAAGAGTATCCCTTTAAATCTGATATGATGAAGTAAGATTTAATAAATAAATTATTTGATTTAATGAAATACAAATAAATAAAAGAAAATCCAAGCAATATAAAATGGCTTAGTAAGATACTTATAAATAGGCGAGTTAAAAATATCAGAAAATCTATTAAAAATATATGGAAAAGAGAGGCACTTAAACAATCAAATTAGAAAATTAATTTATTGAAAGAGGAATTCATTCAACATTGAATTATGAAAAATTGATAATGATGATTATATATATATATATATACTCGGTGTCTTTAAATTGAATTGATCATAATTCTATTTTAAATTAAAATATTTACTCGTCGTTTCAAGATTGTGGAATGACAACCTTAACATTTAAAAACACTTTATATCTTGATTAAGCAGTTTGTATAACCTCACAAAACAGTAGTGAACACGATGGAGTTCGAAAATCAGCATATTAGACATTGCATAATTTTAGTTGAAAAAAAACTGCAAAATTTGAAAACGAATAACAGGAATAACGGGATGACGATAACGCCCGACCTCACACTCCACGCGAAACCCTCCAAAAACAGAGTCAATTTGAACAGGAATTTATGACTCATTCACCACATTCCCCTGACCTAACATCATCAGATTATCATCTGTTCGGTAGTCTCCGAAAGCACATTAATGGAAAACGGGTCAAAATATGATGATGTCCGATGTGAGCTTGACTTTCTTTAATACAAAGTGCAAAAAGTTTTTTCGTTAGTGTATTGAAAATGTAAGATTAGGGTGGGAAGAAGTTTTAAATAATAACGTTAAATATATTTTGAATCAAAATTAAAACATTAATTTTTTT
Source organism: Acanthacorydalis orientalis (assembly GCA_034766995.1). NCBI lineage: Eukaryota > Metazoa > Arthropoda > Insecta > Megaloptera > Corydalidae > Acanthacorydalis > Acanthacorydalis orientalis. Next base: position 20,154,502 of record CM068320.1, on the reverse strand, counting down.
TCGCTGTTTCAAAACTTACATTAAAAATCACATTTCTTATAGCAGGGATGGCGAACCTATGACATGCGGACAATTTTTGGTGGCACGAAAAAAATATTTTCTGAAAGATTTTTGCATCTTGACTAAATAGTTAACCTTTTCAGTTTTTAACTTAAACACATTGCATAAAGTATGAACATCTTCAATTATCATTATTCAATTGGATCGGGTTAGAAGACTTGGAAGTGGAGTTAGTAGAATTTCAAAATAGTTTCGTATGGAAAATAACTTTGTGCAACTAAATTTCAATATAGAAACCATTTTTCGAAATGTTGAAGTGTCCAGTGACGTGACATTATCGAAAAATATAATTTTAAGTGAATGGAACTCGGTTACCGGGACATTTAGGTCAATCAAACAATTCTCAACCGCTATTTTGATAATATTTGGATCAACGTATGTTTGCTGACAATTATTTTCATCGATGAATTTTGAACGTGAGAAATCGCCTTGGTCAAGATTTAACTGCAGCATGTGTAGGATTAAAAGTCTCCAACTTATAAACCGCAAATGAATAAATTAGCATCAATCAAACAACAACAAAAATCTTACTAAGTTGTAAATTAAAAAAAAACGTAAGATACTTAATCTTTTCAGTATATTTACAATCACCCTAACTGTGTAAAAATATATTTTGCTTTTTTAATTTCATTTTTGTACTATTTATCTGACACACGAAGATTTTTTTTAATAATTAGGCATACTCTGACACATTTGAACAAATAGGTTTGCCATCCCTAACTTATAAGGTAACCCAATATATACGTAAAACAGCCAAAATACTTGAGTTTGTTAATTTTTACAACTTCGAATTGACGTATATATTTTGAAAAGTGGTAGGCATTTTAAGGATTTGTTTTAAATAGATTTGTTTTTCTGCTTTACTTTCATGAAATATTCTGTTCTTAAATAAAATAACAAGGTATAACATAAAATTAACTAAAAAAATAGTTTCCCTATAAGATGGAAATAAAATATTTTTTATTTCTTCATTTACATCCCTAAATTTTATGTAAATTTACTCAATGCTTTTATAATACAATCTCTCTCTTTCCCTCTTATATATATTTATATATATATATATATGTATGTATATATATATATATATATATATATATATATATATATATATATATATATATATGTATATGTATGTATGTATATATATATATATATATATATATACACACACACATATATATATATATATATATATATATATATATATATATATATATATATATATGTTATATACACAAATTAATAATAAAAATAAAATATTACTTCACATTAAATTTGTCACTCAATAATTTAACAATATAATATAGTTTCATATTTTTCTCCTAATTATATCCAGATATACTTAGTTCTCTATATCTTGTTATTGCAAATAAAAACTTAGAGAAAATATTGTAAAACATTCTTAAAACAGTGTAAGAAGCTTAAAACTTAACTGCTTTTAAATGTGCGATACACACAGTTATACAGTCGTGAACACACGACACATGTATTTATAGATTTATACATACATATATATATATATATATATATATATATATATATATATATATATATGCATACACATTTACATTTAGCAAATTTTATACCGTATCTAACTTTGTTATTTCGAATATATTGACAGTAACATTAATAACATGTATTTGTAAATCACGATATGCAAGTATAAAATGCTAATGAACTTAAAGAAACATTAGATCATAAAAAATGAACTTAGCATTTGGTAATAATTGGCAATCTTTTTTGTGTTAGTTATTTATCATTAACAAATATTTATTTATTATGAAGAATTAGTATAATTTTATCATCCTCTCTAATATATATATATACATATATATATATATATATATATATATATATATATATATATATATATATATATATATATATAAGATTGTAAATTTAATGATTCATAAAAAAACATTCAATAATTAATGAATATCACCTGTCGACACTTTAACAAGGAAACAATTTCAATGTTGATATCAAGCATCGAACCAAACGGCTACTGGGTGGCCGTCGGGACAGAATTCGATATCAGCAATCTTGTCTAATATTAGTGATATCTAATTAATAAGAAAATCATGTTTTGTCACGTCCGGTTTCAAATCATTTGTCTGTATCATGATCCTCATTTCAACTCGGTTTATTATTTTTATATACCTGCCCACGTAAGAAACAAGTAAAGAATTTTTCGAATCAAATAAATCTCTAGACATAGCAGGTAGATCCATTTTGTGTGCACTTACGTTTTCATCGTATTAAGGCTGTGCCTACAAATTGTAAACATTCACATGTTTAATTATTTGTTTGTTTGTTTAGATCGTTATCGTTTCATTTCTTTCAATTTTAATTTTACTTTAATTATGTGAACAAGATTTGTTATGACCAGCTATAATTGATTGCAGTATATATTATTGCGGAATTTCTTAACATTGTAATTAAGTAAAGTGTACATGAACTACTTTTAAGGTAAAATCAAATTAATACAGACATGATTTGTAACACAAACGAACAGTTTTATTGCTGTATAAACTGTATACAAAGTAGACATTATTTTTTGCAACAGTTGTGCAAGGCTATAATAGCTCATATGAAATTCATATCTTTTATGAAACAACAAATCGCAAAAGATTTTATATGCATTAGGTTGTCCGAAAACTTCGTTCCGTCTTTTAAACAAGTGTCGTTTTAAATTTCTAGTGAAAGTTATAAATATATAATCTAATATTTATAAATATTTTAAAGAAAGACAATTCAGTGCGTACTTTAGTAAAAAAAATACCATTATGTTTTATTAAGATTTATTGGATAGTTGCATTTCAGTGTTAATAAAACTCACTTTATTTATTTAATGCTATTTTATTTCCAAAAAAGAGACAAATGAACTATCCAATCAGTAAACGTACAATTCATAAATAATTTCGTGATGAAGCTTTTCACTTTATGGATAAAAATCGATCAGGAAGATGTTCCACAGCAGACAGTGAAAAAAAAACAGTTTATTAAATGTTTTCGGCGTTACACAATTTAAGAGATCAGAGAAACAGATATCAAACTGTAACACAATTTGATATCAGTGAAAACTTGGAATGATAAACAAACATGACATTCTGAATACCAAATATTTTAATAGATTATACAGAAAAAATAATAGATAAGATTTTGAACAGATTAATAATAGAAAATTAAAACAGAATATTATGCGATAATGTAAAAAAAAATAAAAATTGATTAGGCCACGCATCTGAATTTGTCTCTCATCATTCATAACATAACTAATCAGTTTATTTTCATTATGCATTCATAATACTGACTTCCACTTAAAAAAGGAATGCTGTATGTTTATAATGCTATATGGAGGAATTTAAATGAAAATTTTTATTTTGAGTTTCTATGAAATAACAAAAAACTTCACGATCTGATAGAACTCAAAAGAGACATTTTAGAAATCTTTGTAGAGAAGAATAAGACATTTTTGCACAGATCGTATCCATAAATTATCTGCTTGGTGATATTCGAAAGATTGATAAAAATCGAATATATAAAATTGAATAAAGTTATATTCGACTAAAAAAAATTATTTCTGATTTTTTTTAAACGAGACGAACTTTTCTAAGAACTAAATATACGTATTAATAAAATATGACAATATCACAAAATAAATATATTTCTATTTTAAAAAAATAATTCCATCGTAAAATTTCTATAAAACATTTTTTTTCGCGTAGACCACCTTCTCGCTACACCGCTCCCCCCGCTACAACCAACAAGTAAAAAAAGTTAACCATTTCTATTCCCGATCATTTCCGATGTTTCACGAATCGTCATGTTCATCGATTCCAATGAAACAGTATTCGGGCACGGTTAGTTGTAGGTGCGTCTCACCAAATACACTTTTAAGCACGATATTAAGTTTCAGTGTACAGAATAATGCAAATAAATAACGAATATCGTGTATACAGAAGTTTTAGAACAAGTTTACAGTAAGTTACAATAATATTTCCTTTCAGTTTCACTATTTTCACGGTTTAGTTTAAAATCAAGACATATATTTCATTGCACAATATCATTATTTCGTTTTCCATTTTTCATTTAAAAATTGTTAACACTTAACGGGAGTGAGCGAAACGAGTAGGGATGGAGCTCACTAAAGGTCAATGAACACATCAAGTAGATGGCAGAGCTACCAGGTAGTTAAAATAAAATTTTATAGTTTTTTTTTATTATTTTTATGATAATTTCGGATAGTAAAATACAGTTTATTAAATCTAAAAACGGTTCACTATTTGTCAAATTGAATCAGTAAAATATTTTTTTCCATTTAAACCTTTTTTTATTTTTGACAACAATTTATTTTACAAAATCATATATTAACACATTCCATCTTTCTCTGTATCTTTCTTATCGGGCGAGAGAGAGACGAGATATTGAGTTCACTAATACTTAGTACTGGTACGAATGCTTCTCTATTGTTATATTGTATACAGCCGAGACAAATAGAGAACGAATGAAATCAGACACAGTTTTAAGTAACAATCGTTCGAAAAAAGGCGTTGATATTTCAGATCAAATGTCATCGTACTATAGATCTTTGAGAAAGACAATTAAGTGATACAAGAAGATTGTAATCGCAATAATCTGCTATACGTTGTTAGAGTTAAAATGCATGGTGCATTCACTAAAAATATGGACAACCTAACAAATTGGGTATTCTACAAAAAGTATATAATTAGAAAGACAATAAAAGTTATACTTTTTATAACGAATAAAAATTACTATTTTTTCCTTATTTATTATAAACTTATTTTTCCGTTTATAAAATTATGAAAATTTAAATCCTAACAGCAATATGTAAAGTTACAAATCTTATATTTAAGGCAGTCATAATTTATGATTAACGAAAATAGTTTATCACAAACGTGCGAATACTTAACATATGGTAACATGATCCATTGATAGGTCATGCAACCCTGTATGGATCAGTCACTGACCCGCCAGTAGGTCAAGATAAAATAAATGTGTTAAATTAGTAAAGGTCAATATCTACGGTTTTAAAATGGATCTATTATCTGTATATACTGTTTATTTAAAAAAAAATCGATTATGAGAATAATTATTTTAACACTTTTTAATCAACGAAACTATTTGTTTTATTTAACTAGATCAGTGATCCTAAAAATTTTCGAGGATGTTACGACATTTTTTTGTTATTTAAAATTTAATCGTAATACTCAAAGAAAAAGGTATATAAAAAGCAAGGGCTTTTAATATGCCCAGAATACTTGTAACAGGTTTTTAAAGTAGTGAAGTGTCGTGTAACACCGAATAAGAATCACTGAACTAGCCATGTTACACTGTTTCTGATCAGAGTTAATTAAATATTAGAGCAGCTGTTTGTTTACTACTCATGATTTTTGTTAACATTTACAAACGTCAGTACTGCTTACATTATTTTTTACTAGTGCTATTTAATCTACTTGCTATTATTTATTCGATTTCTTACAGTTTATATAAAATCTTTATGTAACATTTTATATATATATATATATATATATATATATATATATATTAATTACTAATTGGTTTAAAATTAAATTGTTGCTCATATATATATATATATATATATATATATATATATATATATGTACACATATATTATTATATATATATATATATATATATATATATATATATATATATATACATACATAATATAATATATATATATATATATATGTATGTATATACATACACATATATACATAATATATATATATATATATATGAAGAGAGAAAAAATTAAAAATGTGTGAAACCTAATTCAACCATCAAAAATAATTAAATTTACATCGTTATAAAAAATGAAAATTTATAGATATTTTTTTCAAGGTTAATTCAATCACAAATATCTACAATCTTGCATAATATATAATTGTTTGATTGTTTAATTTTAAAATGTGCCATGTCAGACACCACTACGACTCTGTTTTATAATAACTACAAAAAATCGGTAGACAGGTGATTTCGAAGGTGCGAATTTACAGTTAAAAACATCAACATAATAATAGTCAATAATTATCGATTGTTTAATTTTCGTTCGATAAGATTTTCTATTTTCTGTGATAGATAATTTTAACGAGAACTAAAATGTGATGTTAACATACGCCTCTGTAAAAACGATTAGCACGTGCCATTAAATAATAACGTCCCCGATATTATAGCACGATTTGAAAACTATATGAAGAACGGACTGGAATACCTTTTTATAGTTCGTTTTATGTGCACCACGGACAGTAAATTAATGGTGAAACAAACCGTGGGCACAATTTGTACGATTAGAATCTGCACGGTGAGGCTGAACGAAGATTAAATTTTATTCTATCGGTGTTAAGATCTCGGATATTTGATTTATTAACTTGTATCGGTGTGCAATCTATGCGGAATTTAGATTGTTATATGTTAGGAGAAAACACTAATTTTTGTTATTTACTTTTAAATATAGTAAAGTAAAATAAAAGTCATGTAATTCATTTAACAACGTACTATATACTTATTACAAGCATTTCTTTGGTGGAAAATATTACTATGAATAATATTTTATAATATATATACATATATGTCTGTATAATAATAATTTAAAGAAATATCTTATGAAAGATAAAATTATAAAAATTAATTTCCAAAAAGAAAAATTTTCAAATTATTTTGAAGTAATCAACGATAATTTTAAAAAATGTTTGTAATTAACATTAAAAAGAGTTTAGTAATTTAATGTTTAATATATTTTTATTTTAAAATAAATACATACACTATTAAAATTTTAAATTTATAAAATAAATAATTACTCGAAAATATATAATAATTTCTAATTGAATCTAAAAATGGTTCTAAATACTTCTGAGCTATGGTTAAGTAGTAGTTCATATATAGTTATCAGATATCTATTATTACTTAATTGTTATATAATTTACAATTAATATTTCAGTGCAAGTAGAAAGTTTATAGTTGAATAATTTTTATTTCATACGCCATTAGATGATAAAAGTAAAAAATGTACATAACACACACACATATGTATATATATATATATACACACATATAAATGTTTGTTTTATAATATGTATATATATATATATATATATATATATATATATATTAAAATGTGACAATAATCTTGATTAAAATAAAACGAATAAGAAACGTAAAAATGATCAACACCTGGCACTTTAATGGATGATATTTAACAGCAGTTAATAGGACGTCCTGTAGTTCCATTTATGATGGCGTTTTTTCAAACTCACCACGAACAGATCAAAGAAACATATTTCATACTCGAGATCCCATAAATTACGTTGACATTTCATTCATGCAATTATTTCTTCTTTGGTATTTATTTCCTTTTATCATATTTCTTTTATAGTGAATTGTTATGATTTTTTTTCAACAAATATTTAAATTATGACTCGATTTTTACATGATAAAAGCGAATTTTTCATATAAAACACACACAAATTTATGTATGTATACACATATATGGGGTGATTCCACTTAGGCTTCCACACAAAAGTATTAAAAAAACGCAAATATTAAAAAAAACATGTTATCCTCCATTTAGTACTTTAGTTAAATTTTATTTTAGTACTGAATTGAACTAAAATACAAAATAAAAAATGACGTCTTTTCTCAATCTCTCCGCCATCTTTTAATGCTTCCATGTGAAGGCCTTAATTTAGTCATTCTATATATATATATATATATATATATATATATATATATATGTATGTATATATATATGTATGTATATATATATGCATATATATATATATATTATATATATATATATATATATGCATATATATATATATTATATATATAAATATATATAAATATATATATATATATATATAATATATAAATATATATATATATATATAATATATAAATATATATATATATATATATATATATATATATATATATATATATATATATATATATATATAAATATATATATATATATATATATATATAAATATATATATATAAATATATGTTATATATATATATAAATATATATATATATATATATATAAATATATATATATATATATAAATATATATATATATATATATATATATATATATATATATATATATATATATATATATATATAGAAATATATATATATATATAAATATATATATATATATATATATATATGAATATATGTATATATATATATATATGCATGAACCTAACAATACACGAATGTTTCTTATAAAAATGATATATTTTTTTATATATTCAGTGTTTTTAAAATAGTAGGTATTTAGGTCATATTACTATTAATATGTAAAACTACATCATTATCTCAATAAAACACTCTTTAATTTTTAATTTATTATTAAAAAGCGTTTTCTTTTAAACAATCAAAAACTATACAATTAAAATTATCACGTTAAATGAAATTTGAATCGCGTTACTATGAAAGGAGCTATTTTCCCAATGAAAAATAGGATATGCCACAAAATAAATCCAAACTTCGATTATATTACTCAATATTTAATATAAAAATTAAAAACTTGTACGAAATTTTAAAAAATTATTTTTTTCTAGTAAAAAATTATATATTTTCTCTTATTTTTTTTAAGTAAAAAGTCGTGTTTTTTTTTCATGAAAATTCGAGTTATTGAGAACGAAATATAAATTAAAAAAATATGTTTACATGTTGTCCTGTGAAAAATGTTTTGTGAAAGTAATAATTGATTCTAAATTAAAAAATAAAGAATATTTAATTAAATAATATTTAAACTCATTCTACTGATATAAGTGTATATACATACATATACACATACATAATTATGTCATAAATATATATATATATATATATATGTGTGTGTGTGTGTGTATGTATGACATAACTATAATTTTTAATTAATATATTTGTTAAATGTACATTTAAATTACATTAACCTAAAAATTCTTATTCAGAGAAAGATGTTTCCTTCAAGACTCAAAAATTTTAGTTTAAGGCTAATTATTAAAGATCACATTCTTACAGATCGTCTAACATTAAAAATATTTTTCATATGTTTTACGAGATTTTCAATTTTAATAATAAATTATAATTAGTCTTGGTATACAAAATATCCTTTCTACCATTTTTCATAAAATATGTTTCATATATGAGAACTGTTTCTTGGTTCATACGTTACAAAGTTCTAAATCAATTTATAGACATTTTAATCTCAATCATCTCTTAGACCAATATCCTTTCTAACGAATCAGAAGAGTTCTTAAAAATCATAAAGTATTATTTTCTTAATATTAAAAGAATACTGACTATTAATTGTTCTTAACACTTCATCTAATCAATTTAAATAAGAAAATTTATGTCTCAAAAAACTGTAAATATAACTTATCTTTTATATATATTTTCTGGAATTTTAAACTCAACTGAAATATGTTGTATTATGTATTTGTAGACAGATTTATAAACATGTGATTTTCTTTTTTTTTTTGAATTATAAGAATATTATATGTAGAGATATTTACATACAGTTTTTTTCGAATAATCACAAAATAAAACAAACCACATTTACGAGTATGATTCAAACAATAATTTATTCACTATTAAAATATAATAATAAAAATATAAAATACATCAGCAAAAAATAAAAAGCATTTTGTAAATAGTAAATATCTTGTAATGTTTCAGTTCATTTTTATATAAATGTATTTGTACGTACATATTGAAATACATGTACAATATATACATAAATACATATGTATATGTGTATATATATATATATATATATATATCTTATGATTATCACAAATTTAATACATTCTAGAATAAGAAGCACATCTAAACAGATGATAATTAAAATTTTAAAGACATCAAAAAAAGATATGACACTTTCTATTTAATAAATAAATATTATAATCTTTAATTACACAATTATTAAATTTCGTAATTAAATCAATCAAAACAATAATCTATTATATAATTTTAAAACATTAAACTATACATTTAATTTATTATTTAAGTACTAAAATATTTTTTTATTGTATATAGATTTTTTCGTTTAATTTTTAGGGATCATATTATTGACTATGCTCAATACCTTACACCACTTGTGTGAAACACACGGCCCAAAGCTTGATATTGATATAATTAAAATAATAAAACGGAATTTAAAAAAATATAAAGTACATTTTTAAACCATTGTTAATTATAGAAGTATCGTTAAGTATAGTATGTATTGTTAATTTTAGAAGTATGTTGTAAGGAACATCGTTTTATGGTCACTGGTATATTCGTCATTGATAAAATAGTTTCAGCCAAAAATGCCAAATACCTATTAAAAAATATTATACTTTTTAATTTCTCTATTTTAAAATTTTGTTATTACATTTGATAATAATACTTAAAATTAATGTATATTTTTAATTTCTATAAATTCATTAAGGAAAAAATAAATATAAAATTTAAATAAGTTATTTTCCAACATAAATAAGTCCTCTTTTCGCTGGTTAAATTTTTTTTGGGTGACTTTTTTTGTCTACGCCTATAGACTCTCTTAAACTGAATTTGGTGTCCCGTGTTCATATATGAGTTTGACAACTCTCTCACACTTATGCAGTTATAGAAATAGACGTACTTTGATTTATAATTTCATTAATACTAATACTTACTTCCAACTAGCAATTAAATGATTAATTTATTCATAATATATTTAATGTCATCATTTATTTATGATACTTGGATATAATTATATAAATATGTGTATAAAATAAAAGTAAATGTTTTGGTATTTAATTATTTACTAACATTTAATTTTATTCAAGTGTATATATATATCTTCTTAAATATATGATCATAATTTTTATTCTGACACATTACAAAAAAAATCGTGCAATTATATTAATTAACATATAATAACGCATTTATTATTCTCTAGAATTGGCATTATAATTCCAAGTTGAATTTTCAGTTAGAGTGGGTTTGAACAAACCTATATTTTAATAAGAGTTATATCGTAGTAACCTCGAATAATGTGAATATGTTTATTAACTTACATTGTCACTTTGAATACAACCAAAGTCAATAACACATAAATCTGTTTATTTTGATTCATTTCTAAAACGAATTTATTATACAAATGGCTTATAACAAGATGTTGGACTCAGATAGTAAACATTTACAAAATAAACGTAAGCAAATCTGCTTAATGGTTAAACAAGTATATAATATTGTATTATGATAATAAAAATACCTCTAGGAACATTAAACCAGGGTGACAAAAATTTTCACTCCACCATTTTCAGAAATCGTATATTTACTGACATAGCCAATAAAACATTAATAATAAACAATATCATAACTCATCACTTTAAAAATTTTGTGGATACTACTTGCAAAATTTTATTAAGGCAAGTTTAAAAATCAAACTAGTTCAAAGGCCCTTAAAATTGTGTAATTATCAAGAGGACTTGAAATAAAATTCTCGAAATAACAAAAAGCGTTTTTTACATGTTCTTATAGAGAATATATTCTTTCCGTATATATATATATATATATATATATATATATATATATATATATATATATATATATGCAAACATTGTATATTTTTATGCAGGAAAGCATCACAGATTTTGCAATTATAATAACAAACAAATTCTTGAATTTGGCAAGACAATTGAATCGCTAAGAAACAAAAAAATTAAATTGCTTTCCTGACAAATTACCTTCAGCTTCTATTAGTTTCTGGTATACCGTCTGGTATATATTACAACTTTCATTTTCTTTTTTAAAAAACGTTTTATTTTAGCGCATTCCAACAGTGAGCGTCACGACTACTGTTACTCTTCTGTACAAATTATTTATGAACAAAAATATAAATAAACTATTTGAAGACTAAAACTATAGTTAAAATTTAAAAAATGACAAAAACGTAAAGAAAAAAGAGTATTTCTTAAACAAAACGAAAGTAATTTCTGTTGATATTAATCAAAGAGCTATGAATATAAATGATATTAGTTTAACAAAGTGTATACATGTGTCAATTCTAAAATGGCTATGTTAGGCATTATGTTAAGATAAACATTTATATATTTTTTCGATGTAATTTATTCTATTAGGCGTACAAATTAATTCGGTGTCTTTAAATTGAATGAATCATAACTATGTTTTAAATTAAAATATTTTCTTGTCGTTCTAGGATTTTGAAATGCCAATCTTAACGTTCAACCCCATATATATATCATGGCCAAGCAGCTGATATAACCTCACAAAACAGTAGTGAAAACAATAGCATCCGAAAAGCAGCAAATTAGGTCATGTATATAATTCGTATAATCGTATTAATTTTCAAATAACTCCATAATTCTTATTAAATACACGTCATTTTAAATTTAAATAATAATTAAACATCATTAGAACATATGAAACATTACCAATAAAATACTATATTAGAATGAAAATTTTGTATTTACAAATTTATCAAACGTACCATATTATCATATTGTTATTATAAATTATTCAGAGTTTATTTGACTGAAGAATTATATTTAATATGTATATAAAATCCATTAAAACCATATATTTCCAAAAATATAAATAGAACCTAATGAAAAGTAGTTCTCTTTTAATTGATATCAGAAAGATGCATGTAAGAAGTTTATTTCAGTAGTTATTAAAAAAGATTGTAATCTTAAGGGTCACAGATCATCAATTGTGTAAGAGAAAATAACTAAATACGTTGGCAAATTTAATCGAAAAATAACTGTCCATTATTATACTTTCATACAAGAAGAATATGGATACATTTAAAAAGTTGTAACTCGCGCGTGTTATTTCTCATACATTTTCGCAGGTCATATCCTTGTAGCATTTATCATATCATTAACGTACAATAAATAATAAATGTATAGAACAACAGTCACATAAATTGCTTACACGTTTACAAAGACAATTTTATCAAGGAATAAAAACAACAAATGAAAGACATTTGACTTCAATTAACACGAATCTTACATAATGTAGTTATTTTTACACTTTTGTTTCCTGTTCAAGTAATATATAATAAAATTGCACCTACGATTTAGTTAGCACTAACTGGTTACACCCTTGGCGCCAATTTATTCTCGAGACAAGTGAATCAGAATCTACCTACTTCATTTTTGTTATGAGTACAATTATTTTTACGCGAAGCAGTAAGAAGCGATGATATCATTCTAATTTCATTCACACACCAAGCAGACTTTAATTCAATATTACGTGGGCATAGAACTGTTATTAAAACGTTATTGTCACTGTATTGTATATTAAACATATTTATACACAAACGTACATAAATACAATTATTGCATAAACATTTTGTACACATAAACACAAACATATATACATACGTACATATATATATATATATATATATATGAATAAGTAGTTTGTTCGATTTTTATAGCGTTATTTATTTATTTTTCTTAAAAAAAAGTACGAATATATATTAAATGTTTACTTAATAACATAATACAAATATATTAAATCTTAATAAATTATTCACAAATGTAGGCATACACACACACACACACGTATATATATATATATATATATATATATTTATTTATATATATATATATATATATATATATATATATATATATGCTCGTATATGTAACCTATTCTAATTAATTCAGTAAGGTATTACATAAATTACGAAACATCTTTGATTAGATTTGCACTGAAATAGGCACATATTAGAAAATAACACTTAATTTGTTTTTTATTATTAACATTAAAAACTGTTCGTTTGAAATTGTATATATATATATATATATATATATATATATATATATATATATATATGTATATATATTGTACATTATATGAAAACATTGGTGACAAATCATTTTACATTAAAAGTTTTTGAATTAAAATAAAAGTAAATGAATTTAGATCTCGTGCACAAGATCATACATTTTTTTAAAAAAATATATTAAAAAATTTAAAGAACGAAACAATCAATCCATCTTTATTTATAAAAAGAAATAAAATATTTATAACAATTTGATATAATGACGTCACTATTTCAGAAAAAACATTTTCTTTAAATTAATTAACTTTATAGATTTTCGTTTAGAGGCGATAACTTCAACAAGAATTAATTAAGAAAATGGTAACCTTCATATGTTTTTCACTTGCATTATTCTAGTCCAGATTCATTTAAATCGTATTTTTTTCTTATTAAAGTCCATTAAAATGGTTATGATGACATGGAGGAATAAAATGTAATAGATTAATATCTTTCTGAACTGAATTATTTTCGTACCTCATGAACGACAAAAAGTTTCATCAAAAATGTTTCATAAATGATTTTTAATTATTACTCATTCATAACAGAAAATTTTTTCGCATTTTATGACTTATTTGCATATTTGGGCCAAACTCTAAATGTACTACTCATGGACACAAGATCTAAATTCATGTCAACTTCTCGGTAGCTGAAATATTTCCATAAATATTAATTTTTCTTTTATTTATCGATTTATTATCAAATTTTATTTATGAAAAAAATATTCTAGTGGTATAAAGCACTTTTGTACTATATTTTATAAGAGTGAACTTATTCTAAAATAGTAATTCAGACCATTATTTTAGAGAATAATTAAATAAAAAAAATGATTTATGGTTTTCTTACGATGCAGTTATTTTTTATATATAGTAAGATATTATATATAACTGTTAAAATATATTCTTCATTCATTTATTGTATAACACATCACTATTACTTTATAAATTGCTTACTTTGATATTTTTTTAATAAATATACGAAAAATATATATGTGTATATATATACATACATTTCAAAAATCAATAGTAAGCTGTCTGAGACAGGGCATATACTGGAAAACAATTCGCTTCTCTAACCCTATACAAGTAAAATTAGAACTTAACTGTATAAAAAAGTAATATATAACAGCAATAACAATGAATAAATATAAAAATTCAACTAAGATCAAATAACTTTCCATAATATTAAAACAGAAATCAAAATTACAAATTTTAAACGTTTATTTATGCTCTAGAAGTACATTACATTTCAAAAAATTATCTACAAAAAACTCTAGTACATTCAATTAAAATTATTCTTGTTAGTAGGCAACTAAACATTCACAGCTGGATTGTAACTATATATACATATTATATATATATATATATGTGTGTGCCTGTACATATATATATTGTATATATGTGTATATATATATTATATATGTATTATATATTATATATGTATATATATATTATATATGTATATATATATTATATATGTATATATATATATTATATATGTATGTATATATTATATATATATATATATATCATATATGTATATATATATATTATATATGTATGTATATATATATTATATATGTATATATATATATATATCATATATGTATATATATATATATATATATATATATATATATTGTATATATGTATATATATATATGTATATATATATATATATTGTATATATGTATATATATATATATATATATATATATATATATATATATATATATATATATATATATATATATATATTTTATATATATATAGCTCTGTTTTAAAATTAAATATTTTCTCGTCATTTTATAATTTTGAAATGCCAACATTACCATTTAAAAACACTATATATTTTGGCCAAACCTCAGATTAGTTGCCATATCATATTAGTTGCCATAACCTCACAAAATAGTAGTAAACTCGATGATGTCCGAAAAGCAGCATATTAATCATTGCATACATTCAGGTTGAAAAAATGTTGCCAAAGCCATGGAAATGTTGTGTTCAGCTTTGGGGAATGCTGTTGCGACATATAAAACATGCAAAAACTGCTAAAACAACAGAAGAGATTGAAAAATGCATTACTACTTAATCGACTCAACGCCGCCATCTTTCTTTCAACAAATGATCGATCAGTTACCCGACAGATGCAACAAAGTTATACAAAATAATGGGAACTATTCTGAGAATAGAAATATATTACATTTTTCCATAAATAAGCATTCATTTTCTTTAAAGAAAAAGGCACTTAATTAATTTGTGGAACTTATATATACGTGATTATTAATATATATATATATATATATATATATATATATATATATACACATACACACAAATGTATGTATGTGCTTTAAGAGTAATTGAATCGATTAACATAATAAGTTGTAAATAACATAATTTTAACTGGTTAAATTTAGTCATTTCCTAATTTGAAAAAATTTTATAGAAAAATCATCAGCAGCATATATAAATAATATTTAAAAACTATTTTTTTAAATGCAGACTTTTCATTGTTATCTAAATATCGGCTCGTATAAACAAAAAGATATAATAAATATCTTTAAAACTGATTAATATCATTTTAAAAACAGAAATCCATTATTTGTTGAAAAGAATGGTACTAGAATACGGTGTCTACCAAAACTAGTAATATGTTGTATCCTGGTATCCGTACAATTATTAAATTCTATTCGATTTTAAAAATATTTTTAATAAAATTCAAAAATCACTAATTGTCAAATGAAATGATACAGAACATTTAATTGATTATTTTATTATTTAAAACAAACGTGAAATTTGATACATAAAAATATTAAGACGCCGCGCCCGTGCCAGAGGCGCCAAAATAACAGGTCAAGATCATTCGTCGGCTTCGATGTTTTGGGCGCGTCGTTAATGTTCTACGTCGTGCAACATCTATCTGCTGTACACCAGGAAAACAAGATGTGCATACGTTCCAGAAGTGGAGGCACTAATTTACATTCTCGACCGACATGCTCGAATCGTATTATTTGTATGCATACATACACATGCGCGCATAATCACAAACCAAATTGGAATACTGATAGATTTATATACATATATATATATATATATATATATATATATATATATATATATATATATATATAAACTCAAGGGGATTCGATTTTAAAACAATAAGACTTACGAATAATTTAGTTCAATTGTTCCATATCTCTTGTACCATAGGCATGTCTAGCCTCTGGGTGTATTAGTGTCGTCCCTGTAGTTTTGGGTGTGACCTTATGAACTACATCAATTGTCAGCTAGTACCATATTGTCATTTACATAGACAACTACGCGGATATTAGCATGTTAAGGCGCCTTTCTGCTAAAATTAATCATTTCATATTGTATTATTTAATTAATCTATAATAGACATTAAACATGACGTCTTCATTACAATAGTACAATATATATATGTATATATATATATATATATAGTCATTAGATATGAAATGTCTGATTTCCAATCAAAAGTTTAGTTTATTATATTTCAAACAAGAAGCAGTACAATTAACCAAAGTTGCATCTAAACTATCGGCACAGTTTTACTATCATAAAGATAGTTTATTAATTCCAGCAGCTAAGAAGCCTGCGGAGTGATTGGCGATGAAATCGCGAAAGAAATTTTCCACATCTTGTTGAGATTTGACTATTCTTTTTGCAAGCAGTGGTCTAAATCCTTGAACAAGTGGTAGTCAGTTGGTGCAAGATCTAGCGTATACGATGGATGGCGGAGATTAACCAAGTCCAGCTCCTGTAGTTTGAGCAGCGTTGTTACTGCGAAATGTGGTCGAGTTTTGTCTTGTAAGAGAAGTGACCTGTCTCTACTGACCTATCCCAACTGTTTGATCGTAAGCATCCTCATCATTTCGTCCAATTGGTTGCAGTAGACATTCGCTGTATTCGATTGACCTGGTTTCATGAAGCTGTAGTAGATAATACCAGTGCTGGACCACCAAAAAAACACAATTAGCCTTTTTTGATATGTTTTGGATTGTGTTTCGGCAACTTATCATTCTCCAACCATTGTGTCAATCGCTTGCGATTAATAAAAAGAACCTATTTTTCATCACACGGAACAGTACGGTGTAGAACGGTTCACATTTATGTCGCGACAGCAAAGAAAAGTAAGCTTCGAGACGATTTCTTTTCTGACATTCGCTTAATTCATGCGGAACCCATCTATCCAGCTTTTTTACCTTGCCGATTTGTTTCAAATGGTCAAATATTGTTGGAATAGTGACGTCAAACCTTGCTTCTAATTCATGTGTAATTTGAAATGGATTCGCATCCACTACAGCTTTCAGCTCATCATTATCTACTTTGGTGTCAGGCCGCCCACGTGGCTCATTTTCAAAGTTAAAGTAACCACAACCGAATATCAAACCAACGATGTTCTGTGAGATCATTAGCCATATCCATCCGAAACAATTTGTTAACATTTCGAGCTGTCTGCGCTACATTCATTCCACAACGAAATTCATTTTTGAAAATAACACGAATTTTTGATTTATCCGTGGTTTCACAAAAATTGCCTTAAAAATTAATTGAATATCTAACACCAATCAAAAAGTGCGTTTGAAAGAATGCGGATCTATACCTTCACAATAAAAAAAGTAGGAATCGTCAGTCAAAGTGAAATGTTAGAGATGGTAGCAAAAAAAACTTAGTATTTAAGAAAGACGAACATTATATATGCATATATATATATATATATATATATATATATATATATATATATATATATACAGTCATGCAAAAAACCAGGCATATTAAAAATAATCTAATTTAAAGGGAGCAACTAAAGTAATTGCATGGAAATTGAGAATATTATATGCAAAAGCAGATAATCTAGAAAAAATTACGAATTTAGGATATTAAACTAAAATTTTTTGAACAAATCCAAAAATCTCTTTTAAAACTATTGCGAAAAATAGATCATTGTGATAAATGAAAAAAGAAAATAAAAATACGATCAAAATTAATATTAAAAAATTTTAAAGTGATTTTTCAAAAAATTAATTTTGGAAAAAGCGAATTTTCTTCAATATTATCCAAATATACGCCAGATGAAAACGTGCGTGCATGTCAATTCGGCCATATATTACACAGGGCCGGCGCAGTGTCCCCACAAAGTTTAAAGTTTCTTGGATTCTGAACTTTTTTGAAATTTTGATATTTCATTTCCGTTTTTCAGCACATTATCGTTGGAAATGGGGGTTTTAAATGTTAGTACGTGAAAGTGCGTGTCGAGAAAATTCGATTACGCTGAAAATATCCATAAAAAAATTTCCGCAATTTTGTCCTCAAAAATTGAGGAAAATTTTCTATCGATATTTTCAGCGTAATCGAATCTTCTCGACACGTACTTTCTCTTACAAACATTTAAAACGCGCAATTCGAACGATAAAGTGTTGAAAAACGCAATTGAAATATCGAAAATTGTAAAAAGTTGAAAATCCTAGAAACCCAAACTTTGTGGGGCCACTGCGCCGGACCTGTACAAAATATGGCCAAACTGACATGCGCGCACGTTTTCGACTAGCGTATATTTTGATAATATTGAAAAAAATTTGCAATTTTCGAAAATTAATTTTTTGAGAAATCGAGAACACCCCCCCCCCCTTTGCGTTTTTGTCGAAAAATTAAGGAAAAATTTCTATCGATATTTTCAGCGTAATCGAATCTTCTCGACACGTACTTTCTCGTACAAACATTTAAAACGCGCAATTCGCACGATTAGCTGTTGAAAAACGCAATTGAAATATCGAAAATTCTGAAAAGTTAAAAATCCTAGAAATCCATACTTTGTGGTGCCACTGCGCCGGCCCTGTGCAAAATATGGCCGAACTGACATGCGCGCACGTTTTCGTCTGGCGTATATTTTGATAATATTGAAAAAAAATTGCAATTTCCCGAAATTAATTTTTTGAGAAATCGAGAACACCTTTGCGTTTTTGTCGAAAAATTGAGGAAAATTTTCTATCGATATTTTCAGCGTAATCGAATCTTCTCGACACGTACTTTCTCGTACAAACATTTAAAACGCGCAATTCGCACGATAAAGTGTTGAAAAACGCAATTGAAATATCGAAAATTCTGAAAAGTTGAAAATCCTAGAAACCCAAACTTTGTGGGGCCACTGCGCCGGCCCAGTGCAAAATATGGCCGGACTGACATGCGCGCACATATACGACTAGCGTATATTTTGATAATATTGAAAAAAATTTGCAATTTTCCGAAATTAATTTTTTGAGAAATCGAGAACCCCCCCCCCTTTGCGTTTTTGTCGAAAAATTGAGGAAAATTTTCTATCGATATTTTCAGCGTAATCGAATCTTCTCGACACGTACTTTCTCGTACAAACATTTAAAACGCGCAATTCGCACGATAAAGTGTTGAAAAACGCAATTGAAATATCGAAAATTCTGAAAAGTTGAAAATCCTAGAAACCCAAACTTTGTGGGGCCACTGCGCCGGCCCTGTGCAAAATATGGCCGAACTGACATGCGCGCACGTTTTCGACTAGCGTATATTTTGATAATATTGAAAAAAATTGCAATTTTCCGAAATTAATTTTTTGAAAATTCGAGAACACCCCCCCCCTTTGCGTTTATGCCGAAAAATTGAAGAAAATTTTCTATCGATATTTTCAGCGTAATCGAATCTTCTCGACACGTACTTTCTCGTACAAACATTTAAAACGCGCAATTCGCACGATAAAGTGTTGAAAAACGCAATTGAAATATTGAAAATTCTGAAAAGTTGAAAATCCTAGAAACCCAAACTTTGTGGCGTCACTGCGCCGGCCCTGTGCAAAATATCGCCGAACTGACATGCGCGCACGTTTTCGTCCGACTTATATTTTGATAATTTTGAAAAAAATTTGCAATTTTCCGAAATTAATTTTTTGTAAAATCGAGAACACCCCCCCCCCTTTGCGTTTTTGTCGAAAAATTGAGGAAAATTTTCTATCGATATTTTCAGCGTAATCGAATCTTCTCGACACGTACTTTCTCGTACAAACATTTAAAACGCGCAATTCGCACGATAAAGTGTTGAAAAACGCAATTGAAATATCGAAAATTCTGAAAAAATGAAAATCCTAGAAAACCCAATCTTTGTGGGGCCACTGCGCCGGCCCTGTGCAAAATATGGCCGAACTGACATGCGCGCACGTTTTCGTAAGGCGTATATTTTGATAATATTGAAAAAAATTTGCAATTTTCCGAAATTAATTTTTTGAGAAATCGAGAACACCCCCCTTTGCGTTTTTGTCGAAAAATTGAGGAAAATTTTCTATCGATATTTTCAGCGTAATCGAATCTTCTCGACACGTACTTTCATACAAAAAAACCGTTTTTCAACCAGTTATTCGGCTATAATTAGTCGAAATTAAGTGCGAAACAGCTAATGTCGTACACTGTTAGATGCGTCTTGAAATTATCTATCACGTGGTGTGTGATTCGATCCGATTATTGTCCAAAATGGCCTTATTTTACCCAAAAAACCCGTTCTTAAATCAGTTTTTCGGCTATAATTAGTCGAAATTAAGTGCGAAACGGCTAATGTCGTACATCATTAGATGCGTCTTGAAGTTATCTACAACATG
Organism: Acanthacorydalis orientalis; assembly: GCA_034766995.1. NCBI lineage: Eukaryota > Metazoa > Arthropoda > Insecta > Megaloptera > Corydalidae > Acanthacorydalis > Acanthacorydalis orientalis. The sequence continues at coordinate 20,132,941 of CM068320.1, read as the reverse complement.
GTGGGTGATTCGATCGGATTTTTGTCCAAAACGGCCTTAATTTGACCAAAAAACCCATTTTTGAACTAGTTTTTCGCCTTTAATTAGTCTAAATTAAGTGCGAAGCGGCTAATGTCGTACACTGTTAGATGCGTCTTGAAATTATCTATCACGTGGTGTGTGATTCGATCCGATTATTGTCCAAAATGGACTTATTTTACCCAAAAAAACCGTTTTTCAACCAGTTTTTCGGCTATAATTAGTCGAAATTAAGTGCGAAACGGCTAATGTCGTACATCATTAGATGCGTCTTGAAATTATCTATCACGTGGTGTGTGATTCGATCCGATTATTGTCCAAAATGGCCTTATTTTACCCAAAAAACCCGTTTTTAAATCAGTTTTTCGGCTATAATTAATCGAAATTAAGTGCGAAGCGGCTAATGTCGTACACTGTTAGATGCGTCTTGAAATTATCTATCACGTGGTGTGTGATTCGATCCGATTATTGTCCAAAATGGCCTTATTTTACCCAAAAAACTCGTTTTCCAATCAGTTTTCCGGCTATAATTAATCGAAATTAAGTGCGAAGCGGCTAATGTCGTACATCATTAGATGCGTCTTGAAATTATCTATCGTGTGGTGTGTGATTCGATACCAATTATTGTCCAAAATGGCCTTATTTTATCCAAAAAACCCGTTTTTCAACCAGTTATTCGGCTATAATTAGTCGAAATTAAGTGCGAAACGGCTAATGTCGTACATCATTAGATGCGTCTTGAAGTTATCTACAACATGGTGGGTGATTCGATCGGATTTTTGTCCAAAACGGCCTTAATTTGACCAAAAAACCAATTTTTGATCTAGTTTTTCGCCTTTAATTAGTCTAAATTAAGTGCGAAGCGGCTAATGTCGTACACTGTTAGATGCGTCTTGAAATTATCTATCGCATGGTGTGTGATTCGATCCGATTATTGTCCAAAATGGCCTTATTTTACCAAAAAACCCGTTTTCCAATCAGTTTTTCGGCTATAATTAATCGAAATTAAGTGCGAAGCGGCTAATGTCGTACACTGTTAGATGCGTCTTGAAATTATCTATCGCGTGGTGTGTGATTCGATCCGATTATTGTCCAAAATGGCCTTATTTTACCCAAAAAAACCGTGTTTCAACCAGTTTTTCGGCTATAATTAGTCGAAATTAAGCGCGAAACGGCTAATGTCGTACATCATTAGATGCGTCTTGAAATTATCGATCGCGTGGTGTGTGATTCGATCCGATTATTGTCCAAAATGGCCTTATTTTACCCAAAAAAACCGTTTTTAAATCAGTTTTTCGGCTATACTTAATCGAAATTAAGTGCGAAGCGGCTAATGTCGTACACTGTTAGATGCGTCTTGAAATTATCTATCACGTGGTGTGTGATTCGATCCGATTATTGTCCAAAATGGCCTTATTTTACCCAAAAAAACCCGTTTTCCAATCAGTTTTTCGGCAATAATTAATCGAAATTAAGTGCGAAGCGGCTAATGTCGTACACTGTTAGATGCGTCTTGAAAGTATCTATCGTGTGGTGTGTGATTCGATCCGATTATTGTCCAAAATGGCCTTATTTTACCAAAAAACCCGTTTTCCAATCAGTTTTTCGGCTATAATTAGTCGAAATTAAGTGCGAAACGGCTAATGTCGTACATCATTAGATGAGTCTTGAAATTATCTATCGCGTGGTGTGTGATTCGATCCGATTATTGTCCAAAATGGCCTTATTTTACCCAAAAAACCCGTTTTCCAATCAGTTTTTCGGCTATAATTAATCGAAATTAAGTGCGAAGCGGCTAATGTCGTACACTGTTAGATGCGTCTTGAAATTATCTATCGTGTGGTGTGTGATTAGATCCGATTATTGTCCAAAATGGCCATATTTTTCCCAAAAAAACCGTTTTTAAATCAGTTTTTCGGCTATAATTAATCGAAATTAAGTGCGAAGCGGCTAATGTCGTACACTGTTAGATGCGTCTTGAAATTATCTATCACGTGGTGTGTGATTCGATCCGATTATTGTCCAAAATGGCCTTATTTTACCAAAAAAACCCGTTTTTAAATCAGTTTTTCGGCTATAATTAATCGAAATTAAGTGCGAAGCGGCTAATGTCGTACACTGTTAGATGCGTCTTGAAATTATCTATCGTGTGGTGTGTGATTAGATCCGATTATTGTCGAAAATGGCCTTATTTTATCCAAAAAACCCGTTTTTCAACCAGATTTTCGGCTATAATTAGTCTAAATTAAGTGCGAAGCGGCTAATGTCGTACACTGTTAGATGCGTCTTGAAATTATCTATCGCATGGTGTGTGATTCGATCCGATTGTTGTCCAAAATGGCCTTATTTTACCCAAAAAAACACGTTTTTCAACCAGTTTTTCGGCTATAATTAGTCGAAATTATGTGCGAAACGGCTAATGTCGTACATCATTAGATGCGTCTTGAAATTATCTATCACGTGGTGTGTGATTCGTTCCGATTATTGTCCAAAATGGCCTTATTTTATCCAAAAAAAACCGTTTTTCAACCAGTTATTCAGCTAAAATTAGTCGAAATTAAGTGCGAAACGACTAATGTCGTACATCATTAGATGCGTCTTGAAGTTATCTACAACATGGTGGGTGACTCGATCGGATTTTTGTCCAAAACGGCCTTAATTTGACCAAAAAACCCATTTTTGAACTAGTTTTTCGCCTTTAATTAGTCTAAATTAAGTGCGAAACGGCTAATGTCGTACATCATTAGATGCGTCTTGAAATTATCTATCGCGTGGTGTGTGATTCGATCCGATTATTGTCCAAAATGGCCTTATTTTACCCAAAAAACCCGTTTTCCAATCAGTTTTTCGGCAATAATTAATCGAAATTAAGTGCGAAGCGGCTAATGTCGTACACTGTTAGATGCGTCTTGAAATTATCTATCGCGTGGTGTGTGATTCGATCCGATTATTGTCCAAAATGGCCTTATTTTACCCAAAAAAACCGTGTTTCAACCAGTTTTTCGGCTATAATTAGTCGAAATTAAGCGCGAAACGGCTAATGTCGTACATCATTAGATGCGTCTTGAAATTATCGATCGCGTGGTGTGTGATTCGATCCGATTATTGTCCAAAATGGCCTTATTTTACCCAAAAAAACCGTTTTTAAATCAGTTTTTCGGCTATACTTAATCGAAATTAAGTGCGAAGCGGCTAATGTCGTACACTGTTAGATGCGTCTTGAAATTATCTATCACGTGGTGTGTGATTCGATCCGATTATTGTCCAAAATGGCCTTATTTTACCCAAAAAACCCGTTTTCCAATCAGTTTTTCGGCAATAATTAATCGAAATTAAGTGCGAAGCGGCTAATGTCGTACACTGTTAGATGCGTCTTGAAAGTATCTATCGTGTGGTGTGTGATTCGATCCGATTATTGTCCAAAATGGCCTTATTTTACCAAAAAACCCGTTTTCCAATCAGTTTTTCGGCTATAATTAGTCGAAATTAAGTGCGAAACGGCTAATGTCGTACATCATTAGATGAGTCTTGAAATTATCTATCGCGTGGTGTGTGATTCGATCCGATTATTGTCCAAAATGGCCTTATTTTACCCAAAAAACCCGTTTTCCAATCAGTTTTTCGGCTATAATTAATCGAAATTAAGTGCGAAGCGGCTAATGTCGTACACTGTTAGATGCGTCTTGAAATTATCTATCACGTGGTGTGTGATTCGATCCGATTATTGTCCAAAATGGCCTTATTTTACCCAAAAAACTCGTTTTCCAATCAGTTTTCCGGCTATAATTAATCGAAATTAAGTGCGAAGCGGCTAATGTCGTACATCATTAGATGCGTCTTGAAATTATCTATCGTGTGGTGTGTGATTCGATACCAATTATTGTCCAAAATGGCCTTATTTTATCCAAAAAACCCGTTTTTCAACCAGTTATTCGGCTATAATTAGTCGAAATTAAGTGCGAAACGGCTAATGTCGTACATCATTAGATGCGTCTTGAAGTTATCTACAACATGGTGGGTGATTCGATCGGATTTTTGTCCAAAACGGCCTTAATTTGACCAAAAAACCAATTTTTGATCTAGTTTTTCGCCTTTAATTAGTCTAAATTAAGTGCGAAGCGGCTAATGTCGTACACTGTTAGATGCGTCTTGAAATTATCTATCGCATGGTGTGTGATTCGATCCGATTATTGTCCAAAATGGCCTTATTTTACCAAAAAACCCGTTTTCCAATCAGTTTTTCGGCTATAATTAATCGAAATTAAGTGCGAAGCGGCTAATGTCGTGCACTGTTAGATGCGTCTTGAAATTATCTATCGCGTGGTGTGTGATTCGATCCGATTATTGTCCAAAATGGCCTTATTTTACCCAAAAAAACCGTGTTTCAACCAGTTTTTCGGCTATAATTAGTCAAAATTAAGCGCGAAACGGCTAATGTCGTACATCATTAGATGCGTCTTGAAATTATCGATCGCGTGGTGTGTGATTCGATCCGATTATTGTCCAAAATGGCCTTATTTTACCCAAAAAAACCGTTTTTAAATCAGTTTTTCGGCTATACTTAATCGAAATTAAGTGCGAAGCGGCTAATGTCGTACACTGTTAGATGCGTCTTGAAATTATCTATCACGTGGTGTGTGATTCGATCCGATTATTGTCCAAAATGGCCTTATTTTACCCAAAAAACCCGTTTTCCAATCAGTTTTTCGGCAATAATTAATCGAAATTAAGTGCGAAGCGGCTAATGTCGTACACTGTTAGATGCGTCTTGAAAGTATCTATCGTGTGGTGTGTGATTCGATCCGATTATTGTCCAAAATGGCCTTATTTTACCAAAAAACCCGTTTTCCAATCAGTTTTTCGGCTATAATTAGTCGAAATTAAGTGCGAAACGGCTAATGTCGTACATCATTAGATGAGTCTTGAAATTATCTATCGCGTGGTGTGTGATTCGATCCGATTATTGTCCAAAATGGCCTTATTTTACCCAAAAAACCCGTTTTCCAATCAGTTTTTCGGCTATAATTAATCGAAATTAAGTGCGAAGCGGCTAATGTCGTACACTGTTAGATGCGTCTTGAAATTATCTATCGTGTGGTGTGTGATTAGATCCGATTATTGTCCAAAATGGCCTTATTTTTCCCAAAAAAAACCGTTTTTAAATCAGTTTTTCGGCTATAATTAATCGAAATTAAGTGCGAAGCGGCTAATGTCGTACACTGTTAGATGCGTCTTGAAATTATCTATCACGTGGTGTGTGATTCGATCCGATTATTGTCCAAAATGGCCTTATTTTACCAAAAAAACCCGTTTTTAAATCAGTTTTTCGGCTATAATTAATCGAAATTAAGTGCGAAGCGGCTAATGTCGTACACTGTTAGATGCGTCTTGAAATTATCTATCGTGTGGTGTGTGATTAGATCCGATTATTGTCGAAAATGGCCTTATTTTATCCAAAAAACCCGTTTTTCAACCAGATTTTCGGCTATAATTAGTCTAAATTAAGTGCGAAGCGGCTAATGTCGTACACTGTTAGATGCGTCTTGAAATTATCTATCGCATGGTGTGTGATTCGATCCGATTGTTGTCCAAAATGGCCTTATTTTACACAAAAAAAAACGTTTTTCAACCAGTTTTTCGGCTATAATTAGTCGAAATTATGTGCGAAACGGCTAATGTCGTACATCATTAGATGCGTCTTGAAATTATCTATCACGTGGTGTGTGATTCGTTCCGATTATTGTCCAAAATGGCCTTATTTTATCCAAAAAAAACCGTTTTTCAACCAGTTATTCAGCTAAAATTAGTCGAAATTAAGTGCGAAACGACTAATGTCGTACATCATTAGATGCGTCTTGAAGTTATCTACAACATGGTGGGTGATTCGATCGGATTTTTGTCCAAAACGGCCTTAATTTGACCAAAAAACCCATTTTTGAACTAGTTTTTCGCCTTTAATTAGTCTAAATTAAGTGCGAAACGGCTAATGTCGTACATCATTAGATGCGTCTTGAAATTATCTATCGCGTGGTGTGTGATTCGATCCGATTATTGTCCAAAATGGCCTTATTTTACCCAAAAAACCCGTTTTCCAATCAGTTTTTCGGCAATAATTAATCGAAATTAAGTGCGAAGCGGCTAATGTCGTACACTGTTAGATGCGTCTTGAAATTATCTATCGCGTGGTGTGTGATTCGATCCGATTATTGTCCAAAATGGCCTTATTTTACCCAAAAAAACCGTGTTTCAACCAGTTTTTCGGCTATAATTAGTCGAAATTAAGCGCGAAACGGCTAATGTCGTACATCATTAGATGCGTCTTGAAATTATCGATCGCGTGGTGTGTGATTCGATCCGATTATTGTCCAAAATGGCCTTATTTTACCCAAAAAAACCGTTTTTAAATCAGTTTTTCGGCTATACTTAATCGAAATTAAGTGCGAAGCGGCTAATGTCGTACACTGTTAGATGCGTCTTGAAATTATCTATCACGTGGTGTGTTATTCGATCCGATTATTGTCCAAAATGGCCTTATTTTACCCAAAAAACCCGTTTTCCAATCAGTTTTTCGGCAATAATTAATCGAAATTAAGTGCGAAGCGGCTAATGTCGTACACTGTTAGATGCGTCTTGAAAGTATCTATCGTGTGGTGTGTGATTCGATCCGATTATTGTCCAAAATGGCCTTATTTTACCAAAAAACCCGTTTTCCAATCAGTTTTTCGGCTATAATTAGTCGAAATTAAGTGCGAAACGGCTAATGTCGTACATCATTAGATGAGTCTTGAAATTATCTATCGCGTGGTGTGTGATTCGATCCGATTATTGTCCAAAATGGCCTTATTTTACCCAAAAAACCCGTTTTCCAATCAGTTTTTCGGCTATAATTAATCGAAATTAAGTGCGAAGCGGCTAATGTCGTACACTGTTAGATGCGTCTTGAAATTATCTATCGTGTGGTGTGTGATTAGATCCGATTATTGTCCAAAATGGCCTTATTTTTCCCAAAAAAACCGTTTTTAAATCAGTTTTTCGGCTATAATTAATCGAAATTAAGTGCGAAGCGGCTAATGTCGTACACTGTTAGATGCGTCTTGAAATTATCTATCACGTGGTGTGTGATTCGATCCGATTATTGTCCAAAATGGCCTTATTTTATCCAAAAAAAACCGTTTTTCAACCAGTTATTCAGCTAAAATTAGTCGAAATTAAGTGCGAAACGACTAATGTCGTACATCATTAGATGCGTCTTGAAGTTATCTACAACATGGTGGGTGATTCGATCGGATTTTTGTCCAAAACGGCCTTAATTTGACCAAAAAACCCATTTTTGAACTAGTTTTTCGCCTTTAATTAGTCTAAATTAAGTGCGAAACGGCTAATGTCGTACATCATTAGATGCGTCTTGAAATTATCTATCGCGTGGTGTGTGATTCGATCCGATTATTGTCCAAAATGGCCTTATTTTACCCAAAAAACCCGTTTTTAAATCAGTTTTTCGGCTATAATTAATCGAAATTAAGTGCGAAGCGGCTAATGTCGTACACTGTTAGATGCGTCTTGAAATTATCTATCGCATGGTGTGTGATTCGATCCGATTATTGTCCAAAATGGCCTTATTTTACCCAAAAAACCCGTTTTTAAATCAGTTTTTCGGCTATAATTAGTCGAAATTAAGTGCGAAACGGCTAATGTCGTACATCATTAGATGCGTCTTGAAGTTATCTACAACATGGTGTGTGATTCGATCGGATTTTTGTCCAAAACGGCCTTAATTTGACCAAAAAACCCATTTTTGAACTAGTTTTTCGCCTTTAATTAGTCTAAATTAAGTGCGAAGCGGCTAATGTCGTACACTGTTAGATGCGTCTTGAAATTATCTATCGCATGGTGTGTGATTCGATCCGATTATTGTCCAAAATGGCCTTATTTTACCCAAAAAACCCGTTTTTAAATCAGTTTTTCGGCTATAATTAGTCGAAATTAAGTGCGAAACGGCTAATGTCGTACATCATTAGATGCGTCTTGAAGTTATCTACAACATGGTGGGTGATTCGATCGGATTTTTGTCCAAAACGGCCTTAATTTGACCAAAAAACCCATTTTTGAACTAGTTTTTCGCCTTTAATTAGTCTAAATTAAGTGCGAAGCGGCTAATGTCGTACACTGTTAGATGCGTCTTGAAATTATCTATCTCGTGGTGTGTGATGCGATCCGATTATTGTCCAAAATGGCCTTATTTTACCCAAAAAAACCGTTTTCCAATCAGTTTTTCGGCTATAATTAATCGAAATTAAGTGCGAAGCGGCTAATGTCGTACACTGTTAGATGCGTCTTGAAATTATCTATCACGTGGTGTGTGATTCGATCCGATTATTGTCCAAAATGGCCTTATTTTACCCAAAAAACCCGTTTTCCAATCAGTTTTTCGGCAATAATTAATCGAAATTAAGTGCGAAGCGGCTAATGTCGTACACTGTTAGATGCGTCTTGAAATTATCTATCGCGTGGTGTGTGATTCGATCCGATTATTGTCCAAAATGGCCTTATTTTACCCAAAAAAACCGTGTTTCAACCAGTTTTTCGGCTATAATTAGTCGAAATTAAGCGCGAAACGGCTAATGTCGTACATCATTAGATGCGTCTTGAAATTATCGATCGCGTGGTGTGTGATTCGATCCGATTATTGTCCAAAATGGCCTTATTTTACCCAAAAAAACCGTTTTTAAATCAGTTTTTCGGCTATACTTAATCGAAATTAAGTGCGAAGCGGCTAATGTCGTACACTGTTAGATGCGTCTTGAAATTATCTATCACGTGGTGTGTGATTCGATCCGATTATTGTCCAAAATGGCCTTATTTTACCCAAAAAACCCGTTTTCCAATCAGTTTTTCGGCAATAATTAATCGAAATTAAGTGCGAAGCGGCTAATGTCGTACACTGTTAGATGCGTCTTGAAAGTATCTATCGTGTGGTGTGTGATTCGATCCGATTATTGTCCAAAATGGCCTTATTTTACCAAAAAACCCGTTTTCCAATCAGTTTTTCGGCTATAATTAGTCGAAATTAAGTGCGAAACGGCTAATGTCGTACATCATTAGATGAGTCTTGAAATTATCTATCGCGTGGTGTGTGATTCGATCCGATTATTGTCCAAAATGGCCTTATTTTACCCAAAAAACCCGTTTTCCAATCAGTTTTTCGGCTATAATTAATCGAAATTAAGTGCGAAGCGGCTAATGTCGTACACTGTTAGATGCGTCTTGAAATTATCTATCACGTGGTGTGTGATTCGATCCGATTATTGTCCAAAATGGCCTTATTTTACCCAAAAAACTCGTTTTCCAATCAGTTTTCCGGCTATAATTAATCGAAATTAAGTGCGAAGCGGCTAATGTCGTACATCATTAGATGCGTCTTGAAATTATCTATCGTGTGGTGTGTGATTCGATACCAATTATTGTCCAAAATGGCCTTATTTTATCCAAAAAACCCGTTTTTCAACCAGTTATTCGGCTATAATTAGTCGAAATTAAGTGCGAAACGACTAATGTCGTACATCATTAGATGCGTCTTGAAGTTATCTACAACATGGTGGGTGATTCGATCGGATTTTTGTCCAAAACGGCCTTAATTTGACCAAAAAACCAATTTTTGATCTAGTTTTTCGCCTTTAATTAGTCTAAATTAAGTGCGAAGCGGCTAATGTCGTACACTGTTAGATGCGTCTTGAAATTATCTATCGCATGGTGTGTGATTCGATCCGATTATTGTCCAAAATGGCCTTATTTTACCAAAAAACCCGTTTTCCAATCAGTTTTTCGGCTATAATTAATCGAAATTAAGTGCGAAGCGGCTAATGTCGTGCACTGTTAGATGCGTCTTGAAATTATCTATCGCGTGGTGTGTGATTCGATCCGATTATTGTCCAAAATGGCCTTATTTTACCCAAAAAAACCGTGTTTCAACCAGTTTTTCGGCTATAATTAGTCGAAATTAAGCGCGAAACGGCTAATGTCGTACATCATTAGATGCGTCTTGAAATTATCGATCGCGTGGTGTGTGATTCGATCCGATTATTGTCCAAAATGGCCTTATTTTACCCAAAAAAACCGTTTTTAAATCAGTTTTTCGGCTATACTTAATCGAAATTAAGTGCGAAGCGGCTAATGTCGTACACTGTTAGATGCGTCTTGAAATTATCTATCACGTGGTGTGTGATTCGATCCGATTATTGTCCAAAATGGCCTTATTTTACCCAAAAAACCCGTTTTCCAATCAGTTTTTCGGCAATAATTAATCGAAATTAAGTGCGAAGCGGCTAATGTCGTACACTGTTAGATGCGTCTTGAAAGTATCTATCGTGTGGTGTGTGATTCGATCCGATTATTGTCCAAAATGGCCTTATTTTACCAAAAAACCCGTTTTCCAATCAGTTTTTCGGCTATAATTAGTCGAAATTAAGTGCGAAACGGCTAATGTCGTACATCATTAGATGAGTCTTGAAATTATCTATCGCGTGGTGTGTGATTCGATCCGATTATTGTCCAAAATGGCCTTATTTTACCCAAAAAACCCGTTTTCCAATCAGTTTTTCGGCTATAATTAATCGAAATTAAGTGCGAAGCGGCTAATGTCGTACACTGTTAGATGCGTCTTGAAATTATCTATCGTGTGGTGTGTGATTAGATCCGATTATTGTCCAAAATGGCCTTATTTTTCCCAAAAAAACCGTTTTTAAATCAGTTTTTCGGCTATAATTAATCGAAATTAAGTGCGAAGCGGCTAATGTCGTACACTGTTAGATGCGTCTTGAAATTATCTATCACGTGGTGTGTGATTCGATCCGATTATTGTCCAAAATGGCCTTATTTTACCAAAAAAACCCGTTTTTAAATCAGTTTTTCGGCTATAATTAATCGAAATTAAGTGCGAAGCGGCTAATGTCGTACACTGTTAGATGCGTCTTGAAATTATCTATCGTGTGGTGTGTGATTAGATCCGATTATTGTCGAAAATGGCCTTATTTTATCCAAAAAACCCGTTTTTCAACCAGATTTTCGGCTATAATTAGTCTAAATTAAGTGCGAAGCGGCTAATGTCGTACACTGTTAGATGCGTCTTGAAATTATCTATCGCATGGTGTGTGATTCGATCCGATTGTTGTCCAAAATGGCCTTATTTTACCCAAAAAAAACGTTTTTCAACCAGTTTTTCGGCTATAATTAGTCGAAATTATGTGCGAAACGGCTAATGTCGTACATCATTAGATGCGTCTTGAAATTATCTATCACGTGGTGTGTGATTCGTTCCGATTATTGTCCAAAATGGCCTTATTTTATCCAAAAAAAACCGTTTTTCAACCAGTTATTCAGCTAAAATTAGTCGAAATTAAGTGCGAAACGACTAATGTCGTACATCATTAGATGCGTCTTGAAGTTATCTACAACATGGTGGGTGATTCGATCGGATTTTTGTCCAAAACGGCCTTAATTTGACCAAAAAACCCATTTTTGAACTAGTTTTTCGCCTTTAATTAGTCTAAATTAAGTGCGAAACGGCTAATGTCGTACATCATTAGATGCGTCTTGAAATTATCTATCGCGTGGTGTGTGATTCGATCCGATTATTGTCCAAAATGGCCTTATTTTACCCAAAAAACCCGTTTTCCAATCAGTTTTTCGGCAATAATTAATCGAAATTAAGTGCGAAGCGGCTAATGTCGTACACTGTTAGATGCGTCTTGAAATTATCTATCGCGTGGTGTGTGATTCGATCCGATTATTGTCCAAAATGGCCTTATTTTACCCAAAAAAACCGTGTTTCAACCAGTTTTTCGGCTATAATTAGTCGAAATTAAGCGCGAAACGGCTAATGTCGTACATCATTAGATGCGTCTTGAAATTATCGATCGCGTGGTGTGTGATTCGATCCGATTATTGTCCAAAATGGCCTTATTTTACCCAAAAAAACCGTTTTTAAATCAGTTTTTCGGCTATACTTAATCGAAATTAAGTGCGAAGCGGCTAATGTCGTACACTGTTAGATGCGTCTTGAAATTATCTATCACGTGGTGTGTTATTCGATCCGATTATTGTCCAAAATGGCCTTATTTTACCCAAAAAACCCGTTTTCCAATCAGTTTTTCGGCAATAATTAATCGAAATTAAGTGCGAAGCGGCTAATGTCGTACACTGTTAGATGCGTCTTGAAAGTATCTATCGTGTGGTGTGTGATTCGATCCGATTATTGTCCAAAATGGCCTTATTTTACCAAAAAACCCGTTTTCCAATCAGTTTTTCGGCTATAATTAGTCGAAATTAAGTGCGAAACGGCTAATGTCGTACATCATTAGATGAGTCTTGAAATTATCTATCGCGTGGTGTGTGATTCGATCCGATTATTGTCCAAAATGGCCTTATTTTACCCAAAAAACCCGTTTTCCAATCAGTTTTTCGGCTATAATTAATCGAAATTAAGTGCGAAGCGGCTAATGTCGTACACTGTTAGATGCGTCTTGAAATTATCTATCGTGTGGTGTGTGATTAGATCCGATTATTGTCCAAAATGGCCTTATTTTTCCCAAAAAAACCGTTTTTAAATCAGTTTTTCGGCTATAATTAATCGAAATTAAGTGCGAAGCGGCTAATGTCGTACACTGTTAGATGCGTCTTGAAATTATCTATCACGTGGTGTGTGATTCGATCCGATTATTGTCCAAAATGGCCTTATTTTATCCAAAAAAAACCGTTTTTCAACCAGTTATTCAGCTAAAATTAGTCGAAATTAAGTGCGAAACGACTAATGTCGTACATCATTAGATGCGTCTTGAAGTTATCTACAACATGGTGGGTGATTCGATCGGATTTTTGTCCAAAACGGCCTTAATTTGACCAAAAAACCCATTTTTGAACTAGTTTTTCGCCTTTAATTAGTCTAAATTAAGTGCGAAACGGCTAATGTCGTACATCATTAGATGCGTCTTGAAATTATCTATCGCGTGGTGTGTGATTCGATCCGATTATTGTCCAAAATGGCCTTATTTTACCCAAAAAACCCGTTTTTAAATCAGTTTTTCGGCTATAATTAATCGAAATTAAGTGCGAAGCGGCTAATGTCGTACACTGTTAGATGCGTCTTGAAATTATCTATCGCATGGTGTGTGATTCGATCCGATTATTGTCCAAAATGGCCTTATTTTACCCAAAAAACCCGTTTTTAAATCAGTTTTTCGGCTATAATTAGTCGAAATTAAGTGCGAAACGGCTAATGTCGTACATCATTAGATGCGTCTTGAAGTTATCTACAACATGGTGTGTGATTCGATCGGATTTTTGTCCAAAACGGCCTTAATTTGACCAAAAAACCCATTTTTGAACTAGTTTTTCGCCTTTAATTAGTCTAAATTAAGTGCGAAGCGGCTAATGTCGTACACTGTTAGATGCGTCTTGAAATTATCTATCGCATGGTGTGTGATTCGATCCGATTATTGTCCAAAATGGCCTTATTTTACCCAAAAAACCCGTTTTTAAATCAGTTTTTCGGCTATAATTAGTCGAAATTAAGTGCGAAACGGCTAATGTCGTACATCATTAGATGCGTCTTGAAGTTATCTACAACATGGTGGGTGATTCGATCGGATTTTTGTCCAAAACGGCCTTAATTTGACCAAAAAACCCATTTTTGAACTAGTTTTTCGCCTTTAATTAGTCTAAATTAAGTGCGAAGCGGCTAATGTCGTACACTGTTAGATGCGTCTTGAAATTATCTATCTCGTGGTGTGTGATGCGATCCGATTATTGTCCAAAATGGCCTTATTTTACCCAAAAAAAACCGTTTTCCAATCAGTTTTTCGGCTATAATTAATCGAAATTAAGTGCGAAGCGGCTAATGTCGTACACTGTTAGATGCGTCTTGAAATTATCTATCACGTGGTGTGTGATTCGATCCGATTATTGTCCAAAATGGCCTTATTTTACCCAAAAAACCCGTTTTCCAATCAGTTTTTCGGCAATAATTAATCGAAATTAAGTGCGAAGCGGCTAATGTCGTACACTGTTAGATGCGTCTTGAAATTATCTATCGCGTGGTGTGTGATTCGATCCGATTATTGTCCAAAATGGCCTTATTTTACCCAAAAAAAACAGATTCTCAACCAGTTTATCGGCTATAATTAGTCGAAATTAAGCGCGAAACGGCTAATGTCGTACATCATTAGATGCGTCTTGAAATTATCGATCGCGTGGTGTGTGATTCGATCCGATTATTGTCCAAAATGGCCTTATTTTACCCAAAAAAACCGTTTTTAAATCAGTTTTTCGGCTATACTTAATCGAAATTAAGTGCGAAGCGGCTAATGTCGTACACTGTTAGATGCGTCTTGAAATTATCTATCACGTGGTGTGTGATTCGATCCGATTATTGTCCAAAATGGCCTTATTTTACCCAAAAAACCCGTTTTCCAATCAGTTTTTCGGCAATAATTAATCGAAATTAAGTGCGAAGCGGCTAATGTCGTACACTGTTAGATGCGTCTTGAAAGTATCTATCGTGTGGTGTGTGATTCGATCCGATTATTGTCCAAAATGGCCTTATTTTACCAAAAAACCCGTTTTCCAATCAGTTTTTCGGCTATAATTAGTCGAAATTAAGTGCGAAACGGCTAATGTCGTACATCATTAGATGAGTCTTGAAATTATCTATCGCGTGGTGTGTGATTCGATCCGATTATTGTCCAAAATGGCCTTATTTTACCCAAAAAACCCGTTTTCCAATCAGTTTTTCGGCTATAATTAATCGAAATTAAGTGCGAAGCGGCTAATGTCGTACACTGTTAGATGCGTCTTGAAATTATCTATCGTGTGGTGTGTGATTAGATCCGATTATTGTCCAAAATGGCCTTCTTTTTCCCAAAAAAACCGTTTTTAAATCAGTTTTTCGGCTATAATTAATCGAAATTAAGTGCGAAGCGGCTAATGTCGTACACTGTTAGATGCGTCTTGAAATTATCTATCACGTGGTGTGTGATTCGATCCGATTATTGTCCAAAATGGCCTTATTTTATCCAAAAAAAACCGTTTTTCAACCAGTTATTCAGCTAAAATTAGTCGAAATTAAGTGCGAAACGACTAATGTCGTACATCATTAGATGCGTCTTGAAGTTATCTACAACATGGTGGGTGATTCGATCGGATTTTTGTCCAAAACGGCCTTAATTTGACCAAAAAACCCATTTTTGAACTAGTTTTTTCGCCTTTAATTAGTCTAAATTAAGTGCGAAACGGCTAATGTCGTACATCATTAGATGCGTCTTGAAATTATCTATCGCGTGGTGTGTGATTCGATCCGATTATTGTCCAAAATGGCCTTATTTTACCCAAAAAACCCGTTTTTAAATCAGTTTTTCGGCTATAATTAATCGAAATTAAGTGCGAAGCGGCTAATGTCGTACACTGTTAGATGCGTCTTGAAATTATCTATCGCATGGTGTGTGATTCGATCCGATTATTGTCCAAAATGGCCTTATTTTACCCAAAAAACCCGTTTTTAAATCAGTTTTTCGGCTATAATTAGTCGAAATTAAGTGCGAAACGGCTAATGTCGTACATCATTAGATGCGTCTTGAAGTTATCTACAACATGGTGTGTGATTCGATCGGATTTTTGTCCAAAACGGCCTTAATTTGACCAAAAAACCCATTTTTGAACTAGTTTTTCGCCTTTAATTAGTCTAAATTAAGTGCGAAGCGGCTAATGTCGTACACTGTTAGATGCGTCTTGAAATTATCTATCGCATGGTGTGTGATTCGATCCGATTATTGTCCAAAATGGCCTTATTTTACCCAAAAAACCCGTTTTTAAATCAGTTTTTCGGCTATAATTAGTCGAAATTAAGTGCGAAACGGCTAATGTCGTACATCATTAGATGCGTCTTGAAGTTATCTACAACATGGTGGGTGATTCGATCGGATTTTTGTCCAAAACGGCCTTAATTTGACCAAAAAACCCATTTTTGAACTAGTTTTTCGCCTTTAATTAGTCTAAATTAAGTGCGAAGCGGCTAATGTCGTACACTGTTAGATGCGTCTTGAAATTATCTATCTCGTGGTGTGTGATGCGATCCGATTATTGTCCAAAATGGCCTTATTTTACCCAAAAAAACCGTTTTCCAATCAGTTTTTCGGCTATAATTAATCGAAATTAAGTGCGAAGCGGCTAATGTCGTACACTGTTAGATGCGTCTTGAAATTATCTATCACGTGGTGTGTGATTCGATCCGATTATTGTCCAAAATGGCCTTATTTTACCCAAAAAACCCGTTTTCCAATCAGTTTTTCGGCAATAATTAATCGAAATTAAGTGCGAAGCGGCTAATGTCGTACACTGTTAGATGCGTCTTGAAATTATCTATCGCGTGGTGTGTGATTCGATCCGATTATTGTCCAAAATGGCCTTATTTTACCCAAAAAAACCGTGTTTCAACCAGTTTTTCGGCTATAATTAGTCGAAATTAAGCGCGAAACGGCTAATGTCGTACATCATTAGATGCGTCTTGAAATTATCGATCGCGTGGTGTGTGATTCGATCCGATTATTGTCCAAAATGGCCTTATTTTACCCAAAAAAACCGTTTTTAAATCAGTTTTTCGGCTATACTTAATCGAAATTAAGTGCGAAGCGGCTAATGTCGTACACTGTTAGATGCGTCTTGAAATTATCTATCACGTGGTGTGTGATTCGATCCGATTATTGTCCAAAATGGCCTTATTTTACCCAAAAAACCCGTTTTCCAATCAGTTTTTCGGCAATAATTAATCGAAATTAAGTGCGAAGCGGCTAATGTCGTACACTGTTAGATGCGTCTTGAAAGTATCTATCGTGTGGTGTGTGATTCGATCCGATTATTGTCCAAAATGGCCTTATTTTACCAAAAAACCCGTTTTCCAATCAGTTTTTCGGCTATAATTAGTCGAAATTAAGTGCGAAACGGCTAATGTCGTACATCATTAGATGAGTCTTGAAATTATCTATCGCGTGGTGTGTGATTCGATCCGATTATTGTCCAAAATGGCCTTATTTTACCCAAAAAACCCGTTTTCCAATCAGTTTTTCGGCTATAATTAATCGAAATTAAGTGCGAAGCGGCTAATGTCGTACACTGTTAGATGCGTCTTGAAATTATCTATCGTGTGGTGTGTGATTAGATCCGATTATTGTCCA
Source organism: Acanthacorydalis orientalis (assembly GCA_034766995.1). NCBI lineage: Eukaryota > Metazoa > Arthropoda > Insecta > Megaloptera > Corydalidae > Acanthacorydalis > Acanthacorydalis orientalis. Next base: position 20,115,704 of record CM068320.1, on the reverse strand, counting down.
AAATGGCCTTATTTTTCCCAAAAAAACCGTTTTTAAATCAGTTTTTCGGCTATAATTAATCGAAATTAAGTGCGAAGCGGCTAATGTCGTACACTGTTAGATGCGTCTTGAAATTATCTATCACGTGGTGTGTGATTCGATCCGATTATTGTCCAAAATGGCCTTATTTTACCAAAAAAACCCGTTTTTAAATCAGTTTTTCGGCTATAATTAATCGAAATTAAGTGCGAAGCGGCTAATGTCGTACACTGTTAGATGCGTCTTGAAATTATCTATCGTGTGGTGTGTGATTAGATCCGATTATTGTCGAAAATGGCCTTATTTTATCCAAAAAACCCGTTTTTCAACCAGATTTTCGGCTATAATTAGTCTAAATTAAGTGCGAAGCGGCTAATGTCGTACACTGTTAGATGCGTCTTGAAATTATCTATCGCATGGTGTGTGATTCGATCCGATTGTTGTCCAAAATGGCCTTATTTTACCCAAAAAAAACGTTTTTCAACCAGTTTTTCGGCTATAATTAGTCGAAATTATGTGCGAAACGGCTAATGTCGTACATCATTAGATGCGTCTTGAAATTATCTATCACGTGGTGTGTGATTCGTTCCGATTATTGTCCAAAATGGCCTTATTTTATCCAAAAAAAACCGTTTTTCAACCAGTTATTCAGCTAAAATTAGTCGAAATTAAGTGCGAAACGACTAATGTCGTACATCATTAGATGCGTCTTGAAGTTATCTACAACATGGTGGGTGATTCGATCGGATTTTTGTCCAAAACGGCCTTAATTTGACCAAAAAACCCATTTTTGAACTAGTTTTTCGCCTTTAATTAGTCTAAATTAAGTGCGAAACGGCTAATGTCGTACATCATTAGATGCGTCTTGAAATTATCTATCGCGTGGTGTGTGATTCGATCCGATTATTGTCCAAAATGGCCTTATTTTACCCAAAAAACCCGTTTTCCAATCAGTTTTTCGGCAATAATTAATCGAAATTAAGTGCGAAGCGGCTAATGTCGTACACTGTTAGATGCGTCTTGAAATTATCTATCGCGTGGTGTGTGATTCGATCCGATTATTGTCCAAAATGGCCTTATTTTACCCAAAAAAACCGTGTTTCAACCAGTTTTTCGGCTATAATTAGTCGAAATTAAGCGCGAAACGGCTAATGTCGTACATCATTAGATGCGTCTTGAAATTATCGATCGCGTGGTGTGTGATTCGATCCGATTATTGTCCAAAATGGCCTTATTTTACCCAAAAAAACCGTTTTTAAATCAGTTTTTCGGCTATACTTAATCGAAATTAAGTGCGAAGCGGCTAATGTCGTACACTGTTAGATGCGTCTTGAAATTATCTATCACGTGGTGTGTGATTCGATCCGATTATTGTCCAAAATGGCCTTATTTTACCCAAAAAACCCGTTTTCCAATCAGTTTTTCGGCAATAATTAATCGAAATTAAGTGCGAAGCGGCTAATGTCGTACACTGTTAGATGCGTCTTGAAATTATCTATCACGTGGTGTGTGATTCGATCCGATTATTGTCCAAAATGGCCTTATTTTACCCAAAAAACTCGTTTTCCAATCAGTTTTCCGGCTATAATTATTCGAAATTAAGTGCGAAGCGGCTAATGTCGTACATCATTAGATGCGTCTTGAAATTATCTATCGTGTGGTGTGTGATTCGATACCAATTATTGTCCAAAATGGCCTTATTTTATCCAAAAAACCCGTTTTTCAACCAGTTATTCGGCTATAATTAGTCGAAATTAAGTGCGAAACGGCTAATGTCGTACATCATTAGATGCGTCTTGAAGTTATCTACAACATGGTGGGTGATTCGATCGGATTTTTGTCCAAAACGGCCTTAATTTGACCAAAAAACCAATTTTTGATCTAGTTTTTCGCCTTTAATTAGTCTAAATTAAGTGCGAAGCGGCTAATGTCGTACACTGTTAGATGCGTCTTGAAATTATCTATCGCATGGTGTGTGATTCGATCCGATTATTGTCCAAAATGGCCTTATTTTACCAAAAAACCCGTTTTCCAATCAGTTTTTCGGCTATAATTAATCGAAATTAAGTGCGAAGCGGCTAATGTCGTACACTGTTAGATGCGTCTTGAAATTATCTATCGCGTGGTGTGTGATTCGATCCGATTATTGTCCAAAATGGCCTTATTTTACCCAAAAAACCCGTTTTCCAATCAGTTTTTCGGCAATAATTAATCGAAATTAAGTGCGAAGCGGCTAATGTCGTACACTGTTAGATGCGTCTTGAAATTATCTATCGCGTGGTGTGTGATTCGATCCGATTATTGTCCAAAATGGCCTTATTTTACCCAAAAAAACCGTTTTCCAATCAGTTTTTCGGCTATAATTAATCGAAATTAAGTGCGAAGCGGCTAATGTCGTACACTGTTAGATGCGTCTTGAAATTATCTATCACGTGGTGTGTGATTCGATCCGATTATTGTCCAAAATGGCCTTATTTTACCCAAAAAACCCGTTTTCCAATCAGTTTTTCGGCAATAATTAATCGAAATTAAGTGCGAAGCGGCTAATGTCGTACACTGTTAGATGCGTCTTGAAAGTATCTATCGTGTGGTGTGTGATTCGATCCGATTATTGTCCAAAATGGCCTTATTTTACCAAAAAACCCGTTTTCCAATCAGTTTTTCGGCTATAATTAGTCGAAATTAAGTGCGAAACGGCTAATGTCGTACATCATTAGATGAGTCTTGAAATTATCTATCGCGTGGTGTGTGATTCGATCCGATTATTGTCCAAAATGGCCTTATTTTACCCAAAAAACCCGTTTTCCAATCAGTTTTTCGGCTATAATTAATCGAAATTAAGTGCGAAGCGGCTAATGTCGTACACTGTTAGATGCGTCTTGAAATTATCTATCACGTGGTGTGTGATTCGATCCGATTATTGTCCAAAATGGCCTTATTTTACCAAAAAAACCCGTTTTTAAATCAGTTTTTCGGCTATAATTAATCGAAATTAAGTGCGAAGCGGCTAATGTCGTACACTGTTAGATGCGTCTTGAAAGTATCTATCGTGTGGTGTGTGATTCGATCCGATTATTGTCCAAAATGGCCTTATTTTACCAAAAAACCCGTTTTCCAATCAGTTTTTCGGCTATAATTATTCGAAATTAAGTGCGAAGCGGCTAATGTCGTACATCATTAGATGCGTCTTGAAATTATCTATCGTGTGGTGTGTGATTCGATACCAATTATTGTCCAAAATGGCCTTATTTTATCCAAAAAACCCGTTTTTCAACCAGTTATTCGGCTATAATTAGTCGAAATTAAGTGCGAAACGGCTAATGTCGTACATCATTAGATGCGTCTTGAAGTTATCTACAACATGGTGGGTGATTCGATCGGATTTTTGTCCAAAACGGCCTTAATTTGACCAAAAAACCAATTTTTGATCTAGTTTTTCGCCTTTAATTAGTCTAAATTAAGTGCGAAGCGGCTAATGTCGTACACTGTTAGATGCGTCTTGAAATTATCTATCGCATGGTGTGTGATTCGATCCGATTATTGTCCAAAATGGCCTTATTTTACCAAAAAACCCGTTTTCCAATCAGTTTTTCGGCTATAATTAATCGAAATTAAGTGCGAAGCGGCTAATGTCGTACACTGTTAGATGCGTCTTGAAATTATCTATCGCGTGGTGTGTGATTCGATCCGATTATTGTCCAAAATGGCCTTATTTTACCCAAAAAAACCGTGTTTCAACCAGTTTTTCGGCTATAATTAGTCGAAATTAAGCGCGAAACGGCTAATGTCGTACATCATTAGATGCGTCTTGAAATTATCGATCGCGTGGTGTGTGATTCGATCCGATTATTGTCCAAAATGGCCTTATTTTACCCAAAAAAACCGTTTTTAAATCAGTTTTTCGGCTATACTTAATCGAAATTAAGTGCGAAGCGGCTAATGTCGTACACTGTTAGATGCGTCTTGAAATTATCTATCACGTGGTGTGTGATGCGATCCGATTATTGTCCAAAATGGCCTTATTTTACCCAAAAAAACCGTTTTCCAATCAGTTTTTCGGCTATAATTAATCGAAATTAAGTGCGAAGCGGCTAATGTCGTACACTGTTAGATGCGTCTTGAAATTATCTATCACGTGGTGTGTGATTCGATCCGATTATTGTCCAAAATGGCCTTATTTTACCCAAAAAACCCGTTTTCCAATCAGTTTTTCGGCAATAATTAATCGAAATTAAGTGCGAAGCGGCTAATGTCGTACACTGTTAGATGCGTCTTGAAAGTATCTATCGTGTGGTGTGTGATTCGATCCGATTATTGTCCAAAATGGCCTTATTTTACCAAAAAACCCGTTTTCCAATCAGTTTTTCGGCTATAATTAGTCGAAATTAAGTGCGAAACGGCTAATGTCGTACATCATTAGATGAGTCTTGAAATTATCTATCGCGTGGTGTGTGATTCGATCCGATTATTGTCCAAAATGGCCTTATTTTACCCAAAAAACCCGTTTTCCAATCAGTTTTTCGGCTATAATTAATCGAAATTAAGTGCGAAGCGGCTAATGTCGTACACTGTTAGATGCGTCTTGAAATTATCTATCACGTGGTGTGTGATTCGATCCGATTATTGTCCAAAATGGCCTTATTTTACCAAAAAAACCCGTTTTTAAATCAGTTTTTCGGCTATAATTAATCGAAATTAAGTGCGAAGCGGCTAATGTCGTACACTGTTAGATGCGTCTTGAAATTATCTATCGTGTGGTGTGTGATTAGATCCGATTATTGTCGAAAATGGCCTTATTTTATCCAAAAAACCCGTTTTTCAACCAGATTTTCGGCTATAATTAGTCTAAATTAAGTGCGAAGCGGCTAATGTCGTACACTGTTAGATGCGTCTTGAAATTATCTATCACGTGGTGTGTGATTCGATCCGATTATTGTCCAAAATGGCCTTATTTTACCAAAAAAACCCGTTTTTAAATCAGTTTTTCGGCTATAATTAATCGAAATTAAGTGCGAAGCGGCTAATGTCGTACACTGTTAGATGCGTCTTGAAATTATCTATCGTGTGGTGTGTGATTAGATCCGATTATTGTCGAAAATGGCCTTATTTTATCCAAAAAACCCGTTTTTCAACCAGATTTTCGGCTATAATTAGTCTAAATTAAGTGCGAAGCGGCTAATGTCGTACACTGTTAGATGCGTCTTGAAATTATCTATCGCATGGTGTGTGATTCGATCCGATTGTTGTCCAAAATGGCCTTATTTTACACAAAAAAAACGTTTTTCAACCAGTTTTTCGGCTATAATTAGTCGAAATTATGTGCGAAACGGCTAATGTCGTACATCATTAGATGCGTCTTGAAATTATCTATCACGTGGTGTGTGATTCGTTCCGATTATTGTCCAAAATGGCCTTATTTTATCCAAAAAAAAACCGTTTTTCAACCAGTTATTCAGCTAAAATTAGTCGAAATTAAGTGCGAAACGACTAATGTCGTACATCATTAGATGCGTCTTGAAGTTATCTACAACATGGTGGGTGATTCGATCGGATTTTTGTCCAAAACGGCCTTAATTTGACCAAAAAACCCATTTTTGAACTAGTTTTTCGCCTTTAATTAGTCTAAATTAAGTGCGAAACGGCTAATGTCGTACATCATTAGATGCGTCTTGAAATTATCTATCGCGTGGTGTGTGATTCGATCCGATTATTGTCCAAAATGGCCTTATTTTACCCAAAAAACCCGTTTTTAAATCAGTTTTTCGGCTATAATTAATCGAAATTAAGTGCGAAGCGGCTAATGTCGTACACTGTTAGATGCGTCTTGAAATTATCTATCACGTGGTGTGTGATTCGATCCGATTGTTGTCCAAAATGGCCTTATTTTATCCAAAAAACCCGTTTTTCAACCAGTTTTTCGGCTATAATTAGTCGAAATTAGGTGCATATCGGCTGTTATCGCACAACGTTAGATGCGTCTTAAAATTATCTATCACGTGGTGTGAAATTCGATTCGCTTATTTTCCAAAAATTCCTAGTTTTACACAAAAAACCTATTTTATAATCGGAAGTGCGTCCGTACGTCCGTTCGTTTTTCCATCCTTCCTTTCGTCCGTCCTTTTCTCCTTTCTCCGATCTTTCTCTGTTCTCCGTACTCCGTTCTCCTTTCTCTCTTCTCGCTTCTCCCTTCTCGCTTCTCTCTTCTCGCTTCTCTCTTCTCGCTTCTCGCTTCTCTCTTCTCTCTTCTCGCTTCTCTCTTCTCGCTTCTCTCTTCTCGCTTCTCTCTTCTCGCTTCTCTCTTCTCGCTTCTCTCTTCTCGCTTCACTCTTCTCGCTTCACTCTTCTCGCTTCTCGCTTCTCGCTTCTCGCTTCTCCTTTCTCCTTTCTCCTTTCTCCTTTCTCCTTTCTCCTTTCTCCTTTCTCCTTTCTCCTTTCTCCTTTCTCCTTTCTCCTTTCTCCTTTCTCCTTTCTCCTTTCTCCTTTCTCCTTTCTCCTTTCTCTTTTCTCTTTTCTCCTTTCTCCTTTCTCCTTTCTCCTTTTTCCTTTCTCCTTTCTCCGTTCTCCTTTGCCCTTGCTCTTTTCCCCTTGCTCTTTTCCCCTTGCTCTTTTCCCCTTTCTCCTTTCTCCTTTGCCCTTGCTCTTTTCTCCTTTGCCCTTGCTCTTTTCTCCTTTCCCGTTTCCAATTTTTCTCCTTTCTCCTTTCTCCTTTCTCTTTTCTCCCTTTTCCAATTTTCTCCTTTTTCCAATTATATGCTTTTTCCAATTTTCTCCCTTTTCCAATTTTCTCCTCTTTCCAATTGTCTCCCTTTTCTAATTTTCTCCTTTTTCAATTTACTCTTTTTTTCAATTATCTCCTTTTTCTAATTTTCTTCCTTCTCCTTTCTCCATCTCCCTTTTTCAATTTTCTTTTTTCTCCTTTCTCCTTGTTCCAATTTTTTCCTTTCTTCTTTCTCTTTTTTCCAATTTTCTCCTTTTCTCCTTATCCTCAATTTTCTCCTTTCTAATTTTCCCAATTTTCACCTTCCTCCTTTTCTCTACTTTTCTCCTTTTTCCTTTCTCCTATTCCTTAATTTTCTCCTTTCTACACTTCGCCAATTTTCTCCTTTCTCCTCTTCTTCAATTTTCTCATTTCTCCTCTTCCCCAATTTTCTCCTATCTCCTTTTTCAAAATTTTTTTGTTTCTCCTTTTCCCCAATTTTCTCCTTTCTACTTTCCGACAATTTTCTTTCATTTAACCAATTTTCTTCTTTTTCCAATTTTCTCTCTTCTCGTTTTTCCATCTTCCTTTTCCAATTTTCTCGTTTCTCCCTTTTCCCATTTTCTCCTTTCTCCTTTCTCCACTTTTCTCCTTTTTCCTTTCTCCTTTTTTCAATTTTCTTTTTTCCGATTTTGTCCTTTTTTCCTTTTCTCCTTTACCCCAATTTTCTCCTTTCTCATTTTCCCAATTGCCTCCTTCCTCATTTTCTACAATTTTCTCCTTTCTCCGCTTCCTCAATTTTCTCCTTTCTCCTTTTCCCCAATTTTCTCCTATCTTCTTTTCCCGAATTTTCTAGTTTCTCCTTTTCTCGAATTTTCCCGTTTCACCTTTTCCCCAAGTTTCTCTTTTCTACTTTCCCACAATTTTCTCCTTTCTACTTTTAACCAATTTTCTTCTTTTTCCAGTTTTCTCCCTTCTCCTTGTTCCATCTCAATTTTCCAATTTTCTCGTTTCTCCCTTTTCCCACTTTCTCATTTCTCCTTGCTCCAATTTTCTCCTTTTTCTAATTTTCTCCTTTTTCACAATTTTGTCTTTTTTTCCTTTTCTCCTTATCCACAATTTTCTCCTTTCTAATTTTCCCAATTGTCTCCTTCCTCCTTTTCTCCAATTTTCTCCTTTCTTCTTTTCCCCAATTTTCTCCTTTCTCCTTTTCCCCATTTTTCTCCCTTCTACTTTTCCCCAATTTTCTCCTTTGGTTTTTTCCCCAATTTTCTCCCTTTTCTCAATTTTCTCCTTTTCCCCAATTTTCTCCATTTCTCGTTTTTCTTTATTTTCTCCTTTTCTCCCAATGTTCTCCTTTTCTCCTTTTTGCCAATCTTCTCTTTTCCCGATTTTATCTGTTCTCAATTTTTTCCTTTGTCATTTTCTTCTTGATCTTTCTCATTTTGTCCGTTTCTCTTTATCATTTTCACTTTTTTTCCAATTGTCTCATTTTGTCCCTGTTGTATTCTTTTTTCATTTTTCTCCTATTTCTCCTCGTCGTTCTCTCTGTTTTTCACATTATTCCTTTTCCCGCAGAGGTTTTCTTCTTCATCCCAATCATCTATTTTTTCTCGTCGTTCCTTTTATCCCCAATTCCCTCCCCTTTTTTAGTCGTTCTCAGCTTTATCCAAATTTTCTCCTTTTTTCTTCGTCATTTTCTTCTTTTTTCCAATTTTCTCCTTTCATCCGACATCTTCTTCTCCTTTCAACACAAGTGTCTCCTTTTTTACAATTTTCTCCTTTTTTTCCTTTGTTTTTTTCATTCTACCTCAATTTTCTCCCTTTTTTCCAATTTCGTTTTCTCTTTTTTCCCCATTTTTCTCATTTTTCCGCTCGTTTTCCCTTTTTTCCAATTTTCTCCTTTTCTCCTGATATTTCCTCCTTTTCTTCCAGTTTTCTCTTTCTACCGTTCGTTTTCTCCTTTTTCCAATTTTCTATTTTTTCCCTGTCGTGTTCGAATTTTTTTCAATTTTCTTTCCTTTTCCCCGCCGTTTACTCTTTTTTCCCAATTTTCTCCTTTTGTTCAAGTCATGTTTTCCACCTTTTTTTTGTACACACCGAATCAGACCTTAAATCACACACAGACCCACACAAGGACCCACAATCTGATCTACACACAGACCCACACAGACAGACACTCAAACTCACTCATATCTAGACTTACATCCAGACCTACACAAAGACACTCTGCCAGACCAACACTCACAAACAGGACTGGACCAAAACCCACACAAATCTACATTTAAACCCAGTCAAAGCTTCAAACCTAGACACACAACCTGACTCAACCCACACATAGATCCACACGCAAACCCAGAGCCACACCCAGACACAGACCCACACCCAAAACCACAACCAGACTCACACCCAGACCCACACCCAGACCCACACCCAGACCCACACCCAGACCCACACCTAGACCCACACCCAGACCCAAACTTACACCCACATCTGGAACACACCCAGACCCACACACAGACTCACACTCAGTTTCACACCCAGATCCACACACAGACACACACCGAGACCCACATCCAGACTCACACCCAAACACACACCCAGAACCACACCCAGACTCACACCCAGACCCACACCTTGACCCACACCCAGACAGACACCCAGACCCACACCCAGACCCATACCGAGACCCACACCCACACCCACACCCACACCATGACCCACACCCAGACCCACACCCAAACATACTCCCAGACCCACACACGGACCCACACACCCACCCAGACCCACTCCCATACCCACACTCAGTCCCACACCCAGATCCACACACAGACACACACCGAGACCCACATCCAGACACACCCAGACACACACGCAGACACACACGCAGGCCCACACCTTGACCTACACCCAGACCTAATCCCAGACCCACACCCAGACCCACACCCACATCCAGACCCAGACCCACACCCAGACCCACACCCAGACCCACACCCAGACCCAAAACAGACCCTGCCCAGACCCACACCCAGACCAAGTCCAAAAACCGTCGTCGAACCGGAGTGATCTTTGGACAATGTCCAAAAATCGTCGTCATCTCCGAGTGAATTTTAGACAATGTCCAAAAATCGTCGTTGAACTGGAGTGATTTTTAGACGATGTCCAAAAATCGTCTTTGATCCGGAGTGATTTTTAGAAAATGTCCAAAAATCGTCGTCATGTCCGATTAATTTTTAGACAATATCCAAAAATCGTTGTTGAACCGGAGTTTTTTTTAGACAATGTCTGAGAATCGTCGTCATGTCCGAGTGATTCTTAAGACAACGTCCAGTAATCGTCGTCGAACCGGTCTTATTTTGAGACAATGTCCAAAAATCGTCGTCGAACCGGAGTGATTTTTAGACAATATCCTAAAATCGTCATGTCCGATAGATTCTTGAGACAATGTCCAAAAATTGTCGTCGAACCGGAGTGATTTTCAGATAATGTCCAAAAATCGTCGTCATATCCGAGTGATTTTTATACAATATCCAAAAATCGTCGTTGAACCGGTGTGGTTTTTAGACAATTTCTAAATATCGTCGTCATGTCCGAGTGATTTTATACAATGTCCAAAAATCGTCGTTGAACCGGAGTGATTTTTAGACAATGTCTAAAAATCAGCGTCATGTCCGAGTGATTCTTAAGACAATGTCCAAAAATTGTCGTCGAGCCGGAGTGATTTTCAGACAATGTCCAAAAATCATCGTCATGTACGTGTAAATTTTAAACAATGTCTAAAAATCGTCCTCTTCTCCGTGTGAATTTTAGACATTCTCGAAAAATCGTCGTTGAACCGGAGTGATTTTTAGACAATGTCCAAAAATCGTCGTCATGTCCGAGTATTTTTATACAATGTACAAAAATCGTCGTTGAACCGGAGTGATTTTTAGAGAATGTCCAAAAAACGACGTCATGTCCGAGTTAATTTTAGACAATGTCCAAAAATAGTCGTCGATTCGGCGTTAATTTTAGACAATATCCAAAAATCGTGGTCGAACCTGAGTGATTTTGAGACAATGTCCAAAAATCGACCTCATGTCCGAGTGAATTTTATACAATGTCCAAAAATTGTCGTTGAACCGGAGTGATTTTTAGAGAATGTCCAAAAATCATCGTCATGTCCTAGTGATTTTTAGACAATGTCTTAAAACCGTCGGTGAACCGGAGTGATTTTTAGACAATTTCCAAAAATCGTCGTCATGTCCGAGTGATTTTATACAATGTCCAAAAATTGTCGTCGAGCCGGAGTGATTTTCAGACAATGTCCAAAAATCATCATCATGTACGTGTAAATTTTATACAATGTCCAAATATCGTCCTCTTCTCCGAGTAAATTTTAGACATTCTCGAAAAATCGTCGTTGAACCGGAGTGATTTTTAGACAATGTCCAAAAATCGTCGTTGAACCGGAGTGATTTTAAGAGAATGTCCAAAAACGTCGTCATGTCCCAGTGAATTTTAGACAATGTCCAAATATCGTCGTCGATTCGGAGTTAATTTTAGACAATATCCAAAAATCGTCGTCGAACCGGAGTGATTTTTAAACAATTTCTAAAAATCGTCGTCATCTCCGAGTGAATTTTAGACATTGTTCAAAAAACGTCGTTGAACAGAAGTGATTTTAAGACATTGTCTAAAATCGTTGTTATGTCCGAGTGATTTTTGGACAATGTTCAAAAATCGTCGTTGATCCGAATAATTTTTAGACAATGTCCAAAAATGGTCGTCATGTCCGAGTGATTTATAGACAATGTCCAAAAACTTCTTTGAACCGGGGTGATTTTCAGACAATCTCCAAAAATCATCGTCAAATCAGAGTGATTTTAGACAATATCCAAAAATCGTCGTCGAACCGGAGTGATTTTTGGGCATGACCGGAGGTCATGTCCAAAAATCGTCGTCTTATCCGAGTAGATTTTTGACATTGTCCAAAAATCGTCGTCACATCCGAGTCAATTTTAGACATTGTCCAAAAATCATCGAAATGTACGAGTCAATTTTAGAAATTGTCCAAAAATCGTCGACATATCCGAGTCAATTTCAAACATTGACCAAAAATCATCGTCAAATCCGAGACATTTTTAGACATTGTCCATAAATCTTCGTTACAAGACATTGTCCAAAAATCGTCGTTACATCCGAGTCAATTTTAGACATTGTCCAAAAATCGTCGTCAGATCCGAGTCAATTTTAGACATTGTCCAAAAATCGTCGTCAGTTCCGAGTCAATTTTAGACATTGTCCAAAAATTGTCGACATGTCCGAGTCAATTTCAAACATTGTCCAAAAATCGTCGTCACATCCGAGTCAATTTTAGAAATTGTCCAAAAATCGTCGAGACATCCGAGTCAATTTTAGACATTGTCCAAAAATCGTCGTAAGATCCGAGTCAATTTTAGACATTGTCCAAAATTCGTCGACACATCCGAGTCTAATTTTGACATTGTCCAAAAATCGTCGACATATCCGAGTTAATTTTAGACATTGTCCAAAAATCGTCGTCAGAGCCGAGTCAATTTTAGACATTGTCCAAAAATCGTCGTTAGATGCGAGTCAATTTTAGACATTGTCCAAAAATCGTCGTCAGATCCGAGTCAATTTTAGACATTGTCCAAAAATCGTAGACACATCCGAGTCAATTTTAGACATTGTCCAAAAATCGTAGACATATCCGAGTTAATTTTAGACATTGTCCAAAAATCATCGTCACATCCGAGTCAATTTTAGACATTGTCCAAATATCGTCATCAGATCCAAGTCAATTTTAGAGATTGTCCAAAAATCGTCGACACATCCAAATCAATTTTAGACATTGCCCAAAAATCGCCGTCGGATCCGAGTCAATTTTAGAAATTGTCCAAAAATCGACATCACATCCGAGTCAATTTTAGACATTGTCCAAAAATCCTCGACATGTCCGAGTCAATTTTAGAAATTGTCCAAAAATCGTCGTCAGATCCGAGTCAATTTTAGACATTGTCCAAAATCGACGACATATCCGAGTTAATTTTAGACATTGTCCAAAAATCGTCAATACATCTGACTCAATTTTAGACATTGTCAAAAAATCGTCGTCACATCCGAGTCAATTTTAGACATTGTCCAAAAATCGTTGTCTAAAATGTCTAAAATTGAGTCGGATGTGATGACGATTTTTGGACAATGTCTAAAATTGACTCGGATATGACGACGATTTTTGGACAATGTCTAAAATTGACTCGGATGTGTCGACTATTTTTGGACAATTTCTAAAATTGACTCGGACATGTCGACGATTTTTGGGCAATGTCTAAATTTGACTCGGATATGTCGACGATTTTTGGACGTCTGAAATAGACTCGGATCTGACGACGATTTTTGGACAATGTCTAAAATTGACTCGGATCTGACGACGATTTTTGGACAATGTCTAAAATTGACTCGGATCTGACAACGATTTTTGGACAATGTCTAAAATTGACTCGAATATGTCGAGGATTTTTGGACAATGTCTAAAATTGACTCGGATATGTCGACGATTTTTGCACAATGTCTAAAATTGACTCGGATGTGACGACGATTTTTGGACAATGTCCAAAATTGACTCGGATCTGTCGACGAATTTTGGACAATGTCTAAAATTGACTCGGATCTGACGACGATTTTTGGACAATGTCTAAAATTGACTCGGATGTGACGAAGATTTTTGGACAATGTCTAAAATTGACTCGGATATGACGTCGATTTTTGGACAACGTCTAAAATTGACTCGGATATGTCGACGATTTTTGGACACTTTCAAAAATTGACTCGGATCTGACGACGATTTTTGGACAATGTCTTAAAATGACACGGATGTGTCGTCGATTTTTGGACAATGTCTAAAATTGACTCGGACATGTCGACGATTTTTGGACAATGTCTAAAATTGACTCGGATATGACGTCGATTTTTGGACAATGTCTAAAATTGACTCTGATATGTCGATGATTTTTGGACAATGTCTAAAATTGACTCGGATATGTCGACAATTTTTGGACAATGTCTAAAATTGACTCGGATCTGACGACGAATTTTGGACAATGTCTAAAATTGACTCGGATGTGACGACGATTTTTGGACAATGTCTAAAATTGACTCGGATATGACGTCGATTTTTGGACAATGTCTAAAATTGACTCGGATATGTCGACGATTTTTGGACACTTTCTAAAATTGACTCGGATATGACGACGATTTTTGGACAATGTCTTAAAATGACGCGGATGTGTCGTCGATTTTTGGACAATGTCTAAAATTGACTCGGACATGTCGACGATTTTTGGACAATGTCTAAAATTGACTCGGATCTGACGACGATTTTTGGACAATGTCTAAAATTGACTCGGATCTGACAACGATTTTTGGACAATGTCTAAAATTGACTCGAATATGTCGAGGATTTTTGGACAATGTCTAAATTTGACTCTGATATGTCGACGATTTTTGCACAATGTCTAAAATTGACTCGGATGTGACGACGATTTTTGGACAATGTCTAAATTTGACTCGGATGTGACGACGATTTTTGGACAATGTCCAAAATTGACTCGGATCTGTCGACGAATTTTGGACAATGTCTAAAATTGACTCGGATCTGACGACGATTTTTGGACAATGTCTATAATTGACTCGGATATGTCGACGATTTTTGGACAATGTCTAAAATTGACTCGGATCTGACGACGATTTTTGGACAATGTCTAAAATTGACTCGGACATGTCGACGAATTTTGGACAATGTCTAAAAATGAATCGGATCTGACGACGATTTTTGGACAATGTCTAAAATTGACTCGGATGTGTCGACTATTTTTGGACAATGTCTAAAATTGATTTGGACATGTCGACGATTTTTGGACAATCTCTAAATTTGACTCGGATATGTCGACGATTTTTGGACGTCTGAAATTGACTCGGATGTGACGACGATTTTTGGACAATGTCTAAAATTGACTCGGATATGACGTCGATTTTTGGACAATGTCTAAAATTGACTCGGATCTGACAAAGATTTTTGGACAATGTCATAAATTGACTCGGATATGTCGACGATTTTTGACAATGTCTAAAATTGACTCGGATGTGTCGACGATTTTTGGACAATGTCTAAAATTGACTCGGATCTGACAACGAAATTTGTACAATGTCTAAAATTGACTCGGATATGTCGACGATTTTTGGACAATGTCTAAAATTGACTCGGATCTGACGACGATTTTTGGACAATGTCTAAAATTGACTTGGATCTGACAACGATTTTTGGACAATGTCTAAAATTGACTCGGATCTGTCAACAATTTTTGGACAATGTCTAAAATTGACTCGGATGAGTCGACAATTTTTGGACAATGTCTAAAATTGACTCGGATGTGACGATGATTTTTTGACAATGTCTAAAATTGAGTCGGATGTGATGACGATTTTTGGACAATGTCTAAATTGACTCGGATGTGACAACGATTTTTGGACAATGTTTAAAATTGACTCGGATCTGACGACGATTTTTGGACAATGTTTAAAATTGACTCGGATCTGTCGACGAATTTTGGACAATGTCTAAAATTGACTCGGATGTGACGACGATTTTTGGACAATGTCTAAAATTGATTTGGATATGACGTCGATTTTTGGACAATGTATAAAATTGATTCGGATATGTCGACGATTTTTGGACAATGTCTAAAATTGACTCGGATCTGACGACGATTTTTGGACAATGTCTAAAATTGACTCGGATGTGTCGACGATTTTTGGACAATGTCTAAAATTGACTCGGAGATGTCGACGATTTTTGGACAATGTCTAAAATTGACTCAGAAATGACGACGATTTTTGGACAAAGTCTAAAATAGACTCGAATATGTTGAAGATTTTTGGACAATGCCTAAAATTGACTCGGTTATGTCGACGATTTTTGGACAATGTCTAAAAATGAATCGGTCTGACGACGATTTTTGGACAATGTCTAAAATTGACTCGGATGTGTCGACTATTTTTGGACAATGTCTAAAATTGATTCGGACATGTCGACGATTTTTGGACAATGTCTAAAATTGACTCGGACATGTCGAAGATTTTTGGACAATGTCTAAAATTGACTCGGATATGTCGACGATTTTTGGACACTTTCTAAAATTGACTCGGATCTGACGACGATTTTTGGACAATGTCTTAAAATGACACGGATGTGTCGTTGATTTTTGGACAATGTCTAAAATTGACTCGGACATGTCGACGATTTTTGGACAATGTCTAAAATTGACTCGGATATGACGTCGATTTTTGGACAATGTCTAAAATTGACTCTGATATGTCGATGATTTTTGGACAATGTCTAAAATTGACTCGGATCTGACGACGAATTTTTTACAATGTCTAAAATTGACTCGGATGTGACGACGATTTTTGGACAATGTCTAAAATTGACTCGGATATGTCGACGATTTTTGGACACTTTCTAAAATTGACTCGGATATGACGACGATTTTTGGACAATGTCTTAAAATGACACGGATGTGTCGTCGATTTTTGGACAATGTCTAAAATTGACTCGGACATGTCGACGATTTTTGGACAATGTCTAAAATTGACTCGGATCTGACAACGATTTTTGGACAATGTCTAAAATTGACTCGAATATGTCGAGGATTTTTGGACAATGTCTAAATTTGACTCGGATATGTCGACGATTTTTGCACAATGTCTAAAATTGACTCGGATGTGACGACGATTTTTGGACAATGTCTAAATTTGACTCGGATGTGACGACGATTTTTGGACAATGTCCAAAATTGACTCGGATCTGTCGACGAATTTTGGACAATGTCTAAAATTGACTCGGATCTGACGACGATTTTTGGACGTCTGAAATAGACTCGGATCTGACGACGATTTTTGGACAATGTCTAAAATTGACTCGGATGTGACGACGATTTTTGGACTATGTCTAAAATTGACTCGGATATGACGTCGATTTTTGGACAATGTCTAAAATTGACTCGGATCTGACAAAGATTTTTGGACAATGTCATAAATTGACTCGGATATGTCGACGATTTTTGACAATGTCTAAAATTGACTCGGATGTGTCGACGATTTTTGGACAATGTCTAAAATTGACTCGGATCTGACAACAAAATTTGTACAATGTCCAAAATTGACTCGGATCTGTCGACGATTTTTGGACAATGTCTAAAATTGACTCGGATCTGACGACGATTTTTGGACAATGTCAAAAATTGACTTGGATCTGACAACGATTTTTGGACAATGTCTAAAATTGACTCGGATCTGTCAACAATTTTTGGACAATGTCTAAAATTGACTCGGATGAGTCGACAATTTTTGGACAATGTCTAAAATCGACTCGGATGTGACGATGATTTTTTGACAATGTCTAAAATTGAGTCGGATGTGATGACGATTTTTGGACAATGTCTAAATTGACTCGGATGTGACAACGATTTTTGGACAATGTTTAAAATTGACTCGGATCTGACGACGATTTTTGGACAATGTCTAAAATTGACTCGGATCTGTCGACGAATTTTGGACAATGTCTAAAATTGACTCGGATGTGACGACGATTTTTGGACAATGTCTAAAATTGATTTGGATATGACGTCGATTTTTGGACAATGTATAAAATTGACTCGGATATGTCGACGATTTTTGGACAATGTCTAAAATTGACTCGGATCTGACGACGATTTTTGGACAATGTCTAAAATTGACTCGGATGTGTCGACGATTTTTGGACAATGTCTAAAATTGACTCGGAGATGTCGACGATTTTTGGACAATGTCTAAAATTGACTCAGAAATGACGACAATTTTTGACAATGTCTAAAATTGACTCGGATGTGTCGACGATTTTTGGACAATGTCTAAAATTGACTCGGATCTGACGACGAATTTTGGACAATGTCTAAAATTGACTCGGATGTGTCGACGATTTTTGGACAATGTCTAAAATTGACTCGGAGATGTCGACGATTTTTGGACAATGTCTAAAATTGACTGAGAAATGACGATGATTTTTGGACAATGTCTAAAATTGACTCGGATATGTCGACAATTTTTGGACAATGTCTAAAATTGACTCGGATCTGACGACGAATTTTGGACAATGTCTAAAATTGACTCGGATGTGACGACGATTTTTGGACAATGTCTAAAATTGACACGGATGTGTCGTCGATTTTTGGACAATGTCTAAAATTGACTCGGACATGTCGACGATTTTTGGACAATGTCTAAAATTGACTCGGATCTGACGACGATTTTTGGACAATGTCTAAAATTGACTCGGATCTGACAACGATTTTTGGACAATGTCTAAAATTGACTCGGATATGTCGACGATTTTTGGACACTTTCTAAAATTGACTCGGATATGACGACGATTTTTGGACAATGTCTTAAAATGACACGGATGTGTCGTCGATTTTTGGACAATGTCTAAAATTGACTCGGACATGTCGACGATTTTTGGACAATGTCTAAAATTGACTCGGATCTGACGACGATTTTTGGACAATGTCTAAAATTGACTCGGATCTGACAACGATTTTTGGACAATGTCTAAAATTGACTCGAATATGTCGAGGATTTTTGGACAATGTCTAAATTTGACTCGGATATGTCGACGATTTTTGCACAATGTCTAAAATTGACTCGGATGTGACGACGATTTTTGGACAATGTCTAAATTTGACTCGGATGTGACGACGATTTTTGGACAATGTCCAAAATTGACTCGGATCTGTCGACGAATTTTGGACAATGTCTAAAATTGACTCGGATCTGACGACGATTTTTGGACGTCTGAAATAGACTCGGATCTGACGACGATTTTTGGACAATGTCTAAAATTGACTCGGATGTGACGACGATTTTTGGACTATGTCTAAAATTGACTCGGATATGACGTCGATTTTTGGACAATGTCTAAAATTGACTCGGATCTGACAAAGATTTTTGGACAATGTCATAAATTGACTCGGATATGTCGACGATTTTTGACAATGTCTAAAATTGACTCGG
The DNA here is from genome assembly GCA_034766995.1 of Acanthacorydalis orientalis. Lineage (NCBI taxonomy): Eukaryota > Metazoa > Arthropoda > Insecta > Megaloptera > Corydalidae > Acanthacorydalis > Acanthacorydalis orientalis. Next base: position 20,096,881 of record CM068320.1, on the reverse strand, counting down.
ATGTGTCGACGATTTTTGGACAATGTCTAAAATTGACTCGGATCTGACAACGAAATTTGTACAATGTCTAAAATTGACTCGGATATGTCGACGATTTTAGGACAATGTCTAAAATTGACTTGGATCTGACGACGATTTTTGGACAATGTCAAAAATTGACTTGGATCTGACAACGATTTTTGGACAATGTCTAAAATTGACTCGGATCTGTCAACAATTTTTGGACAATGTCTAAAATTGACTCGGATGAGTCGACAATTTTTGGACAATGTCTAAAATCGACTCGGATGTGACGATGATTTTTTGACAATGTCTAAAATTGAGTCGGATGTGATGACGATTTTTGGACAATGTCTAAATTGACTCGGATGTGACAACGATTTTTGGACAATGTTTAAAATTGACTCGGATCTGACGACGATTTTTGGACAATGTCTAAAATTGACTCGGATCTGTCGACGAATTTTGGACAATGTCTAAAATTGACTCGGATGTGACGACGATTTTTGGACAATGTCTAAAATTGATTTGGATATGACGTCGATTTTTGGACAATGTATAAAATTGACTCGGATATGTCGACGATTTTTGGACAATGTCTAAAATTGACTCGGATCTGACGACGATTTTTGGACAATGTCTAAAATTGACTCGGATGTGTCGACGATTTTTGGACAATGTCTAAAATTGACTCGGAGATGTCGACGATTTTTGGACAATGTCTAAAATTGACTCAGAAATGACGACGATCTTTGACAATGTCTAAAATTGACTCGGATGTGTCGACGATTTTTGGACAATGTCTAAAATTGACTCGGATATGTCGACGATTTTTGGACAATGTCTAAAATTGACTCGGATATGTCGATGATTTTTGGACAATGTCTAAAATTGACTCGGATATGTCGATGATTTTTGGACAATGTCTAAATTTGACTCAGACCTTACGACGATTTTTGGACAATGTCTAAAATTGACTCGGATCTGACGACGATTTTTGGACAATGTCTAAAATTGACTTGGATCTGACAACGATTTTTGGACAATGTCTAAAATTGACTCGGATCTGACAACAATTTTTGGACAATGTCTAAAATTGACTCGGATGAGTCGACAATTTTTGGACAATGTCTAAAATTGACTCGGATATGACGTCGATTTTTGGACAATGTCTAAAATTGACTCTGATATGTCGATGATTTTTGGACAATGTCTAAAATTGACTCGGATATGTCGACAATTTTTGGACAATGTCTAAAATTGACTCGGATCTGACGACGAATTTTGGACAATGTCTAAAATTGACTCGGATGTGACGACGATTTTTGGACAATGTCTAAAATTGACTCGGATATGTCGACGATTTTTGGACACTTTCTAAAATTGACTCGGATATGACGACGATTTTTGGACAATGTCTTAAAATGACACGGATGTGTCGTCGATTTTTGGACAATGTCTAAAATTGACTCGGACATGTCGACGATTTTTGGACAATGTCTAAAATTGACTTGGATCTGACAACGATTTTTGGACAATGTCTAAAATTGACTCGGATCTGACAACAATTTTTGGACAATGTCTAAAATTGACTCGGATGAGTCGACAATTTTTGGACAATGTCTAAAATTGACTCGGATATGACGTCGATTTTTGGACAATGTCTAAAATTGACTCTGATATGTCGATGATTTTTGGACAATGTCTAAAATTGACTCGGATATGTCGACAATTTTTGGACAATGTCTAAAATTGACTCGGATCTGACGACGAATTTTGGACAATGTCTAAAATTGACTCGGATGTGACGACGATTTTTGGACAATGTCTAAAATTGACTCGGATATGTCGACGATTTTTGGACACTTTCTAAAATTGACTCGGATATGACGACGATTTTTGGACAATGTCTTAAAATGACACGGATGTGTCGTCGATTTTTGGACAATGTCTAAAATTGACTCGGACATGTCGACGATTTTTGGACAATGTCTAAAATCGACTCGGATGTGACGATGATTTTTTGACAATGTCTAAAATTGAGTCGGATATGTCGACGATTTTTGGACACTTTCTAAAATTGACTCGGATATGACGACGATTTTTGGACAATGTCTTAAAATGACACGGATGTGTCGTCGATTTTTGGACAATGTCTAAAATTGACTCGGACATGTCGACGATTTTTGGACAATGTCTAAAATTGACTCGGATCTGACGACGATTTTTGGACAATGTCTAAAATTGACTCGGATCTGACAACGATTTTTGGACAATGTCTAAAATTGACTCGAATATGTCGAGGATTTTTGGACAATGTCTAAATTTGACTCGGATATGTCGACGATTTTTGCACAATGTCTAAAATTGACTCGGATGTGACGACGATTTTTGGACAATGTCTAAAATTGACTCGGATATGACGTCGATTTTTGGACAATGTCTAAAATTGACTCTGATATGTCGATGATTTTTGGACAATGTCTAAAATTGACTCGGATATGTCGACAATTTTTGGACAATGTCTAAAATTGACTCGGATCTGACGACGAATTTTGGACAATGTCTAAAATTGACTCGGATGTGACGACGATTTTTGGACAATGTCTAAAATTGACTCGGATATGTCGACGATTTTTGGACACTTTCTAAAATTGACTCGGATATGACGACGATTTTTGGACAATGTCTTAAAATGACACGGATGTGTCGTCGATTTTTGGACAATGTCTAAAATTGACTCGGACATGTCGACGATTTTTGGACAATGTCTAAAATTGACTTGGATCTGACAACGATTTTTGGACAATGTCTAAAATTGACTCGGATCTGACAACAATTTTTGGACAATGTCTAAAATTGACTCGGATGAGTCGACAATTTTTGGACAATGTCTAAAATTGACTCGGATATGACGTCGATTTTTGGACAATGTCTAAAATTGACTCTGATATGTCGATGATTTTTGGACAATGTCTAAAATTGACTCGGATATGTCGACAATTTTTGGACAATGTCTAAAATTGACTCGGATCTGACGACGAATTTTGGACAATGTCTAAAATTGACTCGGATGTGACGACGATTTTTGGACAATGTCTAAAATTGACTCGGATATGTCGACGATTTTTGGACACTTTCTAAAATTGACTCGGATATGACGACGATTTTTGGACAATGTCTTAAAATGACACGGATGTGTCGTCGATTTTTGGACAATGTCTAAAATTGACTCGGACATGTCGACGATTTTTGGACAATGTCTAAAATCGACTCGGATGTGACGATGATTTTTTGACAATGTCTAAAATTGAGTCGGATATGTCGACGATTTTTGGACACTTTCTAAAATTGACTCGGATATGACGACGATTTTTGGACAATGTCTTAAAATGACACGGATGTGTCGTCGATTTTTGGACAATGTCTAAAATTGACTCGGACATGTCGACGATTTTTGGACAATGTCTAAAATTGACTTGGATCTGACGACGATTTTTGGACAATGTCAAAAATTGACTTGGATCTGACAACGATTTTTGGACAATGTCTAAAATTGACTCGGATCTGTCAACAATTTTTGGACAATGTCTAAAATTGACTCGGATGAGTCGACAATTTTTGGACAATGTCTAAAATCGACTCGGATGTGACGATGATTTTTTGACAATGTCTAAAATTGAGTCGGATGTGATGACGATTTTTGGACAATGTCTAAATTGACTCGGATGTGACAACGATTTTTGGACAATGTTTAAAATTGACTCGGATCTGACGACGATTTTTGGACAATGTCTAAAATTGACTCGGATCTGTCGACGAATTTTGGACAATGTCTAAAATTGACTCGGATGTGACGACGATTTTTGGACAATGTCTAAAATTGATTTGGATATGACGTCGATTTTTGGACAATGTATAAAATTGACTCGGATATGTCGACGATTTTTGGACAATGTCTAAAATTGACTCGGATCTGACGACGATTTTTGGACAATGTCTAAAATTGACTCGGATGTGTCGACGATTTTTGGACAATGTCTAAAATTGACTCGGAGATGTCGACGATTTTTGGACAATGTCTAAAATTGACTCAGAAATGACGACGATCTTTGACAATGTCTAAAATTGACTCGGATGTGTCGACGATTTTTGGACAATGTCTAAAATTGACTCGGATATGTCGACGATTTTTGGACAATGTCTAAAATTGACTCGGATATGTCGATGATTTTTGGACAATGTCTAAAATTGACTCGGATATGTCGATGATTTTTGGACAATGTCTAAATTTGACTCAGACCTTACGACGATTTTTGGACAATGTCTAAAATTGACTCGGATCTGACGACGATTTTTGGACAATGTCTAAAATTGACTTGGATCTGACAACGATTTTTGGACAATGTCTAAAATTGACTCGGATCTGACAACAATTTTTGGACAATGTCTAAAATTGACTCGGATGAGTCGACAATTTTTGGACAATGTCTAAAATTGACTCGGATATGACGTCGATTTTTGGACAATGTCTAAAATTGACTCTGATATGTCGATGATTTTTGGACAATGTCTAAAATTGACTCGGATATGTCGACAATTTTTGGACAATGTCTAAAATTGACTCGGATCTGACGACGAATTTTGGACAATGTCTAAAATTGACTCGGATGTGACGACGATTTTTGGACAATGTCTAAAATTGACTCGGATATGTCGACGATTTTTGGACACTTTCTAAAATTGACTCGGATATGACGACGATTTTTGGACAATGTCTTAAAATGACACGGATGTGTCGTCGATTTTTGGACAATGTCTAAAATTGACTCGGACATGTCGACGATTTTTGGACAATGTCTAAAATTGACTTGGATCTGACAACGATTTTTGGACAATGTCTAAAATTGACTCGGATCTGACAACAATTTTTGGACAATGTCTAAAATTGACTCGGATGAGTCGACAATTTTTGGACAATGTCTAAAATTGACTCGGATATGACGTCGATTTTTGGACAATGTCTAAAATTGACTCTGATATGTCGATGATTTTTGGACAATGTCTAAAATTGACTCGGATATGTCGACAATTTTTGGACAATGTCTAAAATTGACTCGGATCTGACGACGAATTTTGGACAATGTCTAAAATTGACTCGGATGTGACGACGATTTTTGGACAATGTCTAAAATTGACTCGGATATGTCGACGATTTTTGGACACTTTCTAAAATTGACTCGGATATGACGACGATTTTTGGACAATGTCTTAAAATGACACGGATGTGTCGTCGATTTTTGGACAATGTCTAAAATTGACTCGGACATGTCGACGATTTTTGGACAATGTCTAAAATCGACTCGGATGTGACGATGATTTTTTGACAATGTCTAAAATTGAGTCGGATATGTCGACGATTTTTGGACACTTTCTAAAATTGACTCGGATATGACGACGATTTTTGGACAATGTCTTAAAATGACACGGATGTGTCGTCGATTTTTGGACAATGTCTAAAATTGACTCGGACATGTCGACGATTTTTGGACAATGTCTAAAATTGACTCGGATCTGACGACGATTTTTGGACAATGTCTAAAATTGACTCGGATCTGACAACGATTTTTGGACAATGTCTAAAATTGACTCGAATATGTCGAGGATTTTTGGACAATGTCTAAATTTGACTCGGATATGTCGACGATTTTTGCACAATGTCTAAAATTGACTCGGATGTGACGACGATTTTTGGACAATGTCTAAAATTGACTCGGATATGACGTCGATTTTTGGACAATGTCTAAAATTGACTCTGATATGTCGATGATTTTTGGACAATGTCTAAAATTGACTCGGATATGTCGACAATTTTTGGACAATGTCTAAAATTGACTCGGATCTGACGACGAATTTTGGACAATGTCTAAAATTGACTCGGATGTGACGACGATTTTTGGACAATGTCTAAAATTGACTCGGATATGTCGACGATTTTTGGACACTTTCTAAAATTGACTCGGATATGACGACGATTTTTGGACAATGTCTTAAAATGACACGGATGTGTCGTCGATTTTTGGACAATGTCTAAAATTGACTCGGACATGTCGACGATTTTTGGACAATGTCTAAAATTGACTTGGATCTGACAACGATTTTTGGACAATGTCTAAAATTGACTCGGATCTGACAACAATTTTTGGACAATGTCTAAAATTGACTCGGATGAGTCGACAATTTTTGGACAATGTCTAAAATTGACTCGGATATGACGTCGATTTTTGGACAATGTCTAAAATTGACTCTGATATGTCGATGATTTTTGGACAATGTCTAAAATTGACTCGGATATGTCGACAATTTTTGGACAATGTCTAAAATTGACTCGGATCTGACGACGAATTTTGGACAATGTCTAAAATTGACTCGGATGTGACGACGATTTTTGGACAATGTCTAAAATTGACTCGGATATGTCGACGATTTTTGGACACTTTCTAAAATTGACTCGGATATGACGACGATTTTTGGACAATGTCTTAAAATGACACGGATGTGTCGTCGATTTTTGGACAATGTCTAAAATTGACTCGGACATGTCGACGATTTTTGGACAATGTCTAAAATCGACTCGGATGTGACGATGATTTTTTGACAATGTCTAAAATTGAGTCGGATATGTCGACGATTTTTGGACACTTTCTAAAATTGACTCGGATATGACGACGATTTTTGGACAATGTCTTAAAATGACACGGATGTGTCGTCGATTTTTGGACAATGTCTAAAATTGACTCGGACATGTCGACGATTTTTGGACAATGTCTAAAATTGACTCGGATCTGACGACGATTTTTGGACAATGTCTAAAATTGACTCGGATCTGACAACGATTTTTGGACAATGTCTAAAATTGACTCGAATATGTCGAGGATTTTTGGACAATGTCTAAATTTGACTCGGATATGTCGACGATTTTTGCACAATGTCTAAAATTGACTCGGATGTGACGACGATTTTTGGACAATGTCTAAATTTGACTCGGATGAGTCGACAATTTTTGGACAATGTCTAAAATCGACTCGGATGTGACGATGATTTTTTGACAATGTTTAAAATTGACTCGGATCTGACGACGATTTTTGGACAATGTCTAAAATTGACTCGGATCTGTCGACGAATTTTGGACAATGTCTAAAATTGACTCGGATGTGACGACGATTTTTGGACAATGTCTAAAATTGATTTGGATATGACGTCGATTTTTGGACAATGTATAAAATTGACTCGGATATGTCGACGATTTTTGGACAATGTCTAAAATTGACTCGGATCTGACGACGATTTTTGGACAATGTCTAAAATTGACTCGGATGTGTCGACGATTTTTGGACAATGTCTAAAATTGACTCGGATATGTCGACGATTTTTGGACAATGTCTAAAATTGACTCGGATATGTCGATGATTTTTGGACAATGTCTAAATTTGACTCAGACCTTACGACGATTTTTGGACAATGTCTAAAATTGACTCGGATCTGACGACGATTTTTGGACAATGTCTAAAATTGACTTGGATCTGACAACGATTTTTGGACAATGTCTAAAATTGACTCGGATCTGACAACAATTTTTGGACAATGTCTAAAATTGACTCGGATGAGTCGACAATTTTTGGACAATGTCTAAAATTGACTCGGATATGACGTCGATTTTTGGACAATGTCTAAAATTGACTCTGATATGTCGATGATTTTTGGACAATGTCTAAAATTGACTCGGATATGTCGACAATTTTTGGACAATGTCTAAAATTGACTCGGATCTGACGACGAATTTTGGACAATGTCTAAAATTGACTCGGATGTGACGACGATTTTTGGACAATGTCTAAAATTGACTCGGATATGTCGACGATTTTTGGACACTTTCTAAAATTGACTCGGATATGACGACGATTTTTGGACAATGTCTTAAAATGACACGGATGTGTCGTCGATTTTTGGACAATGTCTAAAATTGACTCGGACATGTCGACGATTTTTGGACAATGTCTAAAATTGACTCGGATCTGACGACGATTTTTGGACAATGTCTAAAATTGACTCGGATCTGACAACGATTTTTGGACAATGTCTAAAATTGACTCGAATATGTCGAGGATTTTTGGACAATGTCTAAATTTGACTCGGATATGTCGACGATTTTTGCACAATGTCTAAAATTGACTCGGATGTGACGACGATTTTTGGACAATGTCTAAATTTGACTCGGATGTGACGACGATTTTTGGACAATGTCCAAAATTGACTCGGATCTGTCGACGAATTTTGGACAATGTCTAAAATTGACTCGGATCTGACGACGATTTTTGGACGTCTGAAATAGACTCGGATCTGACGACGATTTTTGGACAATGTCTAAAATTGACTCGGATGTGACGACGATTTTTGGACTATGTCTAAAATTGACTCGGATATGACGTCGATTTTTGGACAATGTCTAAAATTGACTCGGATCTGACAAAGATTTTTGGACAATGTCATAAATTGACTCGGATATGTCGACGATTTTTGACAATGTCTAAAATTGACTCGGATGTGTCGACGATTTTTGGACAATGTCTAAAATTGACTCGGATCTGACAACGAAATTTGTACAATGTCTAAAATTGACTCGGATATGTCGACGATTTTTGGACAATGTCTAAAATTGACTCGGATCTGACGACGATTTTTGGACAATGTCAAAAATTGACTTGGATCTGACAACGATTTTTGGACAATGTCTAAAATTGACTCGGATCTGTCAACAATTTTTGGACAATGTCTAAAATTGACTCGGATGAGTCGACAATTTTTGGACAATGTCTAAAATCGACTCGGATGTGACGATGATTTTTTGACAATGTCTAAAATTGAGTCGGATGTGATGACGATTTTTGGACAATGTCTAAATTGACACGGATGTGACAACGATTTTTGGACAATGTTTAAAATTGACTCGGATCTGACGACGATTTTTGGACAATGTCTAAAATTGACTCGGATCTGTCGACGAATTTTGGACAATGTCTAAAATTGACTCGGATGTGACGACGATTTTTGGACAATGTCTAAACTTGATTTGGATATGACGTCGATTTTTGGACAATGTATAAAATTGACTCGGATATGTCGACGATTTTTGGACAATGTCTAAAATTGACTCGGATCTGACGACGATTTTTGGACAATGTCTAAAATTGACTCGGATGTGTCGACGATTTTTGGACAATGTCTAAAATTGACTCGGAGATGTCGACGATTTTTGGACAATGTCTAAAATTGACTCAGAAATGACGACGATTTTTGACAATGTCTAAAATTGACTCGGATGTGTCGACGATTTTTGGACAATGTCTAAAATTGACTCGGATATGTCGACGATTTTTGGACAATGTCTAAAATTGACTCGGATATGTCGATGATTTTTGGACAATGTCTAAATTTGACTCAGACCTTACGACGATTTTTGGACAATGTCTAAAATTGACTCGGATCTGACGACGATTTTTGGACAATGTCTAAAATTGACTTGGATCTGACAACGATTTTTGGACAATGTCTAAAATTGACTCGGATCTGACAACAATTTTTGGACAATGTCTAAAATTGACTCGGATGAGTCGACAATTTTTGGACAATGTCTAAAATTGACTCGGATGTGACGATGATTTTTTGACAATGTCTAAAATTGAGTCGGATATTATGACGTTTTTTGGACAATGTCTAAATTGACTCGGATGTGACAACGATCTTTAAACAATGTTTAAAATTGACTCGGATCTTACGACGATTTTTGGACAATGTCTAAAATTGACTCGGATCTGTCGACGAATTTTGGACAATGTCTAAAATTGACTCGGATGTGACGACGATTTTTGGACTATGTCTAAAATTGATTTGGATATGACGTCGATTTTTTGACAATGTCTAAAATTGACTCGGATATGTCGACGATTTTTGGACAATGTCTAAAATTGACTCGGATCTGACGACGATTTTTGGACAATGTCCAAAATTGACTCGAACGTGACGATGATTTTTGGACAATGTCTAAATTTGACTCGGACGTGACGATGATATTTGTAGAATGTCTAAAATTGACCCGGATGTGACGACGATTTTTGGACAATGTCTAAAATTGACACACAAAAACCGGTTTTTTGGGCAAAATAAGGCCATTTTGAAAAATAATCGGATCGAATCTCACACTGCGTGATAGATAATTTCAAGACGCATCTAATGATATACGACATTACCCACTTTGCACTTAATTTCGACTACTTATTGCCGAAAAACTGGTTAAAAAATGGGTTTTTTGGGCAAAATAAGGCCATTTTGGCAATTAATCGGATCGAATCACACCACGTGATAGATAATTTCAAGGCGCATCTAACGATGTACGACATTACCCATTTCGCACTTAATTTCGACTACTTATAACCGAAAAACTGGTTGAAAATGTTTTTTTTGGGCAAAATAAGGCCATTTTGGAAAATTATCCGATCGAATTGCACACCACGTGATAGATAATTTCAAGGCGTTTCTAACGATGTACGACATTACCTATTTCGCACTTAATTTCGACTACTTATGGCCGAAAAACTGGTTGAAAAATGGGTTTTTTGGGCAAAATAAGGCCATTTTGGCAATTAATCGGATCGAATCGCACACCACGTGTTAGATAATTTCAAGACGCATCTAACGATATACGACATTACCCACTTTACACGTAATTTCGACTACTTACGGCGGAAAAACTGGTTAAAAAATGATTTTTTTGGAAAAAATAAGGCCATTTTGGAAAATTATCGGATCGAGTCGCACACCACGTGATAGATAATTTCAAGACGAATCTAACGATATACGACATTAGCCATTTCGCACTTAATTTCGACTACTTATTGCCGAAAAACTGGCTGAAAAAAGGGTTTTTTGGGAAAAATAAGGCCATTTTCGAAAATAATCGGATCGAATCACAAACCACGTGATAGATAATTTCAAGACGCATCTAACAATGTACGACAACACCTATTTCGCACTTAATTTCGACTACTTATGGCCGAAAAACTGGTTGAAAAATGGTTTTTTTGGGCAAAATAAGGCCATTTTGGCAATTAATCGGATCGAATCGCACACCACGTGTTAGATAATTTCAAGACGCATCTAACGATATACGACATTACCCATTTCGCACTTAATTTCGACTACTTATAGCCGAAAAACTGGCTGAAAAAAGGGTTTTTTGGGAAAAATAAGGCCATTTTGGTAAATAGTCGGATCGAATCACAAACCACGTGATAGATAATTTCAAGGCGCATCTAACAATGTACGACATTACCTATTTCGCACTTAATTTCGACTACTTATGGCCGAAAAACTGGTTGAAAAATGGGTTTTTTGGGCAAAATAAGGCCATTTTGGTAAATAGTCGAATCGAATCACAAACCACGTGATAGATAATTTCCAGGCGCATCTAACGATCTGCGACATTACCCATTTCGCACTTAATTTCGACTACTTATAGCCGAAAAACTGGTTGAAAAATGTGTTTTTTGGGCAAAATAAGGCCATTTTGGTAAATAGTCGGATCGAATCGCACACCACGTGATAGATAATTTCAAGGCGCATCTAACGATCTGCGACATTACCCATTTCACACTTAATTTCGACTACTTATAGCCAAAAAACTGGTTGAAAAATGGGTTTTTTGGGCAAAATAAGGCCATTTTGGCAATTAATCGGATCGAATCGCACACCACGTGTTAGATAATTTCATGACGCATCAAACGATGTACGACATTAACCATTTCGCACTTAATTTCGACTACTTATAGCCGAAAAACTGGTTGAAAAATGTGTTTTTTGGACAAAATAAGACCATTTTGGCAAATAGTCGGATCGAATCGCACACCACGTGATAGATAATTTCAAGACGCATCTAACGATATACGACATTATCCATTTCGCACTTAATTTCGACTACTTATGGCCGAAAAACTGGTTAAAAAATGGTTTTTTTGGGCTAAATAAGGCCATTTTGGCAATTAATCGGATCGAATCGCACACCACGTGTTAGATAATTTCATGACGCATCAAACGATGTACGACATTACCCATTTCGCACTTAATTTCGACTACTTATAGCCGAAAAACTGGTTGAAAAATGTGTTTTTTGGACAAAATAAGACCATTTTGGCAAATAGTCGGATCGAATCGCACACCACGTGATAGTTAATTTCAAGGCGCATCTAACGATCTGCGACATTACCCATTTCACACTTAATTTCGACTACTTATAGCCAAAAAACTGGTTGAAAAATGGGTTTTTTGGGCAAAATAAGGCCATTTTGGCAATTAATCGGATCGAATCGCACACCACGTGTTAGATAATTTCAAGACGCATGTAACGATATACGACATTACCCATTTCGCACTTAATTTCGACTACTTATAGCCGAAAAACTGGCTGAAAATGGGTTTTTTGGGAAAAATAAGGCCATTTTCGAAAATAATCGGATCGAATCGCACACCACGTGATAGACAATTTCAAGACGCATCTAATGATGTACGACATTACCCATTTCGCACTTAATTTCGACTAGTTATGACCGAAAAACTGGTTGCAAAATTGGTTTTTTGGGCAAAATAAGGCCATTTTGGCAAATAATCGGATCGAATCGCACATCACGTGTTAGATAATTTCAAGACGCATCTAACGATATACGACATTACCCATTTCGCACTTAATTTCGACTACTTATAGCCGAAAAACTGGCTGAAAAATGTATTTTTTGGGAAAAATAAGGCCATTTTGGAAAATTATCGGATCGAATCGCACACCACGTGTTAGATAATTTCATGGCGCATCTAACGATATACGACATTACCCATTTCGCACTTAATTTCGACTACTTATGACCGCAAAACTGGATGAAAAATGGGTTTTTTGGACAAAATAAAGCCATTTTGGCAAATTATCGGATCGAATCGCACACCACGTGATAGACAATTTCATGACGCATCTAACGATGTACGACATTACCCATTTCGCACTTAATTTCGACTACTTATAGCCGAAAAACTGGTTGAAAAATGTTTTTTTTGGGCAAAATAAGGACATTTTGGAAAATTATCCGATCGAATCGCACACCACGTGATAGATAATTTCAAGGCGTTTCTAACGATGTACGACATTACCCAATTCGCACTTAATTTCGACTACTTATAGCCGAAAAACTGGTTGAAAAATGGGTTTTTTGGGCAAAATAAGGCCATTTTGGCAATTAATCGGATCGAATCGCACACCACGTGTTAGATAATTTCAAGACGCATCTAACAATGTACGACATTACCTATTTCGCACTTAATTTCGACTACTTATGGCCGAAAAACTGGTTGAAAAATGGTTTTTTTGGGCAAAATAAGGCCATTTTGGCAATTAATCGGATCGAATCGCACACCACGTGTTAGATAATTTCAAGACGCATCTAACGATATACGACATTACCCATTTCGCACTTAATTTCGACTACTTATAGCTGAAAAACTGGCTGAAAAAAGGGTTTTTTGGGAAAAATAAGGCCATTTTGGTAAATAGTCGGATCGAATCACAAACCACGTGATAGATAATTTCAAGGCGCATCTAACGATCTGCGACATTACCCATTTCGCACTTAATTTCGACTACTTATAGCCGAAAAACTGGTTGAAAAATGTGTTTTTTGGGCAAAATAAGGCCATTTTGGTAAATAGTCGGATCGAATCGCACACCACGTGATAGATAATTTCAAGGCGCATCTAACAATGTACGACATTACCTATTTCGCACTTAATTTCGACTACTTATGGCCGAAAAACTGGTTGAAAAATGGGTTTTTTGGGCAAAATAAGGCCATTTTGGTAAATAGTCGGATCGAATCACAAACCACGTGATAGATAATTTCAAGGCGCATCTAACGATCTGCGACATTACCCATTTCGCACTTAATTTCGACTACTTATAGCCGAAAAACTGGTTGAAAAATGTGTTTTTTGGGCAAAATAAGGCCATTTTCGCAAATAATCGGATCGAATCGCACACCACGTCATAGATAATTTCAAGACGCATCTAACGATATACGACATTACCCACTTTACACGTAATTTCGACTACTTACGGCCGAAAAACTGGTTGAAAAATGGGTTTTTTGGGCAAAATAAGGCCATTTTGGCAAATTATCGGATTTAATCGCACACCACGTGTTAGATAATTTCATGACGCATCTAACGATATACGACATTACCCATTTCGCACTTAATTTCGACTACTTATAACCGAAAAACTGGTTGAAAAATGGGATTTTTGGACAAAATAAGGCCATTTTGGCAAATTATCGGATCGAATCGCACACCACGTGATAGATAATTTCAAGGCGCATCTAACGATATACGACATTACCCACTTTACACGTAATTTCGACTAATTACGGCCGAAAAACTGGTTGAAAAATGGGTTTTTTGGGCAAAATAAGGCCATTTTGGCAAATTATCGGATTTAATCGCACACCACGTGTTAGATAATTTCATGACGCATCTAACGATATACGACATTACCCATTTCGCACTTAATTTCGACTACTTATAGCCGAAAATCTGGTGGAAAATGGGATTTTTGGGCAAAATAAGGCCATTTTGGCAAATAATCGGATCGAATCGCACACCACGTGTTAGATAATTTCAAGACGCATCTAACGATATACGACATTTCCCATTTCGCACTTAATTTCGACTACTTATAGCCGAAAAACTGGCTGAAAAATGGGTTTTTTGGGCAAAATAAGGCCATTTTGGTAAATAGTCGGATCGAATCGCACACCACGTGATAGATAATTTCAAGGCGTTTCTAACGATGTACGACATTACCCAATTCGCACTTAATTTCGACTACTTATAGCCGAAAAACTGGTTGAAAAATGGGTTTTTTCGGCAAAATAAGGCCATTTTGGCAATTAATCGGATCGAATCGCACACCACGTGTTAGATAATTTCAAGACGCATCTAACGATATACGACATTACCCACTTTACACGTAATTTCGACTACTTACGGCCGAAAAACTGGTTAAAAAATGATTTTTTTTGGAAAAAATAAGGCCATTTTGGAAAATTATCGGATCGAGTCGCACACCACGTGATAGATAATTTCAAGACGAATCTAACGATATACGACATTAGCCATTTCGCACTTAATTTCGACTACTTATTGCCGAAAAACTGGCTGAAAAAAGGGTTTTTTGGGAAAAATAAGGCCATTTTCGAAAATAATCGGATCGAATCACAAACCACGTGATAGATAATTTCAAGACGCATCTAACAATGTACGACATTACCTATTTCGCACTTAATTTCGACTACTTATGGCCGAAAAACTGGTTGAAAAATGTTTTTTTTGGGCAAAATAAGGCCATTTTGGCAATTAATCGGAGCGAATCGCACACCACGTGTTTGATAATTTCAAGACGCATCTAACGATATACGACATTACCCATTTCGCACTTAATTTCGACTACTTATAGCCGAAAAACTGGCTGAAAAAAGGGTTTTTTGGGAAAAATAAGGCCATTTTGGTAAATAGTCGGATCGAATCACAAACCACGTGATAGATAATTTCAAGGCGCATCTAACGATCTGCGACATTACCCATTTCGCACTTAATTTCGACTACTTATAGCCGAAAAACTGGTTGAAAAATGTGTTTTTTGGGCAAAATAAGGCCATTTTGGTAAATAGTCGGATCGAATCGCACACCACGTGATAGATAATTTCAAGGCGCATCTAACAATGTACGACATTACCTATTTCGCACTTAATTTCGACTACTTATGGCCGAAAAACTGGTTGAAAAATGGGTTTTTTGGGCAAAATAAGGCCATTTTGGTAAATAGTCGAATCGAATCACAAACCACGTGATAGATAATTTCAAGGCGCATCTAACGATCTGCGACATTACCCATTTCGCACTTAATTTCGACTACTTATAGCCGAAAAACTGGTTGAAAAATGTGTTTTTTGGGCAAAATAAGGCCATTTTGGTAAATAGTCGGATCGAATCGCACACCACGTGATAGATAATTTCAAGGCGCATCTAACGATCTGCGACATTACCCATTTCACACTTAATTTCGACTACTTATAGCCAAAAAACTGGTTGAAAAATGGGTTTTTTGGGCAAAATAAGGCCATTTTGGCAATTAATCGGATCGAATCGCACACCACGTGTTAGATAATTTCATGACGCATCAAACGATGTACGACATTAACCATTTCGCACTTAATTTCGACTACTTATAGCCGAAAAACTGGTTGAAAAATGGGTTTTTTGGACAAAATAAGACCATTTTGGCAAATAGTCGGATCGAATCGCACACCACGTGATAGATAATTTCAAGACGCATCTAACGATATACGACATTATCCATTTCGCACTTAATTTCGACTACTTATGGCCGAAAAACTGGTTAAAAAATGGGTTTTTTTGGGCTAAATAAGGCCATTTTGGCAATTAATCGGATCGAATCGCACACCACGTGTTAGATAATTTCATGACGCATCAAACGATGTACGACATTACCCATTTCGCACTTAATTTCGACTACTTATAGCCGAAAAACTGGTTGAAAAATGTGTTTTTTGTACAAAATAAGACCATTTTGGCAAATAGTCGGATCGAATCGCACACCACGTGATAGTTAATTTCAAGGCGCATCTAACGATCTGCGACATTACCCATTTCACACTTAATTTCGACTACTTATAGCCAAAAAACTGGTTGATAAATGGGTTTTTTGGGCAAAATAAGGCCATTTTGGCAATTAATCGGATCGAATCGCACACCACGTGTTAGATAATTTCAAGACGCATGTAACGATATACGACATTACCCATTTCGCACTTAATTTCGACTACTTATAGCCGAAAAACTGGCTGAAAATGGGTTTTTTGGGAAAAATAAGGCCATTTTCGAAAATAATCGGATCGAATCGCACACCACGTGATAGACAATTTCAAGACGCATCTAATGATGTACGACATTACCCATTTCGCACTTAATTTCGACTAGTTATGACCGAAAAACTGGTTGCAAAATTGGGTTTTTTGGGCAAAATAAGGCCATTTTGGCAAATAATCGGATCGAATCGCACACCACGTGTTAGATAATTTCAAGACGCATCTAACGGTATACGACATTACCCATTTCGCACTTAATTTCGACTACTTATAGCCGAAAAACTGGCTGAAAAAAGTTTTTTTTGGGAAAAATAAGGCCATTTTGGTAAATAGTCGGATCGAATCACAAACCACGTGATAGATAATTTCAAGGCGCATCTAACGATCTGCGACATTACCCATTTCACACTTAATTTCGACTACTTATAGCCAAAAAACTGGTTGAAAAATGGGTTTTTTGGGCAAAATAAGGCCATTTTGGCAATTAATCGGATCGAATCGCACACCACGTGTTAGATAATTTCATGACGCATCAAACGATGTACGACATTAACCATTTCGCACTTAATTTCGACTACTTATAGCCGAAAAACTGGTTGAAAAATGTGTTTTTTGGACAAAATAAGACCATTTTGGCAAATAGTCGGATCGAATCGCACACCACGTGATAGATAATTTCAAGGCGCATCTAACGATCTGCGACATTACCCATTTCACACTTAATTTCGTCTACTTATAGCCAAAAAACTGGTTGAAAAATGTGTTTTTTGGGCAAAATAAGGCCATTTTGGTAAATAGTCGGATCGAATCGCACACCACGTGATAGATAATTTCAAGGCGCATCTAACAATGTACGACATTACCTATTTCGCACTTAATTTCGACTACTTATGGCCGAAAAACTGGTTGAAAAATGGGTTTTTTGGGCAAAATAAGGCCATTTTGGTAAATAGTCGGATCGAATCACAAACCACGTGATAGATAATTTCAGGGCGCATCTAACGATCTGCGACATTACCCATTTCGCACTTAATTTCGACTACTTATAGCCGAAAAACTGGTTGAAAAATGTGTTTTTTGGGCAAAATAAGGCCATTTTGGTAAATAGTCGGATCGAATCGCACACCACGTGATAGATAATTTCAAGGCGCATCTAACGATCTGCGACATTACCCATTTCACACTTAATTTCGACTACTTATAGCCAAAAAACTGGTTGAAAAATGGGTTTTTTGGGCAAAATAAGGCCATTTTGGCAATTAATCGGATCGAATCGCACACCACGTGTTAGATAATTTCATGACGCATCAAACGATGTACGACATTACCCATTTCGCACTTAATTTCGACTACTTATAGCCGAAAAACTGGCTGAAAAATGTATTTTTTGGGAAAAATAAGGCCATTTTGGAAAATTATCGGATCGAATCGCACACCACGTGTTAGATAATTTCATGGCGCATCTAACGATATACGACATTACCCATTTCGCACTTAATTTCGACTACTTATGACCGCAAAACTGGATGAAAAATGGGTTTTTTGGACAAAATAAAGCCATTTTGGCAAATTATCGGATCGAATCGCACACCACGTGATAGACAATTTCATGACGCATCTAACGATGTACGACATTACCCATTTCGCACTTAATTTCGACTACTTATAGCCGAAAAACTGGTTGAAAAATGTTTTTTTTGGGCAAAATAAGGACATTTTGGAAAATTATCCGATCGAATCGCACACCACGTGATAGATAATTTCAAGGCGTTTCTAACGATGTACGACATTACCCAATTCGCACTTAATTTCGACTACTTATAGCCGAAAAACTGGTTGAAAAATGGGTTTTTTGGGCAAAATAAGGCCATTTTGGCAATTAATCGGATCGAATCGCACACCACGTGTTAGATAATTTCAAGACGCATCTAACAATGTACGACATTACCTATTTCGCACTTAATTTCGACTACTTATGGCCGAAAAACTGGTTGAAAAATGGTTTTTTTGGGCAAAATAAGGCCATTTTGGCAATTAATCGGATCGAATCGCACACCACGTGTTAGATAATTTCAAGACGCATCTAACGATATACGACATTACCCATTTCGCACTTAATTTCGACTACTTATAGCTGAAAAACTGGCTGAAAAAAGGGTTTTTTGGGAAAAATAAGGCCATTTTGGTAAATAGTCGGATCGAATCACAAACCACGTGATAGATAATTTCAAGGCGCATCTAACGATCTGCGACATTACCCATTTCGCACTTAATTTCGACTACTTATAGCCGAAAAACTGGTTGAAAAATGTGTTTTTTGGGCAAAATAAGGCCATTTTGGTAAATAGTCGGATCGAATCGCACACCACGTGATAGATAATTTCAAGGCGCATCTAACAATGTACGACATTACCTATTTCGCACTTAATTTCGACTACTTATGGCCGAAAAACTGGTTGAAAAATGGGTTTTTTGGGCAAAATAAGGCCATTTTGGTAAATAGTCGGATCGAATCACAAACCACGTGATAGATAATTTCAAGGCGCATCTAACGATCTGCGACATTACCCATTTCGCACTTAATTTCGACTACTTATAGCCGAAAAACTGGTTGAAAAATGTGTTTTTTGGGCAAAATAAGGCCATTTTCGCAAATAATCGGATCGAATCGCACACCACGTCATAGATAATTTCAAGACGCATCTAACGATATACGACATTACCCACTTTACACGTAATTTCGACTACTTACGGCCGAAAAACTGGTTGAAAAATGGGTTTTTTGGGCAAAATAAGGCCATTTTGGCAAATTATCGGATTTAATCGCACACCACGTGTTAGATAATTTCATGACGCATCTAACGATATACGACATTACCCATTTCGCACTTAATTTCGACTACTTATAACCGAAAAACTGGTTGAAAAATGGGATTTTTGGACAAAATAAGGCCATTTTGGCAAATTATCGGATCGAATCGCACACCACGTGATAGATAATTTCAAGGCGCATCTAACGATATACGACATTACCCACTTTACACGTAATTTCGACTAATTACGGCCGAAAAACTGGTTGAAAAATGGGTTTTTTGGGCAAAATAAGGCCATTTTGGCAAATTATCGGATTTAATCGCACACCACGTGTTAGATAATTTCATGACGCATCTAACGATATACGACATTACCCATTTCGCACTTAATTTCGACTACTTATAGCCGAAAATCTGGTGGAAAATGGGATTTTTGGGCAAAATAAGGCCATTTTGGCAAATAATCGGATCGAATCGCACACCACGTGTTAGATAATTTCAAGACGCATCTAACGATATACGACATTTCCCATTTCGCACTTAATTTCGACTACTTATAGCCGAAAAACTGGCTGAAAAATGGGTTTTTTGGGCAAAATAAGGCCATTTTGGTAAATAGTCGGATCGAATCGCACACCACGTGATAGATAATTTCAAGGCGTTTCTAACGATGTACGACATTACCCAATTCGCACTTAATTTCGACTACTTATAGCCGAAAAACTGGTTGAAAAATGGGTTTTTTCGGCAAAATAAGGCCATTTTGGCAATTAATCGGATCGAATCGCACACCACGTGTTAGATAATTTCAAGACGCATCTAACGATATACGACATTACCCACTTTACACGTAATTTCGACTACTTACGGCCGAAAAACTGGTTAAAAAATGATTTTTTTGGAAAAAATAAGGCCATTTTGGAAAATTATCGGATCGAGTCGCACACCACGTGATAGATAATTTCAAGACGAATCTAACGATATACGACATTAGCCATTTCGCACTTAATTTCGACTACTTATTGCCGAAAAACTGGCTGAAAAAAGGGTTTTTTGGGAAAAATAAGGCCATTTTCGAAAATAATCGGATCGAATCACAAACCACGTGATAGATAATTTCAAGACGCATCTAACAATGTACGACATTACCTATTTCGCACTTAATTTCGACTACTTATGGCCGAAAAACTGGTTGAAAAATGTTTTTTTTGGGCAAAATAAGGCCATTTTGGCAATTAATCGGAGCGAATCGCACACCACGTGTTTGATAATTTCAAGACGCATCTAACGATATACGACATTACCCATTTCGCACTTAATTTCGACTACTTATAGCCGAAAAACTGGCTGAAAAAAGGGTTTTTTGGGAAAAATAAGGCCATTTTGGTAAATAGTCGGATCGAATCACAAACCACGTGATAGATAATTTCAAGGCGCATCTAACGATCTGCGACATTACCCATTTCGCACTTAATTTCGACTACTTATAGCCGAAAAACTGGTTGAAAAATGTGTTTTTTGGGCAAAATAAGGCCATTTTGGTAAATAGTCGGATCGAATCGCACACCACGTGATAGATAATTTCAAGGCGCATCTAACAATGTACGACATTACCTATTTCGCACTTAATTTCGACTACTTATGGCCGAAAAACTGGTTGAAAAATGGGTTTTTTGGGCAAAATAAGGCCATTTTGGTAAATAGTCGAATCGAATCACAAACCACGTGATAGATAATTTCAAGGCGCATCTAACGATCTGCGACATTACCCATTTCGCACTTAATTTCGACTACTTATAGCCGAAAAACTGGTTGAAAAATGTGTTTTTTGGGCAAAATAAGGCCATTTTGGTAAATAGTCGGATCGAATCGCACACCACGTGATAGATAATTTCAAGGCGCATCTAACGATCTGCGACATTACCCATTTCACACTTAATTTCGACTACTTATAGCCAAAAAACTGGTTGAAAAATGGGTTTTTTGGGCAAAATAAGGCCATTTTGGCAATTAATCGGATCGAATCGCACACCACGTGTTAGATAATTTCATGACGCATCAAACGATGTACGACATTAACCATTTCGCACTTAATTTCGACTACTTATAGCCGAAAAACTGGTTGAAAAATGGGTTTTTTGGACAAAATAAGACCATTTTGGCAAATAGTCGGATCGAATCGCACACCACGTGATAGATAATTTCAAGACGCATCTAACGATATACGACATTATCCATTTCGCACTTAATTTCGACTACTTATGGCCGAAAAACTGGTTAAAAAATGGGTTTTTTGGGCTAAATAAGGCCATTTTGGCAATTAATCGGATCGAATCGCACACCACGTGTTAGATAATTTCATGACGCATCAAACGATGTACGACATTACCCATTTCGCACTTAATTTCGACTACTTATAGCCGAAAAACTGGTTGAAAAATGTGTTTTTTGTACAAAATAAGACCATTTTGGCAAATAGTCGGATCGAATCGCACACCACGTGATAGTTAATTTCAAGGCGCATCTAACGATCTGCGACATTACCCATTTCACACTTAATTTCGACTACTTATAGCCAAAAAACTGGTTGATAAATGGGTTTTTTGGGCAAAATAAGGCCATTTTGGCAATTAATCGGATCGAATCGCACACCACGTGTTAGATAATTTCAAGACGCATGTAACGATATACGACATTACCCATTTCGCACTTAATTTCGACTACTTATAGCCGAAAAACTGGCTGAAAATGGGTTTTTTGGGAAAAATAAGGCCATTTTCGAAAATAATCGGATCGAATCGCACACCACGTGATAGACAATTTCAAGACGCATCTAATGATGTACGACATTACCCATTTCGCACTTAATTTCGACTAGTTATGACCGAAAAACTGGTTGCAAAATTGGTTTTTTGGGCAAAATAAGGCCATTTTGGCAAATAATCGGATCGAATCGCACACCACGTGTTAGATAATTTCAAGACGCATCTAACGGTATACGACATTACCCATTTCGCACTTAATTTCGACTACTTATAGCCGAAAAACTGGCTGAAAAAAGTTTTTTTTGGGAAAAATAAGGCCATTTTGGTAAATAGTCGGATCGAATCACAAACCACGTGATAGATAATTTCAAGGCGCATCTAACGATCTGCGACATTACCCATTTCACACTTAATTTCGACTACTTATAGCCAAAAAACTGGTTGAAAAATGGGTTTTTTGGGCAAAATAAGGCCATTTTGGCAATTAATCGGATCGAATCGCACACCACGTGTTAGATAATTTCAAGACGCATCTAACGATATACGACATTACCCACTTTACACGTAATTTCGACTACTTACGGCCGAAAAACTGGTTAAAAAATGATTTTTTTGGAAAAAATAAGGCCATTTTGGAAAATTATCGGATCGAGTCGCACACCACGTGATAGATAATTTCAAGACGAATCTAACGATATACGACATTAGCCATTTCGCACTTAATTTCGACTACTTATTGCCGAAAAACTGGCTGAAAAAAGGGTTTTTTGGGAAAAATAAGGCCATTTTCGAAAATAATCGGATCGAATCACAAACCACGTGATAGATAATTTCAAGACGCATCTAACAATGTACGACATTACCTATTTCGCACTTAATTTCGACTACTTATGGCCGAAAAACTGGTTGAAAAATGTTTTTTTTGGGCAAAATAAGGCCATTTTGGCAATTAATCGGAGCGAATCGCACACCACGTGTTTGATAATTTCAAGACGCATCTAACGATATACGACATTACCCATTTCGCACTTAATTTCGACTACTTATAGCCGAAAAACTGGCTGAAAAAAGGGTTTTTTGGGAAAAATAAGGCCATTTTGGTAAATAGTCGGATCGAATCACAAACCACGTGATAGATAATTTCAAGGCGCATCTAACGATCTGCGACATTACCCATTTCGCACTTAATTTCGACTACTTATAGCCGAAAAACTGGTTGAAAAATGTGTTTTTTGGGCAAAATAAGGCCATTTTGGTAAATAGTCGGATCGAATCGCACACCACGTGATAGATAATTTCAAGGCGCATCTAACAATGTACGACATTACCTATTTCGCACTTAATTTCGACTACTTATGGCCGAAAAACTGGTTGAAAAATGGGTTTTTTGGGCAAAATAAGGCCATTTTGGTAAATAGTCGAATCGAATCACAAACCACGTGATAGATAATTTCAAGGCGCATCTAACGATCTGCGACATTACCCATTTCGCACTTAATTTCGACTACTTATAGCCGAAAAACTGGTTGAAAAATGTGTTTTTTGGGCAAAATAAGGCCATTTTGGTAAATAGTCGGATCGAATCGCACACCACGTGATAGATAATTTCAAGGCGCATCTAACGATCTGCGACATTACCCATTTCACACTTAATTTCGACTACTTATAGCCAAAAAACTGGTTGAAAAATGGGTTTTTTGGGCAAAATAAGGCCATTTTGGCAATTAATCGGATCGAATCGCACACCACGTGTTAGATAATTTCATGACGCATCAAACGATGTACGACATTAACCATTTCGCACTTAATTTCGACTACTTATAGCCGAAAAACTGGTTGAAAAATGGGTTTTTTGGACAAAATAAGACCATTTTGGCAAATAGTCGGATCGAATCGCACACCACGTGATAGATAATTTCAAGACGCATCTAACGATATACGACATTATCCATTTCGCACTTAATTTCGACTACTTATGGCCGAAAAACTGGTTAAAAAATGGGTTTTTTGGGCTAAATAAGGCCATTTTGGCAATTAATCGGATCGAATCGCACACCACGTGTTAGATAATTTCATGACGCATCAAACGATGTACGACATTACCCATTTCGCACTTAATTTCGACTACTTATAGCCGAAAAACTGGTTGAAAAATGTGTTTTTTGTACAAAATAAGACCATTTTGGCAAATAGTCGGATCGAATCGCACACCACGTGATAGTTAATTTCAAGGCGCATCTAACGATCTGCGACATTACCCATTTCACACTTAATTTCGACTACTTATAGCCAAAAAACTGGTTGATAAATGGGTTTTTTGGGCAAAATAAGGCCATTTTGGCAATTAATCGGATCGAATCGCACACCACGTGTTAGATAATTTCAAGACGCATGTAACGATATACGACATTACCCATTTCGCACTTAATTTCGACTACTTATAGCCGAAAAACTGGCTGAAAATGGGTTTTTTGGGAAAAATAAGGCCATTTTCGAAAATAATCGGATCGAATCGCACACCACGTGATAGACAATTTCAAGACGCATCTAATGATGTACGACATTACCCATTTCGCACTTAATTTCGACTAGTTATGACCGAAAAACTGGTTGCAAAATTGGTTTTTTTGGACAAAATAAGGCCATTTTGGCAAATAATCGGATCGAATCGCACACCACGTGTTAGATAATTTCAAGACGCATCTAACGGTATACGACATTACCCATTTCGCACTTAATTTCGACTACTTATAGCCGAAAAACTGGCTGAAAAAAGTTTTTTTTGGGAAAAATAAGGCCATTTTGGTAAATAGTCGGATCGAATCACAAACCACGTGATAGATAATTTCAAGGCGCATCTAACGATCTGCGACATTACCCATTTCACACTTAATTTCGACTACTTATAGCCAAAAAACTGGTTGAAAAATGGGTTTTTTGGGCAAAATAAGGCCATTTTGGCAATTAATCGGATCGAATCGCACACCACGTGTTAGATAATTTCATGACGCATCAAACGATGTACGACATTAACCATTTCGCACTTAATTTCGACTACTTATAGCCGAAAAAACTGGTTGAAAAATGTGTTTTTTGGACAAAATAAGACCATTTTGGCAAATAGTCGGATCGAATCGCACACCACGTGATAGATAATTTCAAGGCGCATCTAACGATCTGCGACATTACCCATTTCACACTTAATTTCGTCTACTTATAGCCAAAAAACTGGTTGAAAAATGTGTTTTTTGGGCAAAATAAGGCCATTTTGGTAAATAGTCGGATCGAATCGCACACCACGTGATAGATAATTTCAAGGCGCATCTAACAATGTACGACATTACCTATTTCGCACTTAATTTCGACTACTTATGGCCGAAAAACTGGTTGAAAAATGGGTTTTTTGGGCAAAATAAGGCCATTTTGGTAAATAGTCGGATCGAATCACAAACCACGTGATAGATAATTTCAGGGCGCATCTAACGATCTGCGACATTACCCATTTCGCACTTAATTTCGACTACTTATAGCCGAAAAACTGGTTGAAAAATGTGTTTTTTGGGCAAAATAAGGCCATTTTGGTAAATAGTCGGATCGAATCGCACACCACGTGATAGATAATTTCAAGGCGCATCTAACGATCTGCGACATTACCCATTTCACACTTAATTTCGACTACTTATAGCCAAAAAACTGGTTGAAAAATGGGTTTTTTGGGCAAAATAAGGCCATTTTGGCAATTAATCGGATCGAATCGCACACCACGTGTTAGATAATTTCATGACGCATCAAACGATGTACGACATTACCCATTTCGCACTTAATTTCGACTACTTATAGCCGAAAAACTGGCTGAAAAATGTATTTTTTGGGAAAAATAAGGCCATTTTGGAAAATTATCGGATCGAATCGCACACCACGTGTTAGATAATTTCATGGCGCATCTAACGATATACGACATTACCCATTTCGCACTTAATTTCGACTACTTATGACCGCAAAACTGGATGAAAAATGGGTTTTTTGGACAAAATAAAGCCATTTTGGCAAATTATCGGATCGAATCGCACACCACGTGATAGACAATTTCATGACGCATCTAACGATGTACGACATTACCCATTTCGCACTTAATTTCGACTACTTATAGCCGAAAAACTGGTTGAAAAATGTTTTTTTTGGGCAAAATAAGGACATTTTGGAAAATTATCCGATCGAATCGCACACCACGTGATAGATAATTTCAAGGCGTTTCTAACGATGTACGACATTACCCAATTCGCACTTAATTTCGACTACTTATAGCCGAAAAACTGGTTGAAAAATGGGTTTTTTGGGCAAAATAAGGCCATTTTGGCAATTAATCGGATCGAATCGCACACCACGTGTTAGATAATTTCAAGACGCATCTAACAATGTACGACATTACCTATTTCGCACTTAATTTCGACTACTTATGGCCGAAAAACTGGTTGAAAAATGGTTTTTTTGGGCAAAATAAGGCCATTTTGGCAATTAATCGGATCGAATCGCACACCACGTGTTAGATAATTTCAAGACGCATCTAACGATATACGACATTACCCATTTCGCACTTAATTTCGACTACTTATAGCTGAAAAACTGGCTGAAAAAAGGGTTTTTTGGGAAAAATAAGGCCATTTTGGTAAATAGTCGGATCGAATCACAAACCACGTGATAGATAATTTCAAGGCGCATCTAACGATCTGCGACATTACCCATTTCGCACTTAATTTCGACTACTTATAGCCGAAAAACTGGTTGAAAAATGTGTTTTTTGGGCAAAATAAGGCCATTTTGGTAAATAGTCGGATCGAATCGCACACCACGTGATAGATAATTTCAAGGCGCATCTAACAATGTACGACATTACCTATTTCGCACTTAATTTCGACTACTTATGGCCGAAAAACTGGTTGAAAAATGGGTTTTTTGGGCAAAATAAGGCCATTTTGGTAAATAGTCGGATCGAATCACAAACCACGTGATAGATAATTTCAAGGCGCATCTAACGATCTGCGACATTACCCATTTCGCACTTAATTTCGACTACTTATAGCCGAAAAACTGGTTGAAAAATGTGTTTTTTGGGCAAAATAAGGCCATTTTCGCAAATAATCGGATCGAATCGCACACCACGTCATAGATAATTTCAAGACGCATCTAACGATATACGACATTACCCACTTTACACGTAATTTCGACTACTTACGGCCGAAAAACTGGTTGAAAAATGGGTTTTTTGGGCAAAATAAGGCCATTTTGGCAAATTATCGGATTTAATCGCACACCACGTGTTAGATAATTTCATGACGCATCTAACGATATACGACATTACCCATTTCGCACTTAATTTCGACTACTTATAACCGAAAAACTGGTTGAAAAATGGGATTTTTGGACAAAATAAGGCCATTTTGGCAAATTATCGGATCGAATCGCACACCACGTGATAGATAATTTCAAGGCGCATCTAACGATATACGACATTACCCACTTTACACGTAATTTCGACTAATTACGGCCGAAAAACTGGTTGAAAAATGGGTTTTTTGGGCAAAATAAGGCCATTTTGGCAAATTATCGGATTTAATCGCACACCACGTGTTAGATAATTTCATGACGCATCTAACGATATACGACATTACCCATTTCGCACTTAATTTCGACTACTTATAGCCGAAAATCTGGTGGAAAATGGGATTTTTGGGCAAAATAAGGCCATTTTGGCAAATAATCGGATCGAATCGCACACCACGTGTTAGATAATTTCAAGACGCATCTAACGATATACGACATTTCCCATTTCGCACTTAATTTCGACTACTTATAGCCGAAAAACTGGCTGAAAAATGGGTTTTTTGGGCAAAATAAGGCCATTTTGGTAAATAGTCGGATCGAATCGCACACCACGTGATAGATAATTTCAAGGCGTTTCTAACGATGTACGACATTACCCAATTCGCACTTAATTTCGACTACTTATAGCCGAAAAACTGGTTGAAAAATGGGTTTTTTCGGCAAAATAAGGCCATTTTGGCAATTAATCGGATCGAATCGCACACCACGTGTTAGATAATTTCAAGACGCATCTAACGATATACGACATTACCCACTTTACACGTAATTTCGACTACTTACGGCCGAAAAACTGGTTAAAAAATGATTTTTTTTGGAAAAAATAAGGCCATTTTGGAAAATTATCGGATCGAGTCGCACACCACGTGATAGATAATTTCAAGACGAATCTAACGATATACGACATTAGCCATTTCGCACTTAATTTCGACTACTTATTGCCGAAAAACTGGCTGAAAAAAGGGTTTTTTGGGAAAAATAAGGCCATTTTCGAAAATAATCGGATCGAATCACAAACCACGTGATAGATAATTTCAAGACGCATCTAACAATGTACGACATTACCTATTTCGCACTTAATTTCGACTACTTATGGCCGAAAAACTGGTTGAAAAATGTTTTTTTTGGGCAAAATAAGGCCATTTTGGCAATTAATCGGAGCGAATCGCACACCACGTGTTTGATAATTTCAAGACGCATCTAACGATATACGACATTACCCATTTCGCACTTAATTTCGACTACTTATAGCCGAAAAACTGGCTGAAAAAAGGGTTTTTTGGGAAAAATAAGGCCATTTTGGTAAATAGTCGGATCGAATCACAAACCACGTGATAGATAATTTCAAGGCGCATCTAACGATCTGCGACATTACCCATTTCGCACTTAATTTCGACTACTTATAGCCGAAAAACTGGTTGAAAAATGTGTTTTTTGGGCAAAATAAGGCCATTTTGGTAAATAGTCGGATCGAATCGCACACCACGTGATAGATAATTTCAAGGCGCATCTAACAATGTACGACATTACCTATTTCGCACTTAATTTCGACTACTTATGGCCGAAAAACTGGTTGAAAAATGGGTTTTTTTGGGCAAAATAAGGCCATTTTGGTAAATAGTCGAATCGAATCACAAACCACGTGATAGATAATTTCAAGGCGCATCTAACGATCTGCGACATTACCCATTTCGCACTTAATTTCGACTACTTATAGCCGAAAAACTGGTTGAAAAATGTGTTTTTTGGGCAAAATAAGGCCATTTTGGTAAATAGTCGGATCGAATCGCACACCACGTGATAGATAATTTCAAGGCGCATCTAACGATCTGCGACATTACCCATTTCACACTTAATTTCGACTACTTATAGCCAAAAAACTGGTTGAAAAATGGGTTTTTTGGGCAAAATAAGGCCATTTTGGCAATTAATCGGATCGAATCGCACACCACGTGTTAGATAATTTCATGACGCATCAAACGATGTACGACATTAACCATTTCGCACTTAATTTCGACTACTTATAGCCGAAAAACTGGTTGAAAAATGGGTTTTTTGGACAAAATAAGACCATTTTGGCAAATAGTCGGATCGAATCGCACACCACGTGATAGATAATTTCAAGACGCATCTAACGATATACGACATTATCCATTTCGCACTTAATTTCGACTACTTATGGCCGAAAAACTGGTTAAAAAATGGGTTTTTTTGGGCTAAATAAGGCCATTTTGGCAATTAATCGGATCGAATCGCACACCACGTGTTAGATAATTTCATGACGCATCAAACGATGTACGACATTACCCATTTCGCACTTAATTTCGACTACTTATAGCCGAAAAACTGGTTGAAAAATGTGTTTTTTGTACAAAATAAGACCATTTTGGCAAATAGTCGGATCGAATCGCACACCACGTGATAGTTAATTTCAAGGCGCATCTAACGATCTGCGACATTACCCATTTCACACTTAATTTCGACTACTTATAGCCAAAAAACTGGTTGATAAATGGGTTTTTTTGGGCAAAATAAGGCCATTTTGGCAATTAATCGGATCGAATCGCACACCACGTGTTAGATAATTTCAAGACGCATGTAACGATATACGACATTACCCATTTCGCACTTAATTTCGACTACTTATAGCCGAAAAACTGGCTGAAAATGGGTTTTTTGGGAAAAATAAGGCCATTTTCGAAAATAATCGGATCGAATCGCACACCACGTGATAGACAATTTCAAGACGCATCTAATGATGTACGACATTACCCATTTCGCACTTAATTTCGACTAGTTATGACCGAAAAACTGGTTGCAAAATTGGTTTTTTGGGCAAAATAAGGCCATTTTGGCAAATAATCGGATCGAATCGCACACCACGTGTTAGATAATTTCAAGACGCATCTAACGATATACGACATTACCCATTTCGCACTTAATTTCGACTACTTATAGCCGAAAAACTGGCTGAAAAAAGGGTTTTTTGGGAAAAATAAGGCCATTTTGGTAAATAGTCGGATCGAATCACAAACCACGTGATAGATAATTTCAAGGCGCATCTAACGATCTGCGACATTACCCATTTCACACTTAATTTCGACTACTTATAGCCAAAAAACTGGTTGAAAAATGGGTTTTTTGGGCAAAATAAGGCCATTTTGGCAATTAATCGGATCGAATCGCACACCACGTGTTAGATAATTTCATGACGCATCAAACGATGTACGACATTAACCATTTCGCACTTAATTTCGACTACTTATAGCCGAAAAACTGGTTGAAAAATGTGTTTTTTGGACAAAATAAGACCATTTTGGCAAATAGTCGGATCGAATCGCACACCACGTGATAGATAATTTCAAGGCGCATCTAACGATCTGCGACATTACCCATTTCACACTTAATTTCGTCTACTTATAGCCAAAAAACTGGTTGAAAAATGTGTTTTTTGGGCAAAATAAGGCCATTTTGGTAAATAGTCGGATCGAATCGCACACCACGTGATAGATAATTTCAAGGCGCATCTAACAATGTACGACATTACCTATTTCGCACTTAATTTCGACTACTTATGGCCGAAAAACTGGTTGAAAAATGGGTTTTTTGGGCAAAATAAGGCCATTTTGGTAAATAGTCGGATCGAATCACAAACCACGTGATAGATAATTTCAGGGCGCATCTAACGATCTGCGACATTACCCATTTCGCACTTAATTTCGACTACTTATAGCCGAAAAACTGGTTGAAAAATGTGTTTTTTGGGCAAAATAAGGCCATTTTGGTAAATAGTCGGATCGAATCGCACACCACGTGATAGATAATTTCAAGGC
Source organism: Acanthacorydalis orientalis (assembly GCA_034766995.1). Classification (NCBI taxonomy): domain Eukaryota; kingdom Metazoa; phylum Arthropoda; class Insecta; order Megaloptera; family Corydalidae; genus Acanthacorydalis; species Acanthacorydalis orientalis. The sequence goes on along the minus strand of CM068320.1, from coordinate 20,065,055 downwards.
GCATCTAACGATCTGCGACATTACCCATTTCACACTTAATTTCGACTACTTATAGCCAAAAAACTGGTTGAAAAATGGGTTTTTTGGGCAAAATAAGGCCATTTTGGCAATTAATCGGATCGAATCGCACACCACGTGTTAGATAATTTCATGACGCATCAAACGATGTACGACATTACCCATTTCGCACTTAATTTCGACTACTTATAGCCGAAAAACTGGTTGAAAAATGTGTTTTTTGGACAAAATAAGACCATTTTGGCAAATAGTCGGATCGAATCGCACACCACGTGATAGATAATTTCAAGACGCATCTAACGATATACGACATTACCCAATTCGCACTTAATTTCGACTACTTATAGCCGAAAAACTGGTTGAAAAATGGGTTTTTTCGGCAAAATAAGGCCATTTTGGCAATTAATCGGATCGAATCGCACACCACGTGTTAGATAATTTCAAGACGCATCTAACGATATACGACATTACCCACTTTACACGTAATTTCGACTACTTACGGCCGAAAAACTGGTTAAAAAATGATTTTTTTGGAAAAAATAAGGCCATTTTGGAAAATTATCGGATCGAGTCGCACACCACGTGATAGATAATTTCAAGACGAATCTAACGATATACGACATTAGCCATTTCGCACTTAATTTCGACTACTTATTGCCGAAAAACTGGCTGAAAAAAGGGTTTTTTGGGAAAAATAAGGCCATTTTCGAAAATAATCGGATCGAATCACAAACCACGTGATAGATAATTTCAAGACGCATCTAACAATGTACGACATTACCTATTTCGCACTTAATTTCGACTACTTATGGCCGAAAAACTGGTTGAAAAATGTTTTTTTTGGGCAAAATAAGGCCATTTTGGCAATTAATCGGAGCGAATCGCACACCACGTGTTTGATAATTTCAAGACGCATCTAACGATATACGACATTACCCATTTCGCACTTAATTTCGACTACTTATAGCCGAAAAACTGGCTGAAAAAAGGGTTTTTTGGGAAAAATAAGGCCATTTTGGTAAATAGTCGGATCGAATCACAAACCACGTGATAGATAATTTCAAGGCGCATCTAACGATCTGCGACATTACCCATTTCGCACTTAATTTCGACTACTTATAGCCGAAAAACTGGTTGAAAAATGTGTTTTTTGGGCAAAATAAGGCCATTTTGGTAAATAGTCGGATCGAATCGCACACCACGTGATAGATAATTTCAAGGCGCATCTAACAATGTACGACATTACCTATTTCGCACTTAATTTCGACTACTTATGGCCGAAAAACTGGTTGAAAAATGGGTTTTTTTGGGCAAAATAAGGCCATTTTGGTAAATAGTCGAATCGAATCACAAACCACGTGATAGATAATTTCAAGGCGCATCTAACGATCTGCGACATTACCCATTTCGCACTTAATTTCGACTACTTATAGCCGAAAAACTGGTTGAAAAATGTGTTTTTTGGGCAAAATAAGGCCATTTTGGTAAATAGTCGGATCGAATCGCACACCACGTGATAGATAATTTCAAGGCGCATCTAACGATCTGCGACATTACCCATTTCACACTTAATTTCGACTACTTATAGCCAAAAAACTGGTTGAAAAATGGGTTTTTTGGGCAAAATAAGGCCATTTTGGCAATTAATCGGATCGAATCGCACACCACGTGTTAGATAATTTCATGACGCATCAAACGATGTACGACATTAACCATTTCGCACTTAATTTCGACTACTTATAGCCGAAAAACTGGTTGAAAAATGGGTTTTTTGGACAAAATAAGACCATTTTGGCAAATAGTCGGATCGAATCGCACACCACGTGATAGATAATTTCAAGACGCATCTAACGATATACGACATTATCCATTTCGCACTTAATTTCGACTACTTATGGCCGAAAAACTGGTTAAAAAATGGGTTTTTTGGGCTAAATAAGGCCATTTTGGCAATTAATCGGATCGAATCGCACACCACGTGTTAGATAATTTCATGACGCATCAAACGATGTACGACATTACCCATTTCGCACTTAATTTCGACTACTTATAGCCGAAAAACTGGTTGAAAAATGTGTTTTTTGTACAAAATAAGACCATTTTGGCAAATAGTCGGATCGAATCGCACACCACGTGATAGTTAATTTCAAGGCGCATCTAACGATCTGCGACATTACCCATTTCACACTTAATTTCGACTACTTATAGCCAAAAAACTGGTTGATAAATGGGTTTTTTGGGCAAAATAAGGCCATTTTGGCAATTAATCGGATCGAATCGCACACCACGTGTTAGATAATTTCAAGACGCATGTAACGATATACGACATTACCCATTTCGCACTTAATTTCGACTACTTATAGCCGAAAAACTGGCTGAAAATGGGTTTTTTGGGAAAAATAAGGCCATTTTCGAAAATAATCGGATCGAATCGCACACCACGTGATAGACAATTTCAAGACGCATCTAATGATGTACGACATTACCCATTTCGCACTTAATTTCGACTAGTTATGACCGAAAAACTGGTTGCAAAATTGGTTTTTTGGGCAAAATAAGGCCATTTTGGCAAATAATCGGATCGAATCGCACACCACGTGTTAGATAATTTCAAGACGCATCTAACGATATACGACATTTCCCATTTCGCACTTAATTTCGACTACTTATAGCCGAAAAACTGGCTGAAAAATGGGTTTTTTTGGGAAAAATAAGGCCATTTTGGTAAATAGTCGGATCGAATCACAAACCACGTGATAGATAATTTCAAGGCGCATCTAACGATCTGCGACATTACCCATTTCACACTTAATTTCGACTACTTATAGCCAAAAAACTGGTTGAAAAATGGGTTTTTTGGGCAAAATAAGGCCATTTTGGCAATTAATCGGATCGAATCGCACACCACGTGTTAGATAATTTCATGACGCATCAAACGATGTACGACATTAACCATTTCGCACTTAATTTCGACTACTTATAGCCGAAAAACTGGTTGAAAAATGTGTTTTTTGGACAAAATAAGACCATTTTGGCAAATAGTCGGATCGAATCGCACACCACGTGATAGATAATTTCAAGGCGCATCTAACGATCTGCGACATTACCCATTTCACACTTAATTTCGTCTACTTATAGCCAAAAAACTGGTTGAAAAATGTGTTTTTTGGGCAAAATAAGGCCATTTTGGTAAATAGTCGGATCGAATCGCACACCACGTGATAGATAATTTCAAGGCGCATCTAACAATGTACGACATTACCTATTTCGCACTTAATTTCGACTACTTATGGCCGAAAAACTGGTTGAAAAATGGGTTTTTTGGGCAAAATAAGGCCATTTTGGTAAATAGTCGGATCGAATCACAAACCACGTGATAGATAATTTCAGGGCGCATCTAACGATCTGCGACATTACCCATTTCGCACTTAATTTCGACTACTTATAGCCGAAAAACTGGTTGAAAAATGTGTTTTTTTGGGCAAAATAAGGCCATTTTGGTAAATAGTCGGATCGAATCGCACACCACGTGATAGATAATTTCAAGGCGCATCTAACGATCTGCGACATTACCCATTTCACACTTAATTTCGACTACTTATAGCCAAAAAACTGGTTGAAAAATGGGTTTTTTGGGCAAAATAAGGCCATTTTGGCAATTAATCGGATCGAATCGCACACCACGTGTTAGATAATTTCATGACGCATCAAACGATGTACGACATTACCCATTTCGCACTTAATTTCGACTACTTATAGCCGAAAAACTGGTTGAAAAATGTGTTTTTTGGACAAAATAAGACCATTTTGGCAAATAGTCGGATCGAATCGCACACCACGTGATAGATAATTTCAAGACGCATCTAACGATATACGACATTACCCATTTCGCACTTAATTTCGACTACTTATAGCCGAAAAACTGGCTGAAAAATGGGTTTTTTTGGGAAAAATAAGGCCATTTTCGAAAATAATCGGATCGAATCGCACACCACGTGATAGACAATTTCAAGACGCATCTAATGATGTACGACATTACCCATTTCGCACTTAATTTCGACTACTTATGGCCGAAAAACTGGTTGAAAAATGGGTTTTTTGGGCAAAATAAGGCCATTTTGGCAAATTATCGGATCTAATCGCACACCACGTGTTAGATAATTTCATGACGCATCTAACGATATACGACATTACCCATTTCGCACTTAATTTCGACTACTTATAGCCGAAAAACTGGCTGAAAAATGGGTTTTTTGGGCTAAATAAGGCCATTTTGGAAATTAATCAGATCGAATCGCACACCACGTGATAGACAATTTCAAGACGCATCTAATGACGTACGACATTAGCCATTTCGCACTTAATTTCGACTACTTATAGCTGAAAAACTGGCTGAAAAATGGGTTTTTTGGGAAAAATAAAGCCATTTTGGAAAATGATCAGAGCGAATCGCACACCACGTGATAGATAACTTCAAGACGCATCTAATGATATACGACATTACCCACTTTGCACTTAATTTCGACTACTTATGGCCGAGAAACTGGTTGAAAAATGGGTTTTATGGGCAAAATAAGGCCATTTTGGCAAATAATCGGAACGAATCGCACACCACGTGATAGATAATTTCATACGCATCTAATGATATACGACATTACCCATTTCGCACTTAATTTCGACTACTTATAGCCGAAAAACTGGCTGAAAAATGGGTTTTTTGGGAAAAATAAGGCCATTTTGACAAATAATCGGATCGAATCGCACACTGCGTGATAGATAATTTCAAGACGCATCTAATGATATACGACATTACCCACTTTGCACTTAATTTCGACTACTTATGGCCGAAAAACTGGCTGAAAAATTGGTTTTTTGAGCTAAATAAGGCCATTTTGGCAAATAGTCGGATCGAATCGCACACCACGTGATAGATAATTACAAGGTGCATCTAACGATATACGACATTACCCATTTCGCACTTAATTTCGACTACTTATAGCCGAAAAACTTGCTGAAAAATGGTTTTTTTGGGAAAAATAAGGCCATTTTGAGAAATAATCGGATCGAATCGCACACCATGTGATAGATAATTTCAAGACGCAACTAACGATATACGACATTATCCATTTCGCACTTAATTGCGACTACTTATGGCCGAAAAACTGGTTAAAAAATGGGTTTTTTGGGCTAAATAAGGCCATTTTGGCAATTAATCGGATCGAATCGCACACCACGTGTTAGATAATTTCAAGACGCATCTAACGATATACGACATTACCCATTTCGCACTTAATTTCGACTACTTATAGCCGAAAAACTGGCTGAAAAATGGGTTTTTTGGGAAAAATAAGGCCATTTTCGAAAATAATCGGATCGAATCGCACACCACGTGATAGACAATTTTTCGACAAAAACGCAAGGGGGGGGGGGGGGGGTGTTCTCGATTTCTCAAAAAATTAATTTCGGAAAATATCAAATTTTTTTCAATATTATCAAAATATAGGCCAGACGAAAACGTGCGCGCATGTCAGTTCGGCCATATTTTGCACAGGGCCGGCGCAGTGGCCCCACAAAGTTTGGGTTTCTAGGATTTTCAACTTTTTACAATTTTCGATATTTCAATTGCGTTTTTCAACACTTTATCGTGCGAATTGCGCATTTTAAATGTCTGTACGAGTAAGTACGTGTCGAGAAGATTCGATTACGCTGAAAATATCGATAGAAAATTTTCCACAATTTTTCGACAAAAACGCAAAGGGGGGGGTGTTCTCCAATTCTCAAAAAATTAATTTCGGAAAATTGCAAATTTTTTTCAATATTATCAAAATATAGGCCAGACGAAAACGTGCGCGCATGACAATTCGGCCATATTTTGCACAGGGCCGGCGCAGTGGCCCCACAAAGTTTGGGTTTCTAGGATTTTCAACTTTTTACAATTTTCGATATTTCAATTGCGTTTTTCAACACTTTATCGTGCGAATTGCGCGTTTTAAATGTCTGTACGAGAAAGTACGTGTCGAGAAGGTTCGATTACGCTGAAAATATCGATAGAAAATTTTCCTCAATTTTTCGACAAAAACGGGTGTTCTCGAATTCTCAAAAAATTAATTTCGGAAAATTGCATATTTTTTCAATATTATCAAAATATAGGCCAGACGAAAACGTGCGCGCATGTCAGTTCGGCCATATTTTGCACAGGGCCGGCGCAGTGGCCCCACAAAGTTTGGGTTTCTAGGATTTTCAACTTTTTACAATTTTCGATATTTCAATTGCGTTTTTCAACACTTTATCGTGCGAATTGCGCGTTTTAAATGTCTGTACGAGAAAGTACGTGTCGAGAAGGTTCGATTACGCTGAAAATATCGATAGAAAATTTTCCTCAATTTTTCGACAAAAACGCAAAGGGGGGGGTGTTCTCGAATTCTCAAAAAATTAATTTCGGAAAATTGCAAATTTTTTTCAATATTATCAAAATATAGGCCAGACGAAAACGTGCGCGCATGTCAGTTCGGCCATATTTTGCACAGGGCCGGCGCAGTGGCCCCACAAAGTTTGGGTTTCTAGGATTTTCAACTTTTTACAATTTTCGATATTTCAATTGCGTTTTTCAACACTTTATCGTGCGAATTGCGCGTTTTAAATGTCTGTACGAGAAAGTACGTGTCGAGAAGGTTCGATTACGCTGAAAATATCGATAGAAAATTTTCCTCAATTTTTCGACAAAAACGCAAAGGGGGGGGTGTTCTCGAATTCTCAAAAAATTAATTTCGGAAAATTGCAAATTTTTTTCAATATTATCAAAATATAGGCCAGACGAAAACGTGCGCGCATGACAGTTCGGCCATATTTTGCACAGGGCCGGCGCAGTGGCCCCACAAAGTTTGGGTTTCTAGGATTTTCAACTTTTTACAATTTTCGATATTTCAATTGCGTTTTTCAACACTTTATCGTGCGAATTGCGCGTTTTAAATGTCTGTACGAGAAAGTACGTGTCGAGAAGGTTCGATTACGCTGAAAATATCGATAGAAAATTTTCCTCAATTTTTCGACAAAAACGCAAAGGGGGGGGTGTTCTCGAATTCTCAAAAAATTAATTTCGGAAAATTGCAAATTTTTTTCAATATTATCAAAATATAGGCCAGACGAAAACGTGCGCGCATGACAGTTCGGCCATATTTTGCACAGGGCCGGCGCAGTGGCCCCACAAAGTTTGGGTTTCTAGGATTTTCAACTTTTTACAATTTTCGATATTTCAATTGCGTTTTTCAACACTTTATCGTGCGAATTGCGCGTTTTAAATGTCTGTACGAGAAAGTACGTGTCGAGAAGGTTCGATTACGCTGAAAATATCGATAGAAAATTTTCCTCAATTTTTCGACAAAAACGCAAAGGGGGGGGTGTTCTCGAATTCTCAAAAAATTAATTTCGGAAAATTGCAAATTTTTTTCAATATTATCAAAATATAGGCCAGACGAAAACGTGCGCGCATGACAGTTCGGCCATATTTTGCACAGGGCCGGCGCAGTGGCCCCACAAAGTTTGGGTTTCTAGGATTTTCAACTTTTTACAATTTTCGATATTTCAATTGCGTTTTTCAACACTTTATCGTGCGAATTGCGCGTTTTAAATGTCTGTACGAGAAAGTACGTGTCGAGAAGGTTCGATTACGCTGAAAATATCGATAGAAAATTTTCCTCAATTTTTCGACAAAAACGCAAAGGGGGGGGTGTTCTCGAATTCTCAAAAAATTAATTTCGGAAAATTGCAAATTTTTTTCAATATTATCAAAATATAGGCCAGACGAAAACGTGCGCGCATGTCAGTTCGGCCATATTTTGCACAGGGCCGGCGCAGTGGCCCCACAAAGTTTGGGTTTCTAGGATTTTCAACTTTTTACAATTTTCGATATTTCAATTGCGTTTTTCAACACTTTATCGTGCGAATTGCGCGTTTTAAATGTCTGTACGAGAAAGTACGTGTCGAGAAGGTTCGATTACGCTGAAAATATCGATAGAAAATTTTCCTCAATTTTTCGACAAAAACGCAAAGGGGGGGGTGTTCTCGAATTCTCAAAAAATTAATTTCGGAAAATTGCAAATTTTTTTCAATATTATCAAAATATAGGCCAGACGAAAACGTGCGCGCATGTCAGTTCGGCCATATTTTGCACAGGGCCGGCGCAGTGGCCCCACAAAGTTTGGGTTTCTAGGATTTTCAACTTTTTACAATTTTCGATATTTCAATTGCGTTTTTCAACACTTTATCGTGCGAATTGCGCGTTTTAAATGTCTGTACGAGAAAGTACGTGTCGAGAAGGTTCGATTACGCTGAAAATATCGATAGAAAATTTTCCTCAATTTTTCGACAAAAACGCAAAGGGGGGGGTGTTCTCGAATTCTCAAAAAATTAATTTCGGAAAATTGCAAATTTTTTTCAATATTATCAAAATATAGGCCAGACGAAAACGTGCGCGCATGACAGTTCGGCCATATTTTGCACAGGGCCGGCGCAGTGGCCCCACAAAGTTTGGGTTTCTAGGATTTTCAACTTTTTACAATTTTCGATATTTCAATTGCGTTTTTCAACACTTTATCGTGCGAATTGCGCGTTTTAAATGTCTGTACGAGAAAGTACGTGTCGAGAAGGTTCGATTACGCTGAAAATATCGATAGAAAATTTTCCTCAATTTTTCGACAAAAACGCAAAGGGGGGGGTGTTCTCGAATTCTCAAAAAATTAATTTCGGAAAATTGCAAATTTTTTTCAATATTATCAAAATATAGGCCAGACGAAAACGTGCGCGCATGACAGTTCGGCCATATTTTGCACAGGGCCGGCGCAGTGGCCCCACAAAGTTTGGGTTTCTAGGATTTTCAACTTTTTACAATTTTCGATATTTCAATTGCGTTTTTCAACACTTTATCGTGCGAATTGCGCGTTTTAAATGTCTGTACGAGAAAGTACGTGTCGAGAAGGTTCGATTACGCTGAAAATATCGATAGAAAATTTTCCTCAATTTTTCGACAAAAACGCAAAGGGGGGGGTGTTCTCGAATTCTCAAAAAATTAATTTCGGAAAATTGCAAATTTTTTTCAATATTATCAAAATATAGGCCAGACGAAAACGTGCGCGCATGTCAGTTCGGCCATATTTTGCACAGGGCCGGCGCAGTGGCCCCACAAAGTTTGGGTTTCTAGGATTTTCAACTTTTTACAATTTTCGATATTTCAATTGCGTTTTTCAACACTTTATCGTGCGAATTGCGCGTTTTAAATGTCTGTACGAGAAAGTACGTGTCGAGAAGGTTCGATTACGCTGAAAATATCGATAGAAAATTTTCCTCAATTTTTCGACAAAAACGCAAAGGGGGGGGTGTTCTCGAATTCTCAAAAAATTAATTTCGGAAAATTGCAAATTTTTTTCAATATTATCAAAATATAGGCCAGACGAAAACGTGCGCGCATGACAGTTCGGCCATATTTTGCACAGGGCCGGCGCAGTGGCCCCACAAAGTTTGGGTTTCTAGGATTTTCAACTTTTTACAATTTTCGATATTTCAATTGCGTTTTTCAACACTTTATCGTGCGAATTGCGCGTTTTAAATGTCTGTACGAGAAAGTACGTGTCGAGAAGGTTCGATTACGCTGAAAATATCGATAGAAAATTTTCCTCAATTTTTCGACAAAAACGCAAAGGGGGGGGTGTTCTCGAATTCTCAAAAAATTAATTTCGGAAAATTGCAAATTTTTTTCAATATTATCAAAATATAGGCCAGACGAAAACGTGCGCGCATGACAGTTCGGCCATATTTTGCACAGGGCCGGCGCAGTGGCCCCACAAAGTTTGGGTTTCTAGGATTTTCAACTTTTTACAATTTTCGATATTTCAATTGCGTTTTTCAACACTTTATCGTGCGAATTGCGCGTTTTAAATGTCTGTACGAGAAAGTACGTGTCGAGAAGGTTCGATTACGCTGAAAATATCGATAGAAAATTTTCCTCAATTTTTCGACAAAAACGCAAAGGGGGGGGTGTTCTCGAATTCTCAAAAAATTAATTTCGGAAAATTGCAAATTTTTTTCAATATTATCAAAATATAGGCCAGACGAAAACGTGCGCGCATGACAGTTCGGCCATATTTTGCACAGGGCCGGCGCAGTGGCCCCACAAAGTTTGGGTTTCTAGGATTTTCAACTTTTTACAATTTTCGATATTTCAATTGCGTTTTTCAACACTTTATCGTGCGAATTGCGCGTTTTAAATGTCTGTACGAGAAAGTACGTGTCGAGAAGGTTCGATTACGCTGAAAATATCGATAGAAAATTTTCCTCAATTTTTCGACAAAAACGCAAAGGGGGGGGTGTTCTCGAATTCTCAAAAAATTAATTTCGGAAAATTGCAAATTTTTTTCAATATTATCAAAATATAGGCCAGACGAAAACGTGCGCGCATGACAGTTCGGCCATATTTTGCACAGGGCCGGCGCAGTGGCCCCACAAAGTTTGGGTTTCTAGGATTTTCAACTTTTTACAATTTTCGATATTTCAATTGCGTTTTTCAACACTTTATCGTGCGAATTGCGCGTTTTAAATGTCTGTACGAGAAAGTACGTGTCGAGAAGGTTCGATTACGCTGAAAATATCGATAGAAAATTTTCCTCAATTTTTCGACAAAAACGCAAAGGGGGGGGTGTTCTCGAATTCTCAAAAAATTAATTTCGGAAAATTGCAAATTTTTTTCAATATTATCAAAATATAGGCCAGACGAAAACGTGCGCGCATGACAGTTCGGCCATATTTTGCACAGGGCCGGCGCAGTGGCCCCACAAAGTTTGGGTTTCTAGGATTTTCAACTTTTTACAATTTTCGATATTTCAATTGCGTTTTTCAACACTTTATCGTGCGAATTGCGCGTTTTAAATGTCTGTACGAGAAAGTACGTGTCGAGAAGGTTCGATTACGCTGAAAATATCGATAGAAAATTTTCCTCAATTTTTCGACAAAAACGCAAAGGGGGGGGTGTTCTCGAATTCTCAAAAAATTAATTTCGGAAAATTGCAAATTTTTTTCAATATTATCAAAATATAGGCCAGACGAAAACGTGCGCGCATGACAGTTCGGCCATATTTTGCACAGGGCCGGCGCAGTGGCCCCACAAAGTTTGGGTTTCTAGGATTTTCAACTTTTTACAATTTTCGATATTTCAATTGCGTTTTTCAACACTTTATCGTGCGAATTGCGCGTTTTAAATGTCTGTACGAGAAAGTACGTGTCGAGAAGGTTCGATTACGCTGAAAATATCGATAGAAAATTTTCCTCAATTTTTCGACAAAAACGCAAAGGGGGGGGTGTTCTCGAATTCTCAAAAAATTAATTTCGGAAAATTGCAAATTTTTTTCAATATTATCAAAATATAGGCCAGACGAAAACGTGCGCGCATGACAGTTCGGCCATATTTTGCACAGGGCCGGCGCAGTGGCCCCACAAAGTTTGGGTTTCTAGGATTTTCAACTTTTTACAATTTTCGATATTTCAATTGCGTTTTTCAACACTTTATCGTGCGAATTGCGCGTTTTAAATGTCTGTACGAGAAAGTACGTGTCGAGAAGGTTCGATTACGCTGAAAATATCGATAGAAAATTTTCCTCAATTTTTCGACAAAAACGCAAAGGGGGGGGTGTTCTCGAATTCTCAAAAAATTAATTTCGGAAAATTGCAAATTTTTTTCAATATTATCAAAATATAGGCCAGACGAAAACGTGCGCGCATGACAGTTCGGCCATATTTTGCACAGGGCCGGCGCAGTGGCCCCACAAAGTTTGGGTTTCTAGGATTTTCAACTTTTTACAATTTTCGATATTTCAATTGCGTTTTTCAACACTTTATCGTGCGAATTGCGCGTTTTAAATGTCTGTACGAGAAAGTACGTGTCGAGAAGGTTCGATTACGCTGAAAATATCGATAGAAAATTTTCCTCAATTTTTCGACAAAAACGCAAAGGGGGGGGTGTTCTCGAATTCTCAAAAAATTAATTTCGGAAAATTGCAAATTTTTTTCAATATTATCAAAATATAGGCCAGACGAAAACGTGCGCGCATGACAGTTCGGCCATATTTTGCACAGGGCCGGCGCAGTGGCCCCACAAAGTTTGGGTTTCTAGGATTTTCAACTTTTTACAATTTTCGATATTTCAATTGCGTTTTTCAACACTTTATCGTGCGAATTGCGCGTTTTAAATGTCTGTACGAGAAAGTACGTGTCGAGAAGGTTCGATTACGCTGAAAATATCGATAGAAAATTTTCCTCAATTTTTCGACAAAAACGCAAAGGGGGGGGTGTTCTCGAATTCTCAAAAAATTAATTTCGGAAAATTGCAAATTTTTTTCAATATTATCAAAATATAGGCCAGACGAAAACGTGCGCGCATGACAGTTCGGCCATATTTTGCACAGGGCCGGCGCAGTGGCCCCACAAAGTTTGGGTTTCTAGGATTTTCAACTTTTTACAATTTTCGATATTTCAATTGCGTTTTTCAACACTTTATCGTGCGAATTGCGCGTTTTAAATGTCTGTACGAGAAAGTACGTGTCGAGAAGGTTCGATTACGCTGAAAATATCGATAGAAAATTTTCCTCAATTTTTCGACAAAAACGCAAAGGGGGGGGTGTTCTCGAATTCTCAAAAAATTAATTTCGGAAAATTGCAAATTTTTTTCAATATTATCAAAATATAGGCCAGACGAAAACGTGCGCGCATGACAGTTCGGCCATATTTTGCACAGGGCCGGCGCAGTGGCCCCACAAAGTTTGGGTTTCTAGGATTTTCAACTTTTTACAATTTTCGATATTTCAATTGCGTTTTTCAACACTTTATCGTGCGAATTGCGCGTTTTAAATGTCTGTACGAGAAAGTACGTGTCGAGAAGGTTCGATTACGCTGAAAATATCGATAGAAAATTTTCCTCAATTTTTCGACAAAAACGCAAAGGGGGGGGTGTTCTCGAATTCTCAAAAAATTAATTTCGGAAAATTGCAAATTTTTTTCAATATTATCAAAATATAGGCCAGACGAAAACGTGCGCGCATGACAGTTCGGCCATATTTTGCACAGGGCCGGCGCAGTGGCCCCACAAAGTTTGGGTTTCTAGGATTTTCAACTTTTTACAATTTTCGATATTTCAATTGCGTTTTTCAACACTTTATCGTGCGAATTGCGCGTTTTAAATGTCTGTACGAGAAAGTACGTGTCGAGAAGGTTCGATTACGCTGAAAATATCGATAGAAAATTTTCCTCAATTTTTCGACAAAAACGCAAAGGGGGGGGTGTTCTCGAATTCTCAAAAAATTAATTTCGGAAAATTGCAAATTTTTTTCAATATTATCAAAATATAGGCCAGACGAAAACGTGCGCGCATGACAGTTCGGCCATATTTTGCACAGGGCCGGCGCAGTGGCCCCACAAAGTTTGGGTTTCTAGGATTTTCAACTTTTTACAATTTTCGATATTTCAATTGCGTTTTTCAACACTTTATCGTGCGAATTGCGCGTTTTAAATGTCTGTACGAGAAAGTACGTGTCGAGAAGGTTCGATTACGCTGAAAATATCGATAGAAAATTTTCCTCAATTTTTCGACAAAAACGCAAAGGGGGGGGTGTTCTCGAATTCTCAAAAAATTAATTTCGGAAAATTGCAAATTTTTTTCAATATTATCAAAATATAGGCCAGACGAAAACGTGCGCGCATGACAGTTCGGCCATATTTTGCACAGGGCCGGCGCAGTGGCCCCACAAAGTTTGGGTTTCTAGGATTTTCAACTTTTTACAATTTTCGATATTTCAATTGCGTTTTTCAACACTTTATCGTGCGAATTGCGCGTTTTAAATGTCTGTACGAGAAAGTACGTGTCGAGAAGGTTCGATTACGCTGAAAATATCGATAGAAAATTTTCCTCAATTTTTCGACAAAAACGCAAAGGGGGGGGTGTTCTCGAATTCTCAAAAAATTAATTTCGGAAAATTGCAAATTTTTTTCAATATTATCAAAATATAGGCCAGACGAAAACGTGCGCGCATGACAGTTCGGCCATATTTTGCACAGGGCCGGCGCAGTGGCCCCACAAAGTTTGGGTTTCTAGGATTTTCAACTTTTTACAATTTTCGATATTTCAATTGCGTTTTTCAACACTTTATCGTGCGAATTGCGCGTTTTAAATGTCTGTACGAGAAAGTACGTGTCGAGAAGGTTCGATTACGCTGAAAATATCGATAGAAAATTTTCCTCAATTTTTCGACAAAAACGCAAAGGGGGGGGTGTTCTCGAATTCTCAAAAAATTAATTTCGGAAAATTGCAAATTTTTTTCAATATTATCAAAATATAGGCCAGACGAAAACGTGCGCGCATGACAGTTCGGCCATATTTTGCACAGGGCCGGCGCAGTGGCCCCACAAAGTTTGGGTTTCTAGGATTTTCAACTTTTTACAATTTTCGATATTTCAATTGCGTTTTTCAACACTTTATCGTGCGAATTGCGCGTTTTAAATGTCTGTACGAGAAAGTACGTGTCGAGAAGGTTCGATTACGCTGAAAATATCGATAGAAAATTTTCCTCAATTTTTCGACAAAAACGCAAAGGGGGGGGTGTTCTCGAATTCTCAAAAAATTAATTTCGGAAAATTGCAAATTTTTTTCAATATTATCAAAATATAGGCCAGACGAAAACGTGCGCGCATGACAGTTCGGCCATATTTTGCACAGGGCCGGCGCAGTGGCCCCACAAAGTTTGGGTTTCTAGGATTTTCAACTTTTTACAATTTTCGATATTTCAATTGCGTTTTTCAACACTTTATCGTGCGAATTGCGCGTTTTAAATGTCTGTACGAGAAAGTACGTGTCGAGAAGGTTCGATTACGCTGAAAATATCGATAGAAAATTTTCCTCAATTTTTCGACAAAAACGCAAAGGGGGGGGTGTTCTCGAATTCTCAAAAAATTAATTTCGGAAAATTGCAAATTTTTTTCAATATTATCAAAATATAGGCCAGACGAAAACGTGCGCGCATGACAGTTCGGCCATATTTTGCACAGGGCCGGCGCAGTGGCCCCACAAAGTTTGGGTTTCTAGGATTTTCAACTTTTTACAATTTTCGATATTTCAATTGCGTTTTTCAACACTTTATCGTGCGAATTGCGCGTTTTAAATGTCTGTACGAGAAAGTACGTGTCGAGAAGGTTCGATTACGCTGAAAATATCGATAGAAAATTTTCCTCAATTTTTCGACAAAAACGCAAAGGGGGGGGTGTTCTCGAATTCTCAAAAAATTAATTTCGGAAAATTGCAAATTTTTTTCAATATTATCAAAATATAGGCCAGACGAAAACGTGCGCGCATGACAGTTCGGCCATATTTTGCACAGGGCCGGCGCAGTGGCCCCACAAAGTTTGGGTTTCTAGGATTTTCAACTTTTTACAATTTTCGATATTTCAATTGCGTTTTTCAACACTTTATCGTGCGAATTGCGCGTTTTAAATGTCTGTACGAGAAAGTACGTGTCGAGAAGGTTCGATTACGCTGAAAATATCGATAGAAAATTTTCCTCAATTTTTCGACAAAAACGCAAAGGGGGGGGTGTTCTCGAATTCTCAAAAAATTAATTTCGGAAAATTGCAAATTTTTTTCAATATTATCAAAATATAGGCCAGACGAAAACGTGCGCGCATGACAGTTCGGCCATATTTTGCACAGGGCCGGCGCAGTGGCCCCACAAAGTTTGGGTTTCTAGGATTTTCAACTTTTTACAATTTTCGATATTTCAATTGCGTTTTTCAACACTTTATCGTGCGAATTGCGCGTTTTAAATGTCTGTACGAGAAAGTACGTGTCGAGAAGGTTCGATTACGCTGAAAATATCGATAGAAAATTTTCCTCAATTTTTCGACAAAAACGCAAAGGGGGGGGTGTTCTCGAATTCTCAAAAAATTAATTTCGGAAAATTGCAAATTTTTTTCAATATTATCAAAATATAGGCCAGACGAAAACGTGCGCGCATGACAGTTCGGCCATATTTTGCACAGGGCCGGCGCAGTGGCCCCACAAAGTTTGGGTTTCTAGGATTTTCAACTTTTTACAATTTTCGATATTTCAATTGCGTTTTTCAACACTTTATCGTGCGAATTGCGCGTTTTAAATGTCTGTACGAGAAAGTACGTGTCGAGAAGGTTCGATTACGCTGAAAATATCGATAGAAAATTTTCCTCAATTTTTCGACAAAAACGCAAAGGGGGGGGTGTTCTCGAATTCTCAAAAAATTAATTTCGGAAAATTGCAAATTTTTTTCAATATTATCAAAATATAGGCCAGACGAAAACGTGCGCGCATGACAGTTCGGCCATATTTTGCACAGGGCCGGCGCAGTGGCCCCACAAAGTTTGGGTTTCTAGGATTTTCAACTTTTTACAATTTTCGATATTTCAATTGCGTTTTTCAACACTTTATCGTGCGAATTGCGCGTTTTAAATGTCTGTACGAGAAAGTACGTGTCGAGAAGGTTCGATTACGCTGAAAATATCGATAGAAAATTTTCCTCAATTTTTCGACAAAAACGCAAAGGGGGGGGTGTTCTCGAATTCTCAAAAAATTAATTTCGGAAAATTGCAAATTTTTTTCAATATTATCAAAATATAGGCCAGACGAAAACGTGCGCGCATGACAGTTCGGCCATATTTTGCACAGGGCCGGCGCAGTGGCCCCACAAAGTTTGGGTTTCTAGGATTTTCAACTTTTTACAATTTTCGATATTTCAATTGCGTTTTTCAACACTTTATCGTGCGAATTGCGCGTTTTAAATGTCTGTACGAGAAAGTACGTGTCGAGAAGGTTCGATTACGCTGAAAATATCGATAGAAAATTTTCCTCAATTTTTCGACAAAAACGCAAAGGGGGGGGTGTTCTCGAATTCTCAAAAAATTAATTTCGGAAAATTGCAAATTTTTTTCAATATTATCAAAATATAGGCCAGACGAAAACGTGCGCGCATGACAGTTCGGCCATATTTTGCACAGGGCCGGCGCAGTGGCCCCACAAAGTTTGGGTTTCTAGGATTTTCAACTTTTTACAATTTTCGATATTTCAATTGCGTTTTTCAACACTTTATCGTGCGAATTGCGCGTTTTAAATGTCTGTACGAGAAAGTACGTGTCGAGAAGGTTCGATTACGCTGAAAATATCGATAGAAAATTTTCCTCAATTTTTCGACAAAAACGCAAAGGGGGGGGTGTTCTCGAATTCTCAAAAAATTAATTTCGGAAAATTGCAAATTTTTTTCAATATTATCAAAATATAGGCCAGACGAAAACGTGCGCGCATGACAGTTCGGCCATATTTTGCACAGGGCCGGCGCAGTGGCCCCACAAAGTTTGGGTTTCTAGGATTTTCAACTTTTTACAATTTTCGATATTTCAATTGCGTTTTTCAACACTTTATCGTGCGAATTGCGCGTTTTAAATGTCTGTACGAGAAAGTACGTGTCGAGAAGGTTCGATTACGCTGAAAATATCGATAGAAAATTTTCCTCAATTTTTCGACAAAAACGCAAAGGGGGGGGTGTTCTCGAATTCTCAAAAAATTAATTTCGGAAAATTGCAAATTTTTTTCAATATTATCAAAATATAGGCCAGACGAAAACGTGCGCGCATGACAGTTCGGCCATATTTTGCACAGGGCCGGCGCAGTGGCCCCACAAAGTTTGGGTTTCTAGGATTTTCAACTTTTTACAATTTTCGATATTTCAATTGCGTTTTTCAACACTTTATCGTGCGAATTGCGCGTTTTAAATGTCTGTACGAGAAAGTACGTGTCGAGAAGGTTCGATTACGCTGAAAATATCGATAGAAAATTTTCCTCAATTTTTCGACAAAAACGCAAAGGGGGGGGTGTTCTCGAATTCTCAAAAAATTAATTTCGGAAAATTGCAAATTTTTTTCAATATTATCAAAATATAGGCCAGACGAAAACGTGCGCGCATGACAGTTCGGCCATATTTTGCACAGGGCCGGCGCAGTGGCCCCACAAAGTTTGGGTTTCTAGGATTTTCAACTTTTTACAATTTTCGATATTTCAATTGCGTTTTTCAACACTTTATCGTGCGAATTGCGCGTTTTAAATGTCTGTACGAGAAAGTACGTGTCGAGAAGGTTCGATTACGCTGAAAATATCGATAGAAAATTTTCCTCAATTTTTCGACAAAAACGCAAAGGGGGGGGTGTTCTCGAATTCTCAAAAAATTAATTTCGGAAAATTGCAAATTTTTTTCAATATTATCAAAATATAGGCCAGACGAAAACGTGCGCGCATGACAGTTCGGCCATATTTTGCACAGGGCCGGCGCAGTGGCCCCACAAAGTTTGGGTTTCTAGGATTTTCAACTTTTTACAATTTTCGATATTTCAATTGCGTTTTTCAACACTTTATCGTGCGAATTGCGCGTTTTAAATGTCTGTACGAGAAAGTACGTGTCGAGAAGGTTCGATTACGCTGAAAATATCGATAGAAAATTTTCCTCAATTTTTCGACAAAAACGCAAAGGGGGGGGTGTTCTCGAATTCTCAAAAAATTAATTTCGGAAAATTGCAAATTTTTTTCAATATTATCAAAATATAGGCCAGACGAAAACGTGCGCGCATGACAGTTCGGCCATATTTTGCACAGGGCCGGCGCAGTGGCCCCACAAAGTTTGGGTTTCTAGGATTTTCAACTTTTTACAATTTTCGATATTTCAATTGCGTTTTTCAACACTTTATCGTGCGAATTGCGCGTTTTAAATGTCTGTACGAGAAAGTACGTGTCGAGAAGGTTCGATTACGCTGAAAATATCGATAGAAAATTTTCCTCAATTTTTCGACAAAAACGCAAAGGGGGGGGTGTTCTCGAATTCTCAAAAAATTAATTTCGGAAAATTGCAAATTTTTTTCAATATTATCAAAATATAGGCCAGACGAAAACGTGCGCGCATGACAGTTCGGCCATATTTTGCACAGGGCCGGCGCAGTGGCCCCACAAAGTTTGGGTTTCTAGGATTTTCAACTTTTTACAATTTTCGATATTTCAATTGCGTTTTTCAACACTTTATCGTGCGAATTGCGCGTTTTAAATGTCTGTACGAGAAAGTACGTGTCGAGAAGGTTCGATTACGCTGAAAATATCGATAGAAAATTTTCCTCAATTTTTCGACAAAAACGCAAAGGGGGGGGTGTTCTCGAATTCTCAAAAAATTAATTTCGGAAAATTGCAAATTTTTTTCAATATTATCAAAATATAGGCCAGACGAAAACGTGCGCGCATGACAGTTCGGCCATATTTTGCACAGGGCCGGCGCAGTGGCCCCACAAAGTTTGGGTTTCTAGGATTTTCAACTTTTTACAATTTTCGATATTTCAATTGCGTTTTTCAACACTTTATCGTGCGAATTGCGCGTTTTAAATGTCTGTACGAGAAAGTACGTGTCGAGAAGGTTCGATTACGCTGAAAATATCGATAGAAAATTTTCCTCAATTTTTCGACAAAAACGCAAAGGGGGGGGTGTTCTCGAATTCTCAAAAAATTAATTTCGGAAAATTGCAAATTTTTTTCAATATTATCAAAATATAGGCCAGACGAAAACGTGCGCGCATGTCAGTTCGGCCATATTTTGCACAGGGCCGGCGCAGTGGCCCCACAAAGTTTGGGTTTCTAGGATTTTCAACTTTTTACAATTTTCGATATTTCAATTGCGTTTTTCAACACTTTATCGTGCGAATTGCGCGTTTTAAATGTCTGTACGAGAAAGTACGTGTCGAGAAGGTTCGATTACGCTGAAAATATCGATAGAAAATTTTCCTCAATTTTTCGACAAAAACGCAAAGGGGGGGGTGTTCTCGAATTCTCAAAAAATTAATTTCGGAAAATTGCAAATTTTTTTCAATATTATCAAAATATAGGCCAGACGAAAACGTGCGCGCATGACAGTTCGGCCATATTTTGCACAGGGCCGGCGCAGTGGCCCCACAAAGTTTGGGTTTCTAGGATTTTCAACTTTTTACAATTTTCGATATTTCAATTGCGTTTTTCAACACTTTATCGTGCGAATTGCGCGTTTTAAATGTCTGTACGAGAAAGTACGTGTCGAGAAGGTTCGATTACGCTGAAAATATCGATAGAAAATTTTCCTCAATTTTTCGACAAAAACGCAAAGGGGGGGGTGTTCTCGAATTCTCAAAAAATTAATTTCGGAAAATTGCAAATTTTTTTCAATATTATCAAAATATAGGCCAGACGAAAACGTGCGCGCATGTCAGTTCGGCCATATTTTGCACAGGGCCGGCGCAGTGGCCCCACAAAGTTTGGGTTTCTAGGATTTTCAACTTTTTACAATTTTCGATATTTCAATTGCGTTTTTCAACACTTTATCGTGCGAATTGCGCGTTTTAAATGTCTGTACGAGAAAGTACGTGTCGAGAAGGTTCGATTACGCTGAAAATATCGATAGAAAATTTTCCTCAATTTTTCGACAAAAACGCAAAGGGGGGGGTGTTCTCGAATTCTCAAAAAATTAATTTCGGAAAATTGCAAATTTTTTTCAATATTATCAAAATATAGGCCAGACGAAAACGTGCGCGCATGTCAGTTCGGCCATATTTTGCACAGGGCCGGCGCAGTGGCCCCACAAAGTTTGGGTTTCTAGGATTTTCAACTTTTTACAATTTTCGATATTTCAATTGCGTTTTTCAACACTTTATCGTGCGAATTGCGCGTTTTAAATGTCTGTACGAGAAAGTACGTGTCGAGAAGGTTCGATTACGCTGAAAATATCGATAGAAAATTTTCCTCAATTTTTCGACAAAAACGCAAAGGGGGGGGTGTTCTCGAATTCTCAAAAAATTAATTTCGGAAAATTGCAAATTTTTTTCAATATTATCAAAATATAGGCCAGACGAAAACGTGCGCGCATGTCAGTTCGGCCATATTTTGCACAGGGCCGGCGCAGTGGCCCCACAAAGTTTGGGTTTCTAGGATTTTCAACTTTTTACAATTTTCGATATTTCAATTGCGTTTTTCAACACTTTATCGTGCGAATTGCGCGTTTTAAATGTCTGTACGAGAAAGTACGTGTCGAGAAGGTTCGATTACGCTGAAAATATCGATAGAAAATTTTCCTCAATTTTTCGACAAAAACGCAAAGGGGGGGGTGTTCTCGAATTCTCAAAAAATTAATTTCGGAAAATTGCAAATTTTTTTCAATATTATCAAAATATAGGCCAGACGAAAACGTGCGCGCATGTCAGTTCGGCCATATTTTGCACAGGGCCGGCGCAGTGGCCCCACAAAGTTTGGGTTTCTAGGATTTTCAACTTTTCAGAATTTTCGATATTTCAATTGCGTTTTTCAACACTTTATCGTGCGAATTGCGCGTTTTAAATGTCTGTACGAGAAAGTACGTGTCGAGAAGGTTCGATTACGCTGAAAATATCGATAGAAAATTTTCCTCAATTTTTCGACAAAAACGCAAAGGGGGGGGTGTTCTCGAATTCTCAAAAAATTAATTTCGGAAAATTGCAAATTTTTTTCAATATTATCAAAATATAGGCCAGACGAAAACGTGCGCGCATGTCAGTTCGGCCATATTTTGCACAGGGCCGGCGCAGTGGCCCCACAAAGTTTGGGTTTCTAGGATTTTCAACTTTTTACAATTTTCGATATTTCAATTGCGTTTTTCAACACTTTATCGTGCGAATTGCGCGTTTTAAATGTCTGTACGAGAAAGTACGTGTCGAGAAGATTCGATTACGCTGAAAATATCGATAGAAAATTTTCCTCAATTTTTCGACAAAAACGCAAAGGGGGGGGTGTTCTCGAATTCTCAAAAAATTAATTTCGGAAAATTGCAAATTTTTTTCAATATTATCAAAATATACGCCAGACGAAAACGTGCGCGCATGTCAGTTCGGCCATATTTTGCACAGGGCCGGCGCAGTGGCCCCACAAAGTTTGGGTTTCTAGGATTTTCAACTTTTCAGAATTTTCGATATTTCAATTGCGTTTTTCAACACTTTATCGTGCGAATTGCGCGTTTTAAATGTCTGTACGAGAAAGTACGTGTCGAGAAGATTCGATTACGCTGAAAATATCGATAGAAAATTTTCCTCAATTTTTCGACAAAAACGCAAAGGGGGGGGTGTTCTCGATTTCTCAAAAAATTAATTTCGGAAAATTGCAAATTTTTTTCAATATTATCAAAATATACGCCAGACGAAAACGTGCGCGCATGTCAGTTCGGCCATATTTTGCACAGGGCCGGCGCAGTGGCCCCACAAAGTTTGGGTTTCTAGGATTTTCAACTTTTTACAATTTTCGATATTTCAATTGCGTTTTTCAACACTTTATCGTGCGAATTGCGCGTTTTAAATGTTTGTACGAGAAAGTACGTGTCGAGAAGATTCGATTACGCTGAAAATATCGATAGAAAATTTTCCTCAATTTTTCGACAAAAACGCAAAGGGGGGGGTGTTCTCGAATTCTCAAAAAATTAATTTCGGAAAATTGCAAATTTTTTTCAATATTATCAAAATATACGCCAGACGAAAACGTGCGCGCATGTCAGTTCGGCCATATTTTGCACAGGGCCGGCGCAGTGGCCCCACAAAGTTTGGGTTTCTAGGATTTTCAACTTTTCAGAATTTTCGATATTTCAATTGCGTTTTTCAACACTTTATCGTGCGAATTGCGCGTTTTAAATGTCTGTACGAGAAAGTACGTGTCGAGAAGATTCGATTACGCTGAAAATATCGATAGAAAATTTTCCTCAATTTTTCGACAAAAACGCAAAGGGGGGGGTGTTCTCGATTTCTCAAAAAATTAATTTCGGAAAATTGCAAATTTTTTTCAATATTATCAAAATATACGCCAGACGAAAACGTGCGCGCATGTCAGTTCGGCCATATTTTGCACAGGGCCGGCGCAGTGGCCCCACAAAGTTTGGGTTTCTAGGATTTTCAACTTTTCAGAATTTTCGATATTTCAATTGCGTTTTTCAACACTTTATCGTGCGAATTGCGCGTTTTAAATGTCTGTACGAGAAAGTACGTGTCGAGAAGATTCGATTACGCTGAAAATATCGATAGAAAATTTTCCTCAATTTTTCGACAAAAACGCAAAGGGGGGGGTGTTCTCGATTTCTCAAAAAATTAATTTCGGAAAATTGCAAATTTTTTTCAATATTATCAAAATATACGCCAGACGAAAACGTGCGCGCATGTCAGTTCGGCCATATTTTGCACAGGGCCGGCGCAGTGGCCCCACAAAGTTTGGGTTTCTAGGATTTTCAACTTTTCAGAATTTTCGATATTTCAATTGCGTTTTTCAACACTTTATCGTGCGAATTGCGCGTTTTAAATGTCTGTACGAGAAAGTACGTGTCGAGAAGATTCGATTACGCTGAAAATATCGATAGAAAATTTTCCTCAATTTTTCGACAAAAACGCAAAGGGGGGGGTGTTCTCGATTTCTCAAAAAATTAATTTCGGAAAATTGCAAATTTTTTTCAATATTATCAAAATATACGCCAGACGAAAACGTGCGCGCATGTCAGTTCGGCCATATTTTGCACAGGGCCGGCGCAGTGGCCCCACAAAGTTTGGGTTTCTAGGATTTTCAACTTTTCAGAATTTTCGATATTTCAATTGCGTTTTTCAACACTTTATCGTGCGAATTGCGCGTTTTAAATGTTTGTACGAGAAAGTACGTGTCGAGAAGATTCGATTACGCTGAAAATATCGATAGAAAATTTTCCTCAATTTTTCGACAAAAACGCAAAGGGGGGGGTGTTCTCGATTTCTCAAAAAATTAATTTCGGAAAATTGCAAATTTTTTTCAATATTATCAAAATATACGCCAGACGAAAACGTGCGCGCATGTCAGTTCGGCCATATTTTGCACAGGGCCGGCGCAGTGGCCCCACAAAGTTTGGGTTTCTAGGATTTTCAACTTTTCAGAATTTTCGATATTTCAATTGCGTTTTTCAACACTTTATCGTGCGAATTGCGCGTTTTAAATGTTTGTACGAGAAAGTACGTGTCGAGAAGATTCGATTACGCTGAAAATATCGATAGAAAATTTTCCTCAATTTTTCGACAAAAACGCAAAGGGGGGGGTGTTCTCGATTTCTCAAAAAATTAATTTCGGAAAATTGCAAATTTTTTTCAATATTATCAAAATATACGCCAGACGAAAACGTGCGCGCATGTCAGTTCGGCCATATTTTGCACAGGGCCGGCGCAGTGGCCCCACAAAGTTTGGGTTTCTAGGATTTTCAACTTTTCAGAATTTTCGATATTTCAATTGCGTTTTTCAACACTTTATCGTGCGAATTGCGCGTTTTAAATGTTTGTACGAGAAAGTACGTGTCGAGAAGATTCGATTACGCTGAAAATATCGATAGAAAATTTTCCTCAATTTTTCGACAAAAACGCAAAGGGGGGGGTGTTCTCGATTTCTCAAAAAATTAATTTCGGAAAATTGCAAATTTTTTTCAATATTATCAAAATATACGCCAGACGAAAACGTGCGCGCATGTCAGTTCGGCCATATTTTGCACAGGGCCGGCGCAGTGGCCCCACAAAGTTTGGGTTTCTAGGATTTTCAACTTTTCAGAATTTTCGATATTTCAATTGCGTTTTTCAACACTTTATCGTGCGAATTGCGCGTTTTAAATGTTTGTACGAGAAAGTACGTGTCGAGAAGATTCGATTACGCTGAAAATATCGATAGAAAATTTTCCTCAATTTTTCGACAAAAACGCAAAGGGGGGGGTGTTCTCGATTTCTCAAAAAATTAATTTCGGAAAATTGCAAATTTTTTTCAATATTATCAAAATATACGCCAGACGAAAACGTGCGCGCATGTCAGTTCGGCCATATTTTGCACAGGGCCGGCGCAGTGGCCCCACAAAGTTTGGGTTTCTAGGATTTTCAACTTTTCAGAATTTTCGATATTTCAATTGCGTTTTTCAACACTTTATCGTGCGAATTGCGCGTTTTAAATGTTTGTACGAGAAAGTACGTGTCGAGAAGATTCGATTACGCTGAAAATATCGATAGAAAATTTTCCTCAATTTTTCGACAAAAACGCAAAGGGGGGGGTGTTCTCGATTTCTCAAAAAATTAATTTCGGAAAATTGCAAATTTTTTTCAATATTATCAAAATATACGCCAGACGAAAACGTGCGCGCATGTCAGTTCGGCCATATTTTGCACAGGGCCGGCGCAGTGGC
This sequence comes from Acanthacorydalis orientalis, assembly GCA_034766995.1. Classification (NCBI taxonomy): domain Eukaryota; kingdom Metazoa; phylum Arthropoda; class Insecta; order Megaloptera; family Corydalidae; genus Acanthacorydalis; species Acanthacorydalis orientalis. The sequence continues at coordinate 20,039,742 of CM068320.1, read as the reverse complement.
CCCACAAAGTTTGGGTTTCTAGGATTTTCAACTTTTCAGAATTTTCGATATTTCAATTGCGTTTTTCAACACTTTATCGTGCGAATTGCGCGTTTTAAATGTCTGTACGAGAAAGTACGTGTCGAGAAGATTCGATTACGCTGAAAATATCGATAGAAAATTTTCCTCAATTTTTCGACAAAAACGCAAAGGGGGGGGTGTTCTCGATTTCTCAAAAAATTAATTTCGGAAAATTGCAAATTTTTTTCAATATTATCAAAATATACGCCAGACGAAAACGTGCGCGCATGTCAGTTCGGCCATATTTTGCACAGGGCCGGCGCAGTGGCCCCACAAAGTTTGGGTTTCTAGGATTTTCAACTTTTCAGAATTTTCGATATTTCAATTGCGTTTTTCAACACTTTATCGTGCGAATTGCGCGTTTTAAATGTCTGTACGAGAAAGTACGTGTCGAGAAGATTCGATTACGCTGAAAATATCGATAGAAAATTTTCCTCAATTTTTCGACAAAAACGCAAAGGGGGGGGTGTTCTCGATTTCTCAAAAAATTAATTTCGGAAAATTGCAAATTTTTTTCAATATTATCAAAATATACGCCAGACGAAAACGTGCGCGCATGTCAGTTCGGCCATATTTTGCACAGGGCCGGCGCAGTGGCCCCACAAAGTTTGGGTTTCTAGGATTTTCAACTTTTCAGAATTTTCGATATTTCAATTGCGTTTTTCAACACTTTATCGTGCGAATTGCGCGTTTTAAATGTCTGTACGAGAAAGTACGTGTCGAGAAGATTCGATTACGCTGAAAATATCGATAGAAAATTTTCCTCAATTTTTCGACAAAAACGCAAAGGGGGGGGTGTTCTCGATTTCTCAAAAAATTAATTTCGGAAAATTGCAAATTTTTTTCAATATTATCAAAATATACGCCAGACGAAAACGTGCGCGCATGTCAGTTCGGCCATATTTTGCACAGGGCCGGCGCAGTGGCCCCACAAAGTTTGGGTTTCTAGGATTTTCAACTTTTCAGAATTTTCGATATTTCAATTGCGTTTTTCAACACTTTATCGTGCGAATTGCGCGTTTTAAATGTTTGTACGAGAAAGTACGTGTCGAGAAGATTCGATTACGCTGAAAATATCGATAGAAAATTTTCCTCAATTTTTCGACAAAAACGCAAAGGGGGGGGTGTTCTCGATTTCTCAAAAAATTAATTTCGGAAAATTGCAAATTTTTTTCAATATTATCAAAATATACGCCAGACGAAAACGTGCGCGCATGTCAGTTCGGCCATATTTTGCACAGGGCCGGCGCAGTGGCCCCACAAAGTTTGGGTTTCTAGGATTTTCAACTTTTCAGAATTTTCGATATTTCAATTGCGTTTTTCAACACTTTATCGTGCGAATTGCGCGTTTTAAATGTTTGTACGAGAAAGTACGTGTCGAGAAGATTCGATTACGCTGAAAATATCGATAGAAAATTTTCCTCAATTTTTCGACAAAAACGCAAAGGGGGGGGTGTTCTCGATTTCTCAAAAAATTAATTTCGGAAAATTGCAAATTTTTTTCAATATTATCAAAATATACGCCAGACGAAAACGTGCGCGCATGTCAGTTCGGCCATATTTTGCACAGGGCCGGCGCAGTGGCCCCACAAAGTTTGGGTTTCTAGGATTTTCAACTTTTCAGAATTTTCGATATTTCAATTGCGTTTTTCAACACTTTATCGTGCGAATTGCGCGTTTTAAATGTTTGTACGAGAAAGTACGTGTCGAGAAGATTCGATTACGCTGAAAATATCGATAGAAAATTTTCCTCAATTTTTCGACAAAAACGCAAAGGGGGGGGGTGTTCTCGATTTCTCAAAAAATTAATTTCGGAAAATTGCAAATTTTTTTCAATATTATCAAAATATACGCCAGACGAAAACGTGCGCGCATGTCAGTTCGGCCATATTTTGCACAGGGCCGGCGCAGTGGCCCCACAAAGTTTGGGTTTCTAGGATTTTCAACTTTTCAGAATTTTCGATATTTCAATTGCGTTTTTCAACACTTTATCGTGCGAATTGCGCGTTTTAAATGTTTGTACGAGAAAGTACGTGTCGAGAAGATTCGATTACGCTGAAAATATCGATAGAAAATTTTCCTCAATTTTTCGACAAAAACGCAAAGGGGGGGGTGTTCTCGATTTCTCAAAAAATTAATTTCGGAAAATTGCAAATTTTTTTCAATATTATCAAAATATACGCCAGACGAAAACGTGCGCGCATGTCAGTTCGGCCATATTTTGCACAGGGCCGGCGCAGTGGCCCCACAAAGTTTGGGTTTCTAGCATTTTCAACTTTTCAGAATTTTCGATATTTCAATTGCGTTTTTCAACACTTTATCGTGCGAATTGCGCGTTTTAAATGTTTGTACGAGAAAGTACGTGTCGAGAAGATTCGATTACGCTGAAAATATCGATAGAAAATTTTCCTCAATTTTTCGACAAAAACGCAAAGGGGGGGGTGTTCTCGATTTCTCAAAAAATTAATTTCGGAAAATTGCAAATTTTTTTCAATATTATCAAAATATACGCCAGACGAAAACGTGCGCGCATGTCAGTTCGGCCATATTTTGCACAGGGCCGGCGCAGTGGCCCCACAAAGTTTGGGTTTCTAGCATTTTCAACTTTTCAGAATTTTCGATATTTCAATTGCGTTTTTCAACACTTTATCGTGCGAATTGCGCGTTTTAAATGTTTGTACGAGAAAGTACGTGTCGAGAAGATTCGATTACGCTGAAAATATCGATAGAAAATTTTCCTCAATTTTTCGACAAAAACGCAAAGGGGGGGGTGTTCTCGATTTCTCAAAAAATTAATTTCGGAAAATTGCAAATTTTTTTCAATATTATCAAAATATACGCCAGACGAAAACGTGCGCGCATGTCAGTTCGGCCATATTTTGCACAGGGCCGGCGCAGTGGCCCCACAAAGTTTGGGTTTCTAGCATTTTCAACTTTTCAGAATTTTCGATATTTCAATTGCGTTTTTCAACACTTTATCGTGCGAATTGCGCGTTTTAAATGTTTGTACGAGAAAGTACGTGTCGAGAAGATTCGATTACGCTGAAAATATCGATAGAAAATTTTCCTCAATTTTTCGACAAAAACGCAAAGGGGGGGGTGTTCTCGATTTCTCAAAAAATTAATTTCGGAAAATTGCAAATTTTTTTCAATATTATCAAAATATACGCCAGACGAAAACGTGCGCGCATGTCAGTTCGGCCATATTTTGCACAGGGCCGGCGCAGTGGCCCCACAAAGTTTGGGTTTCTAGCATTTTCAACTTTTCAGAATTTTCGATATTTCAATTGCGTTTTTCAACACTTTATCGTGCGAATTGCGCGTTTTAAATGTTTGTACGAGAAAGTACGTGTCGAGAAGATTCGATTACGCTGAAAATATCGATAGAAAATTTTCCTCAATTTTTCGACAAAAACGCAAAGGGGGGGGTGTTCTCGATTTCTCAAAAAATTAATTTCGGAAAATTGCAAATTTTTTTCAATATTATCAAAATATACGCCAGACGAAAACGTGCGCGCATGTCAGTTCGGCCATATTTTGCACAGGGCCGGCGCAGTGGCCCCACAAAGTTTGGGTTTCTAGCATTTTCAACTTTTCAGAATTTTCGATATTTCAATTGCGTTTTTCAACACTTTATCGTGCGAATTGCGCGTTTTAAATGTTTGTACGAGAAAGTACGTGTCGAGAAGATTCGATTACGCTGAAAATATCGATAGAAAATTTTCCTCAATTTTTCGACAAAAACGCAAAGGGGGGGGTGTTCTCGATTTCTCAAAAAATTAATTTCGGAAAATTGCAAATTTTTTTCAATATTATCAAAATATACGCCAGACGAAAACGTGCGCGCATGTCAGTTCGGCCATATTTTGCACAGGGCCGGCGCAGTGGCCCCACAAAGTTTGGGTTTCTAGCATTTTCAACTTTTCAGAATTTTCGATATTTCAATTGCGTTTTTCAACACTTTATCGTGCGAATTGCGCGTTTTAAATGTTTGTACGAGAAAGTACGTGTCGAGAAGATTCGATTACGCTGAAAATATCGATAGAAAATTTTCCTCAATTTTTCGACAAAAACGCAAAGGGGGGGGTGTTCTCGATTTCTCAAAAAATTAATTTCGGAAAATTGCAAATTTTTTTCAATATTATCAAAATATACGCCAGACGAAAACGTGCGCGCATGTCAGTTCGGCCATATTTTGCACAGGGCCGGCGCAGTGGCCCCACAAAGTTTGGGTTTCTAGCATTTTCAACTTTTCAGAATTTTCGATATTTCAATTGCGTTTTTCAACACTTTATCGTGCGAATTGCGCGTTTTAAATGTTTGTACGAGAAAGTACGTGTCGAGAAGATTCGATTACGCTGAAAATATCGATAGAAAATTTTCCTCAATTTTTCGACAAAAACGCAAAGGGGGGGGTGTTCTCGATTTCTCAAAAAATTAATTTCGGAAAATTGCAAATTTTTTTCAATATTATCAAAATATACGCCAGACGAAAACGTGCGCGCATGTCAGTTCGGCCATATTTTGCACAGGGCCGGCGCAGTGGCCCCACAAAGTTTGGGTTTCTAGCATTTTCAACTTTTCAGAATTTTCGATATTTCAATTGCGTTTTTCAACACTTTATCGTGCGAATTGCGCGTTTTAAATGTTTGTACGAGAAAGTACGTGTCGAGAAGATTCGATTACGCTGAAAATATCGATAGAAAATTTTCCTCAATTTTTCGACAAAAACGCAAAGGGGGGGGTGTTCTCGATTTCTCAAAAAATTAATTTCGGAAAATTGCAAATTTTTTTCAATATTATCAAAATATACGCCAGACGAAAACGTGCGCGCATGTCAGTTCGGCCATATTTTGCACAGGGCCGGCGCAGTGGCCCCACAAAGTTTGGGTTTCTAGCATTTTCAACTTTTCAGAATTTTCGATATTTCAATTGCGTTTTTCAACACTTTATCGTGCGAATTGCGCGTTTTAAATGTTTGTACGAGAAAGTACGTGTCGAGAAGATTCGATTACGCTGAAAATATCGATAGAAAATTTTCCTCAATTTTTCGACAAAAACGCAAAGGGGGGGGTGTTCTCGATTTCTCAAAAAATTAATTTCGGAAAATTGCAAATTTTTTTCAATATTATCAAAATATACGCCAGACGAAAACGTGCGCGCATGTCAGTTCGGCCATATTTTGCACAGGGCCGGCGCAGTGGCCCCACAAAGTTTGGGTTTCTAGCATTTTCAACTTTTCAGAATTTTCGATATTTCAATTGCGTTTTTCAACACTTTATCGTGCGAATTGCGCGTTTTAAATGTTTGTACGAGAAAGTACGTGTCGAGAAGATTCGATTACGCTGAAAATATCGATAGAAAATTTTCCTCAATTTTTCGACAAAAACGCAAAGGGGGGGGTGTTCTCGATTTCTCAAAAAATTAATTTCGGAAAATTGCAAATTTTTTTCAATATTATCAAAATATACGCCAGACGAAAACGTGCGCGCATGTCAGTTCGGCCATATTTTGCACAGGGCCGGCGCAGTGGCCCCACAAAGTTTGGGTTTCTAGCATTTTCAACTTTTCAGAATTTTCGATATTTCAATTGCGTTTTTCAACACTTTATCGTGCGAATTGCGCGTTTTAAATGTTTGTACGAGAAAGTACGTGTCGAGAAGATTCGATTACGCTGAAAATATCGATAGAAAATTTTCCTCAATTTTTCGACAAAAACGCAAAGGGGGGGGTGTTCTCGATTTCTCAAAAAATTAATTTCGGAAAATTGCAAATTTTTTTCAATATTATCAAAATATACGCCAGACGAAAACGTGCGCGCATGTCAGTTCGGCCATATTTTGCACAGGGCCGGCGCAGTGGCCCCACAAAGTTTGGGTTTCTAGCATTTTCAACTTTTCAGAATTTTCGATATTTCAATTGCGTTTTTCAACACTTTATCGTGCGAATTGCGCGTTTTAAATGTTTGTACGAGAAAGTACGTGTCGAGAAGATTCGATTACGCTGAAAATATCGATAGAAAATTTTCCTCAATTTTTCGACAAAAACGCAAAGGGGGGGGTGTTCTCGATTTCTCAAAAAATTAATTTCGGAAAATTGCAAATTTTTTTCAATATTATCAAAATATACGCCAGACGAAAACGTGCGCGCATGTCAGTTCGGCCATATTTTGCACAGGGCCGGCGCAGTGGCCCCACAAAGTTTGGGTTTCTAGCATTTTCAACTTTTCAGAATTTTCGATATTTCAATTGCGTTTTTCAACACTTTATCGTGCGAATTGCGCGTTTTAAATGTTTGTACGAGAAAGTACGTGTCGAGAAGATTCGATTACGCTGAAAATATCGATAGAAAATTTTCCTCAATTTTTCGACAAAAACGCAAAGGGGGGGGTGTTCTCGATTTCTCAAAAAATTAATTTCGGAAAATTGCAAATTTTTTTCAATATTATCAAAATATACGCCAGACGAAAACGTGCGCGCATGTCAGTTCGGCCATATTTTGCACAGGGCCGGCGCAGTGGCCCCACAAAGTTTGGGTTTCTAGCATTTTCAACTTTTCAGAATTTTCGATATTTCAATTGCGTTTTTCAACACTTTATCGTGCGAATTGCGCGTTTTAAATGTTTGTACGAGAAAGTACGTGTCGAGAAGATTCGATTACGCTGAAAATATCGATAGAAAATTTTCCTCAATTTTTCGACAAAAACGCAAAGGGGGGGGTGTTCTCGATTTCTCAAAAAATTAATTTCGGAAAATTGCAAATTTTTTTCAATATTATCAAAATATACGCCAGACGAAAACGTGCGCGCATGTCAGTTCGGCCATATTTTGCACAGGGCCGGCGCAGTGGCCCCACAAAGTTTGGGTTTCTAGCATTTTCAACTTTTCAGAATTTTCGATATTTCAATTGCGTTTTTCAACACTTTATCGTGCGAATTGCGCGTTTTAAATGTTTGTACGAGAAAGTACGTGTCGAGAAGATTCGATTACGCTGAAAATATCGATAGAAAATTTTCCTCAATTTTTCGACAAAAACGCAAAGGGGGGGGGTGTTCTCGATTTCTCAAAAAATTAATTTCGGAAAATTGCAAATTTTTTTCAATATTATCAAAATATACGCCAGACGAAAACGTGCGCGCATGTCAGTTCGGCCATATTTTGCACAGGGCCGGCGCAGTGGCCCCACAAAGTTTGGGTTTCTAGGATTTTCAACTTTTCAGAATTTTCGATATTTCAATTGCGTTTTTCAACACTTTATCGTGCGAATTGCGCGTTTTAAATGTTTGTACGAGAAAGTACGTGTCGAGAAGATTCGATTACGCTGAAAATATCGATAGAAAATTTTCCTCAATTTTTCGACAAAAACGCAAAGGGGGGGGGTGTTCTCGATTTCTCAAAAAATTAATTTCGGAAAATTGCAAATTTTTTTCAATATTATCAAAATATACGCCAGACGAAAACGTGCGCGCATGTCAGTTCGGCCATATTTTGCACAGGGCCGGCGCAGTGGCCCCACAAAGTTTGGGTTTCTAGCATTTTCAACTTTTCAGAATTTTCGATATTTCAATTGCGTTTTTCAACACTTTATCGTGCGAATTGCGCGTTTTAAATGTTTGTACGAGAAAGTACGTGTCGAGAAGATTCGATTACGCTGAAAATATCGATAGAAAATTTTCCTCAATTTTTCGACAAAAACGCAAAGGGGGGGGTGTTCTCGATTTCTCAAAAAATTAATTTCGGAAAATTGCAAATTTTTTTCAATATTATCAAAATATACGCCAGACGAAAACGTGCGCGCATGTCAGTTCGGCCATATTTTGCACAGGGCCGGCGCAGTGGCCCCACAAAGTTTGGGTTTCTAGCATTTTCAACTTTTCAGAATTTTCGATATTTCAATTGCGTTTTTCAACACTTTATCGTGCGAATTGCGCGTTTTAAATGTTTGTACGAGAAAGTACGTGTCGAGAAGATTCGATTACGCTGAAAATATCGATAGAAAATTTTCCTCAATTTTTCGACAAAAACGCAAAGGGGGGGGTGTTCTCGATTTCTCAAAAAATTAATTTCGGAAAATTGCAAATTTTTTTCAATATTATCAAAATATACGCCAGACGAAAACGTGCGCGCATGTCAGTTCGGCCATATTTTGCACAGGGCCGGCGCAGTGGCCCCACAAAGTTTGGGTTTCTAGCATTTTCAACTTTTCAGAATTTTCGATATTTCAATTGCGTTTTTCAACACTTTATCGTGCGAATTGCGCGTTTTAAATGTTTGTACGAGAAAGTACGTGTCGAGAAGATTCGATTACGCTGAAAATATCGATAGAAAATTTTCCTCAATTTTTCGACAAAAACGCAAAGGGGGGGGTGTTCTCGATTTCTCAAAAAATTAATTTCGGAAAATTGCAAATTTTTTTCAATATTATCAAAATATACGCCAGACGAAAACGTGCGCGCATGTCAGTTCGGCCATATTTTGCACAGGGCCGGCGCAGTGGCCCCACAAAGTTTGGGTTTCTAGCATTTTCAACTTTTCAGAATTTTCGATATTTCAATTGCGTTTTTCAACACTTTATCGTGCGAATTGCGCGTTTTAAATGTTTGTACGAGAAAGTACGTGTCGAGAAGATTCGATTACGCTGAAAATATCGATAGAAAATTTTCCTCAATTTTTCGACAAAAACGCAAAGGGGGGGGTGTTCTCGATTTCTCAAAAAATTAATTTCGGAAAATTGCAAATTTTTTTCAATATTATCAAAATATACGCCAGACGAAAACGTGCGCGCATGTCAGTTCGGCCATATTTTGCACAGGGCCGGCGCAGTGGCCCCACAAAGTTTGGGTTTCTAGCATTTTCAACTTTTCAGAATTTTCGATATTTCAATTGCGTTTTTCAACACTTTATCGTGCGAATTGCGCGTTTTAAATGTTTGTACGAGAAAGTACGTGTCGAGAAGATTCGATTACGCTGAAAATATCGATAGAAAATTTTCCTCAATTTTTCGACAAAAACGCAAAGGGGGGGGTGTTCTCGATTTCTCAAAAAATTAATTTCGGAAAATTGCAAATTTTTTTCAATATTATCAAAATATACGCCAGACGAAAACGTGCGCGCATGTCAGTTCGGCCATATTTTGCACAGGGCCGGCGCAGTGGCCCCACAAAGTTTGGGTTTCTAGCATTTTCAACTTTTCAGAATTTTCGATATTTCAATTGCGTTTTTCAACACTTTATCGTGCGAATTGCGCGTTTTAAATGTTTGTACGAGAAAGTACGTGTCGAGAAGATTCGATTACGCTGAAAATATCGATAGAAAATTTTCCTCAATTTTTCGACAAAAACGCAAAGGGGGGGGTGTTCTCGATTTCTCAAAAAATTAATTTCGGAAAATTGCAAATTTTTTTCAATATTATCAAAATATACGCCAGACGAAAACGTGCGCGCATGTCAGTTCGGCCATATTTTGCACAGGGCCGGCGCAGTGGCCCCACAAAGTTTGGGTTTCTAGCATTTTCAACTTTTCAGAATTTTCGATATTTCAATTGCGTTTTTCAACACTTTATCGTGCGAATTGCGCGTTTTAAATGTTTGTACGAGAAAGTACGTGTCGAGAAGATTCGATTACGCTGAAAATATCGATAGAAAATTTTCCTCAATTTTTCGACAAAAACGCAAAGGGGGGGGTGTTCTCGATTTCTCAAAAAATTAATTTCGGAAAATTGCAAATTTTTTTCAATATTATCAAAATATACGCCAGACGAAAACGTGCGCGCATGTCAGTTCGGCCATATTTTGCACAGGGCCGGCGCAGTGGCCCCACAAAGTTTGGGTTTCTAGCATTTTCAACTTTTCAGAATTTTCGATATTTCAATTGCGTTTTTCAACACTTTATCGTGCGAATTGCGCGTTTTAAATGTTTGTACGAGAAAGTACGTGTCGAGAAGATTCGATTACGCTGAAAATATCGATAGAAAATTTTCCTCAATTTTTCGACAAAAACGCAAAGGGGGGGGTGTTCTCGATTTCTCAAAAAATTAATTTCGGAAAATTGCAAATTTTTTTCAATATTATCAAAATATACGCCAGACGAAAACGTGCGCGCATGTCAGTTCGGCCATATTTTGCACAGGGCCGGCGCAGTGGCCCCACAAAGTTTGGGTTTCTAGCATTTTCAACTTTTCAGAATTTTCGATATTTCAATTGCGTTTTTCAACACTTTATCGTGCGAATTGCGCGTTTTAAATGTTTGTACGAGAAAGTACGTGTCGAGAAGATTCGATTACGCTGAAAATATCGATAGAAAATTTTCCTCAATTTTTCGACAAAAACGCAAAGGGGGGGGTGTTCTCGATTTCTCAAAAAATTAATTTCGGAAAATTGCAAATTTTTTTCAATATTATCAAAATATACGCCAGACGAAAACGTGCGCGCATGTCAGTTCGGCCATATTTTGCACAGGGCCGGCGCAGTGGCCCCACAAAGTTTGGGTTTCTAGCATTTTCAACTTTTCAGAATTTTCGATATTTCAATTGCGTTTTTCAACACTTTATCGTGCGAATTGCGCGTTTTAAATGTTTGTACGAGAAAGTACGTGTCGAGAAGATTCGATTACGCTGAAAATATCGATAGAAAATTTTCCTCAATTTTTCGACAAAAACGCAAAGGGGGGGGTGTTCTCGATTTCTCAAAAAATTAATTTCGGAAAATTGCAAATTTTTTTCAATATTATCAAAATATACGCCAGACGAAAACGTGCGCGCATGTCAGTTCGGCCATATTTTGCACAGGGCCGGCGCAGTGGCCCCACAAAGTTTGGGTTTCTAGCATTTTCAACTTTTCAGAATTTTCGATATTTCAATTGCGTTTTTCAACACTTTATCGTGCGAATTGCGCGTTTTAAATGTTTGTACGAGAAAGTACGTGTCGAGAAGATTCGATTACGCTGAAAATATCGATAGAAAATTTTCCTCAATTTTTCGACAAAAACGCAAAGGGGGGGGTGTTCTCGATTTCTCAAAAAATTAATTTCGGAAAATTGCAAATTTTTTTCAATATTATCAAAATATACGCCAGACGAAAACGTGCGCGCATGTCAGTTCGGCCATATTTTGCACAGGGCCGGCGCAGTGGCCCCACAAAGTTTGGGTTTCTAGCATTTTCAACTTTTCAGAATTTTCGATATTTCAATTGCGTTTTTCAACACTTTATCGTGCGAATTGCGCGTTTTAAATGTTTGTACGAGAAAGTACGTGTCGAGAAGATTCGATTACGCTGAAAATATCGATAGAAAATTTTCCTCAATTTTTCGACAAAAACGCAAAGGGGGGGGTGTTCTCGATTTCTCAAAAAATTAATTTCGGAAAATTGCAAATTTTTTTCAATATTATCAAAATATACGCCAGACGAAAACGTGCGCGCATGTCAGTTCGGCCATATTTTGCACAGGGCCGGCGCAGTGGCCCCACAAAGTTTGGGTTTCTAGCATTTTCAACTTTTCAGAATTTTCGATATTTCAATTGCGTTTTTCAACACTTTATCGTGCGAATTGCGCGTTTTAAATGTTTGTACGAGAAAGTACGTGTCGAGAAGATTCGATTACGCTGAAAATATCGATAGAAAATTTTCCTCAATTTTTCGACAAAAACGCAAAGGGGGGGGTGTTCTCGATTTCTCAAAAAATTAATTTCGGAAAATTGCAAATTTTTTTCAATATTATCAAAATATACGCCAGACGAAAACGTGCGCGCATGTCAGTTCGGCCATATTTTGCACAGGGCCGGCGCAGTGGCCCCACAAAGTTTGGGTTTCTAGCATTTTCAACTTTTCAGAATTTTCGATATTTCAATTGCGTTTTTCAACACTTTATCGTGCGAATTGCGCGTTTTAAATGTTTGTACGAGAAAGTACGTGTCGAGAAGATTCGATTACGCTGAAAATATCGATAGAAAATTTTCCTCAATTTTTCGACAAAAACGCAAAGGGGGGGGTGTTCTCGATTTCTCAAAAAATTAATTTCGGAAAATTGCAAATTTTTTTCAATATTATCAAAATATACGCCAGACGAAAACGTGCGCGCATGTCAGTTCGGCCATATTTTGCACAGGGCCGGCGCAGTGGCCCCACAAAGTTTGGGTTTCTAGCATTTTCAACTTTTCAGAATTTTCGATATTTCAATTGCGTTTTTCAACACTTTATCGTGCGAATTGCGCGTTTTAAATGTTTGTACGAGAAAGTACGTGTCGAGAAGATTCGATTACGCTGAAAATATCGATAGAAAATTTTCCTCAATTTTTCGACAAAAACGCAAAGGGGGGGGTGTTCTCGATTTCTCAAAAAATTAATTTCGGAAAATTGCAAATTTTTTTCAATATTATCAAAATATACGCCAGACGAAAACGTGCGCGCATGTCAGTTCGGCCATATTTTGCACAGGGCCGGCGCAGTGGCCCCACAAAGTTTGGGTTTCTAGCATTTTCAACTTTTCAGAATTTTCGATATTTCAATTGCGTTTTTCAACACTTTATCGTGCGAATTGCGCGTTTTAAATGTTTGTACGAGAAAGTACGTGTCGAGAAGATTCGATTACGCTGAAAATATCGATAGAAAATTTTCCTCAATTTTTCGACAAAAACGCAAAGGGGGGGGTGTTCTCGATTTCTCAAAAAATTAATTTCGGAAAATTGCAAATTTTTTTCAATATTATCAAAATATACGCCAGACGAAAACGTGCGCGCATGTCAGTTCGGCCATATTTTGCACAGGGCCGGCGCAGTGGCCCCACAAAGTTTGGGTTTCTAGCATTTTCAACTTTTCAGAATTTTCGATATTTCAATTGCGTTTTTCAACACTTTATCGTGCGAATTGCGCGTTTTAAATGTTTGTACGAGAAAGTACGTGTCGAGAAGATTCGATTACGCTGAAAATATCGATAGAAAATTTTCCTCAATTTTTCGACAAAAACGCAAAGGGGGGGGTGTTCTCGATTTCTCAAAAAATTAATTTCGGAAAATTGCAAATTTTTTTCAATATTATCAAAATATACGCCAGACGAAAACGTGCGCGCATGTCAGTTCGGCCATATTTTGCACAGGGCCGGCGCAGTGGCCCCACAAAGTTTGGGTTTCTAGCATTTTCAACTTTTCAGAATTTTCGATATTTCAATTGCGTTTTTCAACACTTTATCGTGCGAATTGCGCGTTTTAAATGTTTGTACGAGAAAGTACGTGTCGAGAAGATTCGATTACGCTGAAAATATCGATAGAAAATTTTCCTCAATTTTTCGACAAAAACGCAAAGGGGGGGGTGTTCTCGATTTCTCAAAAAATTAATTTCGGAAAATTGCAAATTTTTTTCAATATTATCAAAATATACGCCAGACGAAAACGTGCGCGCATGTCAGTTCGGCCATATTTTGCACAGGGCCGGCGCAGTGGCCCCACAAAGTTTGGGTTTCTAGCATTTTCAACTTTTCAGAATTTTCGATATTTCAATTGCGTTTTTCAACACTTTATCGTGCGAATTGCGCGTTTTAAATGTTTGTACGAGAAAGTACGTGTCGAGAAGATTCGATTACGCTGAAAATATCGATAGAAAATTTTCCTCAATTTTTCGACAAAAACGCAAAGGGGGGGGTGTTCTCGATTTCTCAAAAAATTAATTTCGGAAAATTGCAAATTTTTTTCAATATTATCAAAATATACGCCAGACGAAAACGTGCGCGCATGTCAGTTCGGCCATATTTTGCACAGGGCCGGCGCAGTGGCCCCACAAAGTTTGGGTTTCTAGCATTTTCAACTTTTCAGAATTTTCGATATTTCAATTGCGTTTTTCAACACTTTATCGTGCGAATTGCGCGTTTTAAATGTTTGTACGAGAAAGTACGTGTCGAGAAGATTCGATTACGCTGAAAATATCGATAGAAAATTTTCCTCAATTTTTCGACAAAAACGCAAAGGGGGGGGTGTTCTCGATTTCTCAAAAAATTAATTTCGGAAAATTGCAAATTTTTTTCAATATTATCAAAATATACGCCAGACGAAAACGTGCGCGCATGTCAGTTCGGCCATATTTTGCACAGGGCCGGCGCAGTGGCCCCACAAAGTTTGGGTTTCTAGCATTTTCAACTTTTCAGAATTTTCGATATTTCAATTGCGTTTTTCAACACTTTATCGTGCGAATTGCGCGTTTTAAATGTTTGTACGAGAAAGTACGTGTCGAGAAGATTCGATTACGCTGAAAATATCGATAGAAAATTTTCCTCAATTTTTCGACAAAAACGCAAAGGGGGGGGTGTTCTCGATTTCTCAAAAAATTAATTTCGGAAAATTGCAAATTTTTTTCAATATTATCAAAATATACGCCAGACGAAAACGTGCGCGCATGTCAGTTCGGCCATATTTTGCACAGGGCCGGCGCAGTGGCCCCACAAAGTTTGGGTTTCTAGCATTTTCAACTTTTCAGAATTTTCGATATTTCAATTGCGTTTTTCAACACTTTATCGTGCGAATTGCGCGTTTTAAATGTTTGTACGAGAAAGTACGTGTCGAGAAGATTCGATTACGCTGAAAATATCGATAGAAAATTTTCCTCAATTTTTCGACAAAAACGCAAAGGGGGGGGTGTTCTCGATTTCTCAAAAAATTAATTTCGGAAAATTGCAAATTTTTTTCAATATTATCAAAATATACGCCAGACGAAAACGTGCGCGCATGTCAGTTCGGCCATATTTTGCACAGGGCCGGCGCAGTGGCCCCACAAAGTTTGGGTTTCTAGCATTTTCAACTTTTCAGAATTTTCGATATTTCAATTGCGTTTTTCAACACTTTATCGTGCGAATTGCGCGTTTTAAATGTTTGTACGAGAAAGTACGTGTCGAGAAGATTCGATTACGCTGAAAATATCGATAGAAAATTTTCCTCAATTTTTCGACAAAAACGCAAAGGGGGGGGTGTTCTCGATTTCTCAAAAAATTAATTTCGGAAAATTGCAAATTTTTTTCAATATTATCAAAATATACGCCAGACGAAAACGTGCGCGCATGTCAGTTCGGCCATATTTTGCACAGGGCCGGCGCAGTGGCCCCACAAAGTTTGGGTTTCTAGCATTTTCAACTTTTCAGAATTTTCGATATTTCAATTGCGTTTTTCAACACTTTATCGTGCGAATTGCGCGTTTTAAATGTTTGTACGAGAAAGTACGTGTCGAGAAGATTCGATTACGCTGAAAATATCGATAGAAAATTTTCCTCAATTTTTCGACAAAAACGCAAAGGGGGGGGTGTTCTCGATTTCTCAAAAAATTAATTTCGGAAAATTGCAAATTTTTTTCAATATTATCAAAATATACGCCAGACGAAAACGTGCGCGCATGTCAGTTCGGCCATATTTTGCACAGGGCCGGCGCAGTGGCCCCACAAAGTTTGGGTTTCTAGCATTTTCAACTTTTCAGAATTTTCGATATTTCAATTGCGTTTTTCAACACTTTATCGTGCGAATTGCGCGTTTTAAATGTTTGTACGAGAAAGTACGTGTCGAGAAGATTCGATTACGCTGAAAATATCGATAGAAAATTTTCCTCAATTTTTCGACAAAAACGCAAAGGGGGGGGTGTTCTCGATTTCTCAAAAAATTAATTTCGGAAAATTGCAAATTTTTTTCAATATTATCAAAATATACGCCAGACGAAAACGTGCGCGCATGTCAGTTCGGCCATATTTTGCACAGGGCCGGCGCAGTGGCCCCACAAAGTTTGGGTTTCTAGCATTTTCAACTTTTCAGAATTTTCGATATTTCAATTGCGTTTTTCAACACTTTATCGTGCGAATTGCGCGTTTTAAATGTTTGTACGAGAAAGTACGTGTCGAGAAGATTCGATTACGCTGAAAATATCGATAGAAAATTTTCCTCAATTTTTCGACAAAAACGCAAAGGGGGTGTTCTCGATTTCTCAAAAAATTAATTTCGGAAAATTGCAAATTTTTTTCAATATTATCAAAATATACGCCAGACGAAAACGTGCGCGCATGTCAGTTCGGCCATATTTTGCACAGGGCCGGCGCAGTGGCCCCACAAAGTTTGGGTTTCTAGCATTTTCAACTTTTCAGAATTTTCGATATTTCAATTGCGTTTTTCAACACTTTATCGTGCGAATTGCGCGTTTTAAATGTTTGTACGAGAAAGTACGTGTCGAGAAGATTCGATTACGCTGAAAATATCGATAGAAAATTTTCCTCAATTTTTCGACAAAAACGCAAAGGGGGGGGTGTTCTCGATTTCTCAAAAAATTAATTTCGGAAAATTGCAAATTTTTTTCAATATTATCAAAATATACGCCAGACGAAAACGTGCGCGCATGTCAGTTCGGCCATATTTTGCACAGGGCCGGCGCAGTGGCCCCACAAAGTTTGGGTTTCTAGCATTTTCAACTTTTCAGAATTTTCGATATTTCAATTGCGTTTTTCAACACTTTATCGTGCGAATTGCGCGTTTTAAATGTTTGTACGAGAAAGTACGTGTCGAGAAGATTCGATTACGCTGAAAATATCGATAGAAAATTTTCCTCAATTTTTCGACAAAAACGCAAAGGGGGGGGTGTTCTCGATTTCTCAAAAAATTAATTTCGGAAAATTGCAAATTTTTTTCAATATTATCAAAATATACGCCAGACGAAAACGTGCGCGCATGTCAGTTCGGCCATATTTTGCACAGGGCCGGCGCAGTGGCCCCACAAAGTTTGGGTTTCTAGCATTTTCAACTTTTCAGAATTTTCGATATTTCAATTGCGTTTTTCAACACTTTATCGTGCGAATTGCGCGTTTTAAATGTTTGTACGAGAAAGTACGTGTCGAGAAGATTCGATTACGCTGAAAATATCGATAGAAAATTTTCCTCAATTTTTCGACAAAAACGCAAAGGGGGGGGTGTTCTCGATTTCTCAAAAAATTAATTTCGGAAAATTGCAAATTTTTTTCAATATTATCAAAATATACGCCAGACGAAAACGTGCGCGCATGTCAGTTCGGCCATATTTTGCACAGGGCCGGCGCAGTGGCCCCACAAAGTTTGGGTTTCTAGCATTTTCAACTTTTCAGAATTTTCGATATTTCAATTGCGTTTTTCAACACTTTATCGTGCGAATTGCGCGTTTTAAATGTTTGTACGAGAAAGTACGTGTCGAGAAGATTCGATTACGCTGAAAATATCGATAGAAAATTTTCCTCAATTTTTCGACAAAAACGCAAAGGGGGGGGTGTTCTCGATTTCTCAAAAAATTAATTTCGGAAAATTGCAAATTTTTTTCAATATTATCAAAATATACGCCAGACGAAAACGTGCGCGCATGTCAGTTCGGCCATATTTTGCACAGGGCCGGCGCAGTGGCCCCACAAAGTTTGGGTTTCTAGCATTTTCAACTTTTCAGAATTTTCGATATTTCAATTGCGTTTTTCAACACTTTATCGTGCGAATTGCGCGTTTTAAATGTTTGTACGAGAAAGTACGTGTCGAGAAGATTCGATTACGCTGAAAATATCGATAGAAAATTTTCCTCAATTTTTCGACAAAAACGCAAAGGGGGGGGTGTTCTCGATTTCTCAAAAAATTAATTTCGGAAAATTGCAAATTTTTTTCAATATTATCAAAATATACGCCAGACGAAAACGTGCGCGCATGTCAGTTCGGCCATATTTTGCACAGGGCCGGCGCAGTGGCCCCACAAAGTTTGGGTTTCTAGCATTTTCAACTTTTCAGAATTTTCGATATTTCAATTGCGTTTTTCAACACTTTATCGTGCGAATTGCGCGTTTTAAATGTTTGTACGAGAAAGTACGTGTCGAGAAGATTCGATTACGCTGAAAATATCGATAGAAAATTTTCCTCAATTTTTCGACAAAAACGCAAAGGGGGGGGTGTTCTCGATTTCTCAAAAAATTAATTTCGGAAAATTGCAAATTTTTTTCAATATTATCAAAATATACGCCAGACGAAAACGTGCGCGCATGTCAGTTCGGCCATATTTTGCACAGGGCCGGCGCAGTGGCCCCACAAAGTTTGGGTTTCTAGCATTTTCAACTTTTCAGAATTTTCGATATTTCAATTGCGTTTTTCAACACTTTATCGTGCGAATTGCGCGTTTTAAATGTTTGTACGAGAAAGTACGTGTCGAGAAGATTCGATTACGCTGAAAATATCGATAGAAAATTTTCCTCAATTTTTCGACAAAAACGCAAAGGGGGGGGTGTTCTCGATTTCTCAAAAAATTAATTTCGGAAAATTGCAAATTTTTTTCAATATTATCAAAATATACGCCAGACGAAAACGTGCGCGCATGTCAGTTCGGCCATATTTTGCACAGGGCCGGCGCAGTGGCCCCACAAAGTTTGGGTTTCTAGCATTTTCAACTTTTCAGAATTTTCGATATTTCAATTGCGTTTTTCAACACTTTATCGTGCGAATTGCGCGTTTTAAATGTTTGTACGAGAAAGTACGTGTCGAGAAGATTCGATTACGCTGAAAATATCGATAGAAAATTTTCCTCAATTTTTCGACAAAAACGCAAAGGGGGGGGTGTTCTCGATTTCTCAAAAAATTAATTTCGGAAAATTGCAAATTTTTTTCAATATTATCAAAATATACGCCAGACGAAAACGTGCGCGCATGTCAGTTCGGCCATATTTTGCACAGGGCCGGCGCAGTGGCCCCACAAAGTTTGGGTTTCTAGCATTTTCAACTTTTCAGAATTTTCGATATTTCAATTGCGTTTTTCAACACTTTATCGTGCGAATTGCGCGTTTTAAATGTTTGTACGAGAAAGTACGTGTCGAGAAGATTCGATTACGCTGAAAATATCGATAGAAAATTTTCCTCAATTTTTCGACAAAAACGCAAAGGGGGGGGTGTTCTCGATTTCTCAAAAAATTAATTTCGGAAAATTGCAAATTTTTTTCAATATTATCAAAATATACGCCAGACGAAAACGTGCGCGCATGTCAGTTCGGCCATATTTTGCACAGGGCCGGCGCAGTGGCCCCACAAAGTTTGGGTTTCTAGCATTTTCAACTTTTCAGAATTTTCGATATTTCAATTGCGTTTTTCAACACTTTATCGTGCGAATTGCGCGTTTTAAATGTTTGTACGAGAAAGTACGTGTCGAGAAGATTCGATTACGCTGAAAATATCGATAGAAAATTTTCCTCAATTTTTCGACAAAAACGCAAAGGGGGGGGTGTTCTCGATTTCTCAAAAAATTAATTTCGGAAAATTGCAAATTTTTTTCAATATTATCAAAATATACGCCAGACGAAAACGTGCGCGCATGTCAGTTCGGCCATATTTTGCACAGGGCCGGCGCAGTGGCCCCACAAAGTTTGGGTTTCTAGCATTTTCAACTTTTCAGAATTTTCGATATTTCAATTGCGTTTTTCAACACTTTATCGTGCGAATTGCGCGTTTTAAATGTTTGTACGAGAAAGTACGTGTCGAGAAGATTCGATTACGCTGAAAATATCGATAGAAAATTTTCCTCAATTTTTCGACAAAAACGCAAAGGGGGGGGTGTTCTCGATTTCTCAAAAAATTAATTTCGGAAAATTGCAAATTTTTTTCAATATTATCAAAATATACGCCAGACGAAAACGTGCGCGCATGTCAGTTCGGCCATATTTTGCACAGGGCCGGCGCAGTGGCCCCACAAAGTTTGGGTTTCTAGCATTTTCAACTTTTCAGAATTTTCGATATTTCAATTGCGTTTTTCAACACTTTATCGTGCGAATTGCGCGTTTTAAATGTTTGTACGAGAAAGTACGTGTCGAGAAGATTCGATTACGCTGAAAATATCGATAGAAAATTTTCCTCAATTTTTCGACAAAAACGCAAAGGGGGGGGTGTTCTCGATTTCTCAAAAAATTAATTTCGGAAAATTGCAAATTTTTTTCAATATTATCAAAATATACGCCAGACGAAAACGTGCGCGCATGTCAGTTCGGCCATATTTTGCACAGGGCCGGCGCAGTGGCCCCACAAAGTTTGGGTTTCTAGCATTTTCAACTTTTCAGAATTTTCGATATTTCAATTGCGTTTTTCAACACTTTATCGTGCGAATTGCGCGTTTTAAATGTTTGTACGAGAAAGTACGTGTCGAGAAGATTCGATTACGCTGAAAATATCGATAGAAAATTTTCCTCAATTTTTCGACAAAAACGCAAAGGGGGGGGTGTTCTCGATTTCTCAAAAAATTAATTTCGGAAAATTGCAAATTTTTTTCAATATTATCAAAATATACGCCAGACGAAAACGTGCGCGCATGTCAGTTCGGCCATATTTTGCACAGGGCCGGCGCAGTGGCCCCACAAAGTTTGGGTTTCTAGCATTTTCAACTTTTCAGAATTTTCGATATTTCAATTGCGTTTTTCAACACTTTATCGTGCGAATTGCGCGTTTTAAATGTTTGTACGAGAAAGTACGTGTCGAGAAGATTCGATTACGCTGAAAATATCGATAGAAAATTTTCCTCAATTTTTCGACAAAAACGCAAAGGGGGGGGGTGTTCTCGAATTCTCAAAAAATTAATTTCGGGAAATTGCAAATTTTTTTCAATATTATCAAAATATAGGCCAGACGAAAACGTGCGCGCATGTCAGTTCGGCCATATTTTGCACAGGGCCGGCGCAGTGGCCCCACAAAGTTTGGGTTTCTAGGATTTTCAACTTTTCAGAATTTTCGATATTTCAATTGCGTTTTTCAACACTTTATCGTGCGAATTGCGCGTTTTAAATGTCTGTACGAGAAAGTACGTGTCGAGAAGATTCGATTACGCTGAAAATATCGATAGAAAATTTTCCTCAATTTTTCGACAAAAACGCAAAGGGGGGGGTGTTCTCGAATTCTCAAAAAATTAATTTCGGAAAATTGCAAATTTTTTTCAATATTATCAAAATATAGGCCAGACGAAAACGTGCGCGCATGTCAGTTCGGCCATATTTTGCACAGGGCCGGCGCAGTGGCCCCACAAAGTTTGGGTTTCTAGCATTTTCAACTTTTCAGAATTTTCGATATTTCAATTGCGTTTTTCAACACTTTATCGTGCGAATTGCGCGTTTTAAATGTTTGTACGAGAAAGTACGTGTCGAGAAGATTCGATTACGCTGAAAATATCGATAGAAAATTTTCCTCAATTTTTCGACAAAAACGCAAAGGGGGGGGGTGTTCTCGATTTCTCAAAAAATTAATTTCGGAAAATTGCAAATTTTTTTCAATATTATCAAAATATACGCCAGACGAAAACGTGCGCGCATGTCAGTTCGGCCATATTTTGCACAGGGCCGGCGCAGTGGCCCCACAAAGTTTGGGTTTCTAGGATTTTCAACTTTTCAGAATTTTCGATATTTCAATTGCGTTTTTCAACACTTTATCGTGCGAATTGCGCGTTTTAAATGTTTGTACGAGAAAGTACGTGTCGAGAAGGTTCGATTACGCTGAAAATATCGATAGAAAATTTTCCTCAATTTTTCGACAAAAACGCAAAGGGGGGGGTGTTCTCGAATTCTCAAAAAATTAATTTCGGAAAATTGCAAATTTTTTTCAATATTATCAAAATATAGGCCAGACGAAAACGTGCGCGCATGTCAGTTCGGCCATATTTTGCACAGGGCCGGCGCAGTGGCCCCACAAAGTTTGGGTTTCTAGGATTTTCAACTTTTTACAATTTTCGATATTTCAATTGCGTTTTTCAACACTTTATCGTGCGAATTGCGCGTTTTAAATGTCTGTACGAGAAAGTACGTGTCGAGAAGATTCGATTACGCTGAAAATATCGATAGAAAATTTTCCTCAATTTTTCGACAAAAACGCAAAGGGGGGGGGGGTCTCGGATTCTCAAAAAATTAATTTCGGAAAATTGCAATTTTTTTTCAATATTATCAAAATATACGCTAGACGAAAACGTGCGCGCATGACAGTTCGGCCATATTTTGCACAGGGCCGGCGCAGTGGCCCCACAAAGTTTGGGTTTCTAGGATTTTCAACTTTTTACAATTTTCGATATTTCAATTGCGTTTTTCAACACTTTATCGTGCGAATTGCGCGTTTTAAATGTCTGTACGAGAAAGTACGTGTCGAGAAGGTTCGATTACGCTGAAAATATCGATAGAAAATTTTCCTCAATTTTTCGACAAAAACGCAAAGGGGGGGGTGTTCTCGAATTCTCAAAAAATTAATTTCGGAAAATTGCAATTTTTTTTCAATATTATTAAAATATAGGCCAGACGAAAACGTGCGCGTATGTCAGTTCGGCCATATTTTGCACAGGGCCGGCGCAGTGGCCCCACAAAGTTTGGGTTTCTAGGATTTTCAACTTTTTACAATTTTCGATATTTCAATTGCGTTTTTCAACACTTTATCGTGCGAATTGCGCGTTTTAAATGTCTGTACGAGAAAGTACGTGTCGAGAAGGTTCGATTACGCTGAAAATATCGATAGAAAATTTTCCTCAATTTTTCGACAAAAACGCAAAGGGGGGGGGTGTTCTCGAATTCTCAAAAAATTAATTTCGGAAAATTGCAAATTTTTTTCAATATTATCAAAATATAGGCCAGACGAAAACGTGCGCGCATGTCAGTTCGGCCATATTTTGCACAGGGCCGGCGCAGTGGCCCCACAAAGTTTGGGTTTCTAGGATTTTCAACTTTTTACAATTTTCGATATTTCAATTGCGTTTTTCAACACTTTATCGTGCGAATTGCGCGTTTTAAATGTCTGTACGAGAAAGTACGTGTCGAGAAGGTTCGATTACGCTGAAAATATCGATAGAAAATTTTGCACAATTTTTCGACAAAAACGCAAAGGGGGGGGTGTTCTCGAATTCTCAAAAAATTAATTTCGGAAAATTGCAAATTTTTTTCAATATTATCAAAATATAGGCCAGACGAAAACGTGCGCGCATGACAGTTCGGCCATATTTTGCACAGGGCCGGCGCAGTGGCCCCACAAAGTTTGGGTTTCTAGGATTTTCAACTTTTTACAATTTTCGATATTTCAATTGCGTTTTTCAACACTTTATCGTGCGAATTGCGCGTTTTAAATGTCTGTACGAGAAAGTACGTGTCGAGAAGGTTCGATTACGCTGAAAATATCGATAGAAAATTTTCCTCAATTTTTCGACAAAAACGCAAAGGGGGGGGTGTTCTCGAATTCTCAAAAAATTAATTTCGGAAAATTGCAAATTTTTTTCAATATTATCAAAATATAGGCCAGACGAAAACGTGCGCGCATGACAGTTCGGCCATATTTTGCACAGGGCCGGCGCAGTGGCCCCACAAAGTTTGGGTTTCTAGGATTTTCAACTTTTTACAATTTTCGATATTTCAATTGCGTTTTTCAACACTTTATCGTGCGAATTGCGCGTTTTAAATGTCTGTACGAGAAAGTACGTGTCGAGAAGGTTCGATTACGCTGAAAATATCGATAGAAAATTTTCCTCAATTTTTCGACAAAAACGCAAAGGGGGGGGTGTTCTCGAATTCTCAAAAAATTAATTTCGGAAAATTGCAAATTTTTTTCAATATTATCAAAATATAGGCCAGACGAAAACGTGCGCGCATGTCAGTTCGGCCATATTTTGCACAGGGCCGGCGCAGTGGCCCCACAAAGTTTGGGTTTCTAGGATTTTCAACTTTTTACAATTTTCGATATTTCAATTGCGTTTTTCAACACTTTATCGTGCGAATTGCGCGTTTTAAATGTCTGTACGAGAAAGTACGTGTCGAGAAGGTTCGATTACGCTGAAAATATCGATAGAAAATTTTCCTCAATTTTTCGACAAAAACGCAAAGGGGGGGGTGTTCTCGAATTCTCAAAAAATTAATTTCGGAAAATTGCAAATTTTTTTCAATATTATCAAAATATAGGCCAGACGAAAACGTGCGCGCATGTCAGTTCGGCCATATTTTGCACAGGGCCGGCGCAGTGGCCCCACAAAGTTTGGGTTTCTAGGATTTTCAACTTTTTACAATTTTCGATATTTCAATTGCGTTTTTCAACACTTTATCGTGCGAATTGCGCGTTTTAAATGTCTGTACGAGAAAGTACGTGTCGAGAAGATTCGATTACGCTGAAAATATCGATAGAAAATTTTCCTCAATTTTTCGACAAAAACGCAAAGGGGGGGTGTTCTCGAATTCTCAAAAAATTAATTTCGGAAAATTGCAAATTTTTTTCAATATTATCAAAATATAAGCCAGACGAAAACGTGCGCGCATGTCAGTTCGGTCATATTTTGCACAGGGCCGGCGCAGTGGCCCCACAAAGTTTGGGTTTCTAGGATTTTCAACTTTTTACAATTTTCGATATTTCAATTGCGTTTTTCAACACTTTATCGTGCGAATTGCGCGTTTTAAATGTCTGTACGAGAAAGTACGTGTCGAGAAGATTCGATTACGCTGAAAATATCGATAGAAAATTTTCCTCAATTTTTCGACAAAAACGCAAAGGGGGGGGTGTTCTCGAATTCTCAAAAAATTAATTTCGGAAAATTGCAAATTTTTTTCAATATTATCAAAATATAGGCCAGACGAAAACGTGCGCGCATGTCAGTTCGGCCATATTTTGCACAGGGCCGGCGCAGTGGCCCCACAAAGTTTGGGTTTCTAGGATTTTCAACTTTTTAGAATTTTCGATATTTCAATTGCGTTTTTCAACACTTTATCGTGCGAATTGCGCGTTTTAAATGTTTGTACGAGAAAGTACGTGTCGAGAAGATTCGATTACGCTGAAAATATCGATAGAAAATTTTCCTCAATTTTTCGACAAAAACGCAAAGGGGGGGGTGTTCTCGAATTCTCAAAAAATTAATTTCGGAAAATTGCAAATTTTTTTCAATATTATCAAAATATAGGCCAGACGAAAACGTGCGCGCATGACAGTTCGGCCATATTTTGCACAGGGCCGGCGCAGTGGCCCCACAAAGTTTGGGTTTCTAGGATTTTCAACTTTTTACAATTTTCGATATTTCAATTGCGTTTTTCAACACTTTATCGTGCGAATTGCGCGTTTTAAATGTCTGTACGAGAAAGTACGTGTCGAGAAGGTTCGATTACGCTGAAAATATCGATAGAAAATTTTCCTCAATTTTTCGACAAAAACGCAAAGGGGGGGGTGTTCTCGAATTCTCAAAAAATTAATTTCGGAAAATTGCAAATTTTTTTCAATATTATCAAAATATAGGCCAGACGAAAACGTGCGCGCATGTCAGTTCGGCCATATTTTGCACAGGGCCGGCGCAGTGGCCCCACAAAGTTTGGGTTTCTAGGATTTTCAACTTTTTACAATTTTCGATATTTCAATTGCGTTTTTCAACACTTTATCGTGCGAATTGCGCGTTTTAAATGTCTGTACGAGAAAGTACGTGTCGAGAAGGTTCGATTACGCTGAAAATATCGATAGAAAATTTTCCTCAATTTTTCGACAAAAACGCAAAGGGGGGGGGTGTTCTCGAATTCTCAAAAAATTAATTTCGGAAAATTGCAAATTTTTTTCAATATTATCAAAATATAGGCCAGACGAAAACGTGCGCGCATGACAGTTCGGCCATATTTTGCACAGGGCCGGCGCAGTGGCCCCACAAAGTTTGGGTTTCTAGGATTTTCAACTTTTTACAATTTTCGATATTTCAATTGCGTTTTTCAACACTTTATCGTGCGAATTGCGCGTTTTAAATGTCTGTACGAGAAAGTACGTGTCGAGAAGGTTCGATTACGCTGAAAATATCGATAGAAAATTTTCCTCAATTTTTCGACAAAAACGCAAAGGGGGGGGGTGTTCTCGAATTCTCAAAAAATTAATTTCGGAAAATTGCAAATTTTTTTCAATATTATCAAAATATAGGCCAGACGAAAACGTGCGCGCATGTCAGTTCGGCCATATTTTGCACAGGGCCGGCGCAGTGGCCCCACAAAGTTTGGGTTTCTAGGATTTTCAACTTTTTACAATTTTCGATATTTCAATTGCGTTTTTCAACACTTTATCGTGCGAATTGCGCGTTTTCAATGTCTGTACGAGAAAGTACGTGTCGAGAATGTTCGATTACGCTGAAAATATCGATAGAAAATTTTCCTCAATTTTTCGACAAAAACGCAAAGGGGGGGGGTGTTCTCGAATTCTCAAAAAATTAATTTCGGAAAATTGCAAATTTTTTTCAATATTATCAAAATATAGGCCAGACGAAAACGTGCGCGCATGTCAGTTCGGCCATATTTTGCACAGGGCCGGCGCAGTGGCCCCACAAAGTTTGGGTTTCTAGGATTTTCAACTTTTTACAATTTTCGATATTTCAATTGCGTTTTTCAACACTTTATCGTGCGAATTGCGCGTTTTAAATGTCTGTACGAGAAAGTACGTGTCGAGAAGGTTCGATTACGCTGAAAATATCGATAGAAAATTTTCCTCAATTTTTCGACAAAAACGCAAAGGGGGGGTGTTCTCGAATTCTCAAAAAATTAATTTCGGAAAATTGCAAATTTTTTTCAATATTATCAAAATATAGGCCAGACGAAAACGTGCGCGCATGTCAGTTCGGCCATATTTTGCACAGGGCCGGCGCAGTGGCCCCACAAAGTTTGGGTTTCTAGGATTTTCAACTTTTTACAATTTTCGATATTTCAATTGCGTTTTTCAACACTTTATCGTGCGAATTGCGCGTTTTAAATGTCTGTACGAGAAAGTACGTGTCGAGAAGATTCGATTACGCTGAAAATATCGATAGAAAATTTTCCTCAATTTTTCGACAAAAACGCAAAGAGGGGGGGGAGGGTGTTCTAGAATTCTCAAAAAATTAATTTCGGAAAATTGCAATTTTTTTTCAATATTATCAAAATATACGCTAGACGAAAACGTGCGCGCATGACAGTTCGGCCATATTTTGCACAGGGCCGGCGCAGTGGCCCCACAAAGTTTGGGTTTCTAGGATTTTCAACTTTTTACAATTTTCGATATTTCAATTGCGTTTTTCAACACTTTATCGTGCGAATTGCGCGTTTTAAATGTTTGTACGAGAAAGTACGTGTCGAGAAGATTCGATTACGCTGAAAATATCGATAGAAAATTTTCCTCAATTTTTCGACAAAAACGCAAAGGGGGGGGTGTTCTCGAATTCTCAAAAAATTAATTTCGGAAAATTGCAAATTTTTTTCAATATTATCAAAATATAGGCCAGACGAAAACGTGCGCGCATGACAGTTCGGCCATATTTTGCACAGGGCCGGCGCAGTGGCCCCACAAAGTTTGGGTTTCTAGGATTTTCAACTTTTTACAATTTTCGATATTTCAATTGCGTTTTTCAACACTTTATCGTGCGAATTGCGCGTTTTAAATGTCTGTACGAGAAAGTACGTGTCGAGAAGGTTCGATTACGCTGAAAATATCGATAGAAAATTTTCTTCAATTTTTCGACAAAAACGCAAAGGGGGGGGTGTTCTCGAATTCTCAAAAAATTAATTTCGGAAAATTGCAATTTTTTTTCAATATTATTAAAATATAGGCCAGACGAAAACGTGCGCGTATGTCAGTTCGGCCATATTTTGCACAGGGCCGGCGCAGTGGCCCCACAAAGTTTGGGTTTCTAGGATTTTCAACTTTTTACAATTTTCGATATTTCAATTGCGTTTTTCAACACTTTATCGTGCGAATTGCGCGTTTTAAATGTCTGTACGAGAAAGTACGTGTCGAGAAGGTTCGATTACGCTGAAAATATCGATAGAAAATTTTCCTCAATTTTTCGACAAAAACGCAAAGGGGGGGGGTGTTCTCTAATTCTCAAAAAATTAATTTCGGAAAATTGCAAATTTTTTTCAATATTATCAAAATATAGGCCAGACGAAAACGTGCGCGCATGACAGTTCGGCCATATTTTGCACAGGGCCGGCGCAGTGGCCCCACAAAGTTTGGGTTTCTAGGATTTTCAACTTTTTACAATTTTCGATATTTCAATTGCGTTTTTCAACACTTTATCGTGCGAATTGCGCGTTTTAAATGTCTGTACGAGAAAGTACGTGTCGAGAAGGTTCGATTACGCTGAAAATATCGATAGAAAATTTTCCTCAATTTTTCGACAAAAACGCAAAGGGGGGGGTGTTCTCGAATTCTCAAAAAATTAATTTCGGAAAATTGCAAATTTTTTTCAATATTATCAAAATATAGGCCAGACGAAAACGTGCGCGCATGACAGTTCGGCCATATTTTGCACAGGGCCGGCGCAGTGGCCCCACAAAGTTTGGGTTTCTAGGATTTTCAACTTTTTACAATTTTCGATATTTCAATTGCGTTTTTCAACACTTTATCGTGCGAATTGCGCGTTTTAAATGTCTGTACGAGAAAGTACGTGTCGAGAAGGTTCGATTACGCTGAAAATATCGATAGAAAATTTTCCTCAATTTTTCGACAAAAACGCAAAGGGGGGGGTGTTCTCGAATTCTCAAAAAATTAATTTCGGAAAATTGCAAATTTTTTTCAATATTATCAAAATATAGGCCAGACGAAAACGTGCGCGCATGACAGTTCGGCCATATTTTGCACAGGGCCGGCGCAGTGGCCCCACAAAGTTTGGGTTTCTAGGATTTTCAACTTTTTACAATTTTCGATATTTCAATTGCGTTTTTCAACACTTTATCGTGCGAATTGCGCGTTTTAAATGTCTGTACGAGAAAGTACGTGTCGAGAAGGTTCGATTACGCTGAAAATATCGATAGAAAATTTTCCTCAATTTTTCGACAAAAACACAAAAGGGGGAAGGGGTGTTCTCGAATTCTCAAAAAATTAATTCCGGAAAATTGCATATTTTTTCAATATTATCAAAATATAGGCCAGACGAAAACGTGCGCGCATGTCAGTTCGGCCATATTTTGCACAGGGCCGGCGCAGTGCCCCCACAAAATTTGGGTTTGTAGGATTTTCAACTTTTTACAATTTTCGATATTTCGATTGCGTATTTCAACATTTTATCGTGCGAATTGCACGTTTTAAATGTCTGTACGAGAAAGTACGTGTCGAGAATGTTCGATTACGCTGAAAATATCGATAGAAAATTTTCCTCAATTTTTCGACAAAAACGCAAAGGGGGGGGGGGTGTTCTCGAATTCTCAAAAAATTAATTTCGGAAAATTGCAAATTTTTTTCAATATTATCAAAATATAGGCCAGACGAAAACGTGCGCGCATGTCAGTTCGGCCATATTTTGCACAGGGCCGGCGCAGTGGCCCCACAAAGTTTGGGTTTCTAGGATTTTCAACTTTTTACAATTTTCGATATTTCGATTGCGTATTTCAACATTTTATCGTGCGAATTGCACGTTTTAAATGTCTGTACGAGAAAGTACGTGTCGAGAATGTTCGATTACGCTGAAAATATCGATAGAAAATTTTCCTCAATTTTTCGGCAAAAACGCAAAGGGGGGGTGTTCTCGAATTCTTAAAAATTAATTTCGGAAAATTGCAATTTTTTTTCAATATTATCAAAATATAGGCCAGACGAAAACGTGCGCACATGTCAGTTCGGCCATATTTTGCACAGGGCCGGCGCAGTGGCCCCACAAAGTTTGGGTTTCTAGGATTTTCAACTTTTTACAATTTTCGATATTTCGATTGCGTTTTTCAACACTTTATCGTGCGAATTGCGCGTTTTAAATGTCTGTACGAGAAAGTACGTGTCGAGAAGATTCGATTACGCTGAAAATATCGATAGAAAATTTTCCTCAATTTTTCGGCAAAAACGCAAAGGGGGGGTGTTCTCGAATTCTTAAAAATTAATTTCGGAAAATTGCAATTTTTTTTCAATATTATCAAAATATAGGCCAGACGAAAACGTGCGCACATGTCAGTTCGGCCATATTTTGCACAGGGCCGGCGCAGTGGCCCCACAAAGTTTGGGTTTCTAGGATTTTCAACTTTTTACAATTTTCGATATTTCGATTGCGTTTTTCAACACTTTATCGTGCGAATTGCGCGTTTTAAATGTCTGTACGAGAAAGTACGTGTCGAGAAGATTCGATTACGCTGAAAATATCGATAGAAAATTTTCCTCAATTTTTCGACAAAAACGCAAAGAGGGGGGGGAGGGTGTTCTAGAATTCTCAAAAAATTAATTTCGGAAAATTGCAATTTTTTTTCAATATTATCAAAATATACGCTAGTCGAAAACGTGCGCGCATGTCAGTTCTGCCATGTTTTGCACAGGGCCGGCGCAGTGGCCCCACAAAGTTTGGGATTCTAGGATTTTCAACTTTTTAGAATTTTCGATATTTCAGTTGCGTTTTTCAACACTTTATCGTGCGAATTGCGCGTTTTAAATGTTTGTACGAGAAAGTACGTGTCGAGAAGATTCGATTACGCTGAAAATATCGATAGAAAATTTTCCTCAATTTTTCGACAAAAACGCAAAGGGGGGGTTCTCGATTTCTCGAAAGAATGAATTTTGACATATTCTAATTTTCAGTTGTGTTTAACTATTAATTTTTGATCGCTGACCTTTGGTGATTTAATTGACAATCAGCACCTTCGCACACATACACACACACACACACACATTTATTGACTTACAATGTCCATAAATCACTAGAGTTGGGAGACTACTTTTAGACAATATCTGAATTTCAAATTTGTTTCTCATATGTTACATGTTAAAAAAGATCTAAAAACGACAAATTTTGGTTTTTCGTTATATAATTAGACGAAATGTAAAATAATCTGCATTACATACATATATATATATATATATATATATATATATATATTTAAATATTGAAATATGCATATTTATATTCCCTATATGCTAATTTCTCATAAAATACAATTCGCATATGATACATGGTAAATGACGTCTAGAACTGTGTCATTTTTTATAATTTAAAAAAATAAAATTGAATAAAATATTACAAATCCTATATATTATATATGTTAGGAGATACATGTTAATGCCTCCTGTATGCTGAATTGATAAAAAGTTCAATTCTGATATAATACATGGAAAAATATGCCAAAAAATCGCAAATATATTTAGTTTTTTAGCTTCAAACTGTACAAAGTTTAGCAATATATATATATATATATATATATATATATATATATATATATATATATATATATATGTATATATATTAAACGATGCATATTTATATGCAGTATATGCCAGTATGACAATAAATTCGATTCGCATATGGTAAATGGTAGAACAGGACGAAAAACCTCAAATATATTGTTTTTTTCGATTAAAGTGGGCAAAATGTAGAAAACCTACACATTACATATATTGTAAGATGCGCATTTATGTGCCCTATTAGCTGATATGGCAAAAAATTCGATTAGCGTATGCTACATTGTAAACGATATCAAAACACCTTGAAAATATGGTTTTTTTGCATAGAAATTGACGAAATGCTACAAAACTTGTACAACATTTATATTGAAAGTTGCATATTTATACGTTCTTTATGCCGCTATGACCATAAATACGATTCGTATATGACACATGGTAAAAAAGAAAGAAATCGTAAAGATATTTAGTCTTTATGCATAAAAATTGATCAAATGCAACAAAACCTATATTTTATATATATTGTAAAATGCGTATTTATATGCTGTATATGCGGATATAGTAATATATACGATTCGCATATGATACATGTTAAAAGTGGCCAAAATCCGTTAAAATATTTGATTTTTGAACCTAAAATTCGACAAAATATAAAAAAACCTGTACATTACATATATATTGAAAGATGCGTAATTATATACTCTATATATTTATATGGTAAGTATTTCTATTCGCATATAATACATTTTAATAGGGACATTGTCTTTATAGCATAGGCGATGATATACTATTTTTAGAAGAGGTCGAAGAATCACTTTTCTCTGACGACGATTTTTAAAGTTTATCTAAAAATGATAGGCGATGATTAACATATATTTGGACGAAGCCGAAAATTAATTTGGTTTTACAACGATTTTTAGACATTGTCTAAATGTCACGAGCGATTATAGACAATTATTTGACGAGGTCGAATATTCGCGTGACTTTGACGACGATTTTAGACATTGTCTAAAATTCACGAGCGACGATAAACTATTATTAGACGAGGCCGTAGACTCATTTGTCTTTTACGATGATTTTTAGACAATGTCTAAAAAACATAGGCGATGATAGACAATTATTTGACAAGACCGAAAATTTACTTGTCTTTGACGATGATTTTTAGACATTGACGACCAGCAACCACCAGAAATCGTCAACCAGCTCGAAGGATATTTTGGGATTGTGCAGTAATTGTCATCACCCTAAAGATATTTTTTACTTTGTCAAAATTTTGTCGTCTAATTTGGATGGTTTTCTGCAT